>JAEBUT010000002.1:1646607-2235291 GCA_020011035.1 Amanita subjunquillea | reverse complement strand
ATTTGCTCCTTGAGTTTAACCGCCGCCCATGTCCCTGCTCGATCACCCTTGCCTTTTCTGATTCGCCCAAGGGTTATGTAGATGCGTCGACCATAATCATTTTCATGCGCCAGCTTGAAAATACACATCCATGGCTCGGCACCATGCGTCCACTTGCGCGGGATCACCTTCATAATGATCTGGTAACTCTAGTTTGACCAACGATCGGCTAGGTGGGGGAGGTCGGGTGTTCTGATACTCAGTTACGGCCTGTTGCACTAAGTTTCCCATGTGCGCCGCCATTTGGGTAGTCCCCTCCGTCCATTCTTGGATGGCTTCATCCCGCTCAGCTACTTGTTGTGGAGTTGCTCCTCCCGCCACGGTTAATGGTTCTGGTCTTGGATTAGCATTCGGCCCGAAATAATAATTGTATTGATTGATGGCCGCGTGCAAGTATGCAGTCATTGTGTTTGTCCAACCAAAACCTATTTCGACATGTCCAAGATCCCCGTTGACGATTGCCTGGATCATTGGCCATCCATTGGTTCCATTGACACTAGTTCTCACATGAAATCCAACCCATTTATTTTGACGGACTACTTGGAATTTCACGAGCTGTTCTGATTGATAAGCCGGGTCGATTTGGTTTACCCAGTGTGCAGTAGGGAATGCAGGCCATTCAAAGCGATTCCATAGTTCCTCCTTAAACAGGGCTAGGTAGCAATAGCCAGGGATAGCAGGTGTCATGCGATCAAAGATCTTGACCACACTTTGTACCTGCTGTTGGAAGCGCCTGTTTGGGTGGTTCCCTGGAAGGTTGAATCTAATTCGGCGGATCTCCCGACTCAAGAACCGTGTCAGGTTATCGTTCCTTGATGCACCCACGGTGTATTGTCCAAACCCATTGCCCCACAACTGGTACATTTCTTCCCAGCCGTGCATTCCATGTTCCCGGCTAGACACATGGATTCGCTCGAGTTCCGGCATCATTTGGTTTCAATGATGGCGGTACTTTCTCGATATGCAGGTTGCCAGGATAGTATTTTGTGAGATTTACGATCGAGAACTACTAGCAATCATTAAAGGATTACAGGCATGGTGACACTTACTTCATGGATCGCCACATCCCATAGTGGTTCACTGCAATCATAAAAACCTTTTATTCTATCGGTCACCTCAACAATTAACTCCTCGGCAAGCACGATGGTCCATTATGCTCTCGGAATTTGACCTGAAAATTGAACATGTACCTGGCACTAAAATGTTCGAAGCAGATGCCCTTTCTCACCGACCTGATCATATGAAAGGCGAGGATGCTCAAGATGATGTGACAATGCTACCAGATAGCAAGTTCATTTGCCTCATCACTACAGACCTAGCTCAAAAAGTCAGAGACGCCACAGCCCTTGACAGCTTTGGGCACATGATCATTGAAATTATTGAAACCCAATGCGCCCCACCAATTAAATCCAAGCTCCAGGACTGGGCGTTTGTTGATGGAATCATTCAATATATTGACAGAGCATATATCCCAGATAATGGAACGCTCAGGACACAGATTGTCAAATCAGTTCATGAATTGCTTACTTCAGGACACCCAGGACGCATGAAAACCCTTGAACTTCTACAACGCGACTATTGGTGGCCAGGAATGTATAGACATGTCAAAGAATGGATTACTGGTTGCGCCATTTGCCAACAAATGAAAGTAAATACTCACCCAAACACTCCGGCCCTTCTACCTATTGGATCCAAAGCGACTCGCCCTTTTCAACAAGTCACACTAGATTTCATTACAGATCTTCCTATTGCAGACGGATATGATTTGATTCTGGTCACGGTGGACCATGGTCTTACGAAGGGGGTGATTCTTACTCCTTGCAAGAAAACCATCGATGCATTAGGAACAGCCGATCTTTACATCTCAGAAATATTCAAATGCTTTGGATTACCCAATATACTCATCTCGGATCGAGGACCACAATTTTCGGCTAAAGTCTTCCAGGAAATCAGAAAGACACTAGGGATCAACCACAGAATGAGCACAGCTTATCATCCACAGACTGATGGAGAAACAGAACGCGTTAATCAAGAACTAGAAGTATACCTTCAAATATTTTGCGCAAACAAACCCCATAGATGGAAGCAACTACTTCCAATCACCGAATTTGCTCACAATAATCGACACCATGACTCAGTTAAAGCCTCCCCGTTTCAACTCATGTATGGAACAAATCCTGTCGCATTACCAACTGCTGTACAAAAAATGACAACACCTGCTGCGGAGGAACACCTACAACTACTACGAAAAGCTAGAGAAGAAGCACTAGCCACACACGAACTAGCAAGGCAGATGGTTGTGCGACGAGTCAGGGACAAAGCAATCAAATTTGTACAAGGAGATAAAGTATGGCTCGAAAATAGAAACCTCAATATACCATATCAATCTAGGAAACTGGCGCCCAAACAAGAAGGACCCTTTATAGTTGAACAGGTCCTAGGACCAGTAATGTATAGGCTCAAGTTACCGAAACAATGGCGTATTCACCCAGTCTTTCACACGTCACTCCTTATGCCATATAGAGAAACTGAAATGCATGGACCGAATTACACAACTCTGCCCCCTGATCTCGTAAACAGACAAGAAGAGTTTGAGGTAGAAGCAATTCTCACACATCGAAAACGCGGAGCAGGATATCAATATTTGGTTAAATGGAAGGGATACAGCCCGAATGACAACTCCTGGGAACCCAAGCGCAATCTAAGCAATGCTGTGGACGTGTTAAAAGCATATAAACTCAGAAGACAGCTATGAAACCTCATGTCTCGATATCGCAACCACCAAACTCTCAAACAAAACATCCGATACACAAAGAAATACTGCTCCACTCGAGGACAATATTCTCCGAGACCATACAAAAGCTTCAAAGGACGAATCATTACATTTCCCATTCCTCATCCTCCAATCAATCCCTTAGAACCACCTCGATTAGTCAACTTCATTCGAACCCTAGCAACCCGATTAATTGCTTACAAGACTCCCAGACTTTCTAACGGACATGCGACACACCCACAGGGGCATGTTGAAATCCCATTCAATGCCCGATTACACTACCTTCCGAAATATATGGATCTTACATTCGATCTGGAAGAGTTACCATACTATCCAGATGCAATGTCACCCTACCTCCCGTCGCCCAACAGACCTCTAAACCACACCAACGACGTATACACTAAAGTGACCCTCCGCCGAGAAGACCCTATACTATTCAATTTTGCAGACCGACTAGGAAACGCTAGCAAAGAAATGGAAATCTGCAGATGGGCTGCTGCTTGACGACTCCCAGACGCAATCTCAAACCTCAATAGAGTATTCGAGAGCCTTGATTTCTTAGACGCATTTGACAGCACAGGCGGACCCACTATACCTAACTCACCCGAAAGTATTGCGCCACAGGGCATTGCTCTTGAAACAGATACAGACCCTGAAAACGAAATTTCTACCACTACCAGGAACGAGCTAAGCGAATCAGAAGAATCTGATGAGGAACTTGAATATGTTCCCAGCATCAGAACATCCACATTTACTTACCGATCCATGGATGGCGAGCTCTGGACAGTCAATTGGGATGGCAAGGTATTTGATGAGGAATAAAAGCGCTTCTGAGGACGTGAATATTTCCCCAACTCCAGTCCATTGAACAAATGTCTCCCTTCACCGCCATCGCCTACTTTGCCGCCCTCGCCTTTGCCTTGTTGGTCACTGCATGTGGCCATTATTATATTGAACCAGTTAACCTCTTGTTGCCCTTCATTGCCGCCGCCCATGACTCTCCCCTCGAAGTCTTCGTCGAGACCACTGTCACCATCGACAACTTTGATTTCGCCGACCTTCCCGAACTGCATGAACACCCTGCAGAACTTCTTGAACCCGTCACCGCCACACCGCCCATTGTTGTTTGCCCCCACAATGCAATGCTTCAAAATGTCAGCGACCAACTCGCTGAAATACTCGTCCTTTACGCACAGTTTGCTGAACCTCTGGACTTCGTCACAGGGCTCACCATCACCACCGACCCTCACTCCCTCACACAAGAAGAAAGGGATTCTGCATTAGCACAAGCAAAACAACTGCAGCTAGCCATTCGAAGCCTGCAATGGCGAGCAGAAACAGCAGCGGCGGATCTTGGGAACATCGTCACTTGGCTCGAGTCACAGCAGGATCACGCATGGACAACTGCATGGTAGAAGTTGGCAACTTCTCGCATACAAAGGGGGTAATGTTACAGTTTCCTCTTCGTTTCAGTCTCTTGTCTCAGCAGACTGTTTCATTTCCATCACTTCCCCTTACACTGTGCATTGTACAGCCTGGACACTATCTCTTTTTATCGCTACCTTCACATTTCCTTTCTTAGGTAGTCACTGCCTCGTTCCCTTTACGGATTCCTTTGTTCTCTAACTATATATAAACCTCGTGTACCATAGAGTAACTCTAGTTCCAACTAGGGCTCCCGAAGTTCGGTTCAGTTCGGTTCGGGGTCACTTTTGGCTGAACCTGAACCTGAACTGAACCTGAACCTACTTGAACCGGTTCTGTCGGTTCGGTTCGGGTTCGGTTCGGGTTCGAACCGAAGAACCGTGTGAAAACTCCATTTTTGGAAATTTGAGCAAAAAACTGCATCCCCATTACTATACAGCAGTGCCACACTCACAGGAGGCTTTATAAAAGCATATATGCTGCAGCAAGCAGTTAATTTGCAGATGGCAAGCCAGGTAGGCTGCAGATAAGTGGGCAGCAAGCAACTGAACCACTGGCAATTGCTACAACAAATATAATGTCATAATTCTCACTTCCTGAACTGTGGAAACAATCAATGAATCATGTGACATCCATGGAATATACTGTGCAATGATAGAAATTTGTGTATAGTAGGTTTGAACCATAGTTCAGAATTGAACTTCAGAAAAAGTATAGACAGGGCTAATGCAAAGTCATGATTCTGACTCTTTGAACCATGGGAAACTTTTATACATAATGTGACATGAATGAAAATATACTGTTTTTAACATGCCTGTGGGGTGGATGGGTTAGATCATGCACAAACTGTCTCTTGATGATGTGAGATAAATGAAAAAAAACCTGCCTGGCTTGATGAGCCAATTGGATGCTGATTGGTCTTGGAGTGGTAAAAGTCAATCTCTGTGACCTCCTTGAGTGATCCATCTGGGTTGAGCACAGCCATGACAGCTGGGCATGGTGGCACAATGAGTTGGTGCCAATATGGAGTGCACAGGAATGGTTGTCACACTCCTGTCACATTTCAATGTGACGCCAGCCAGAGTGCCAGCCGGAATGCCTCCAGCCTCACATGCAATCGGTTCAGGGTTCGGTTCTGGTTCAGAACTGGTTCTCGAATCCTGGTAGCTGCCTGAACCAGAACTGGAACCAACACCCATTGCCAGAACCAGAACCAGAACTGAACCTGAACTGTCGGTTCGGTTCTGCCAGTTCCGGTTCGAACCGAAGTTCAGAACTGAAGTTCAGGAGCCCTAGTTCCAACTTAGACAAGTTTTGCTCTCAACATCGACTGACTTCAACGCTCTCTTTCTTCGTCACTCTCTAGACCTTTGTCATCATCCGACTTAGCATCTGAACTCTTTGTCCAGTGGCTGGGAGTGGACCGAGACTCTGCTTGTCATTGTCAACTTAGAACGAACCACAACAAGGGCATTGTCCGTAACACCACAGACCGCTCCGTTGTATCGTGTCGCCACCGCATCGTTCAGGTGCAGTTTTACGCCGTGCTGGGTGCTCCTGTTGATTGCATTCCCTTGGCCGCCACGATTCCGGTTTCAGTTTATTAAGGTCTTGATGGACCTGTGCTGGATCGTGAACGTGGTCGGCCGGACCGTTCTCTCGTTGGTGTTGGTTGGCAGTTGTGCATCGCCTGTCTCACCTGCTCCTTCACCTTTCCTCCTCCCACCTTTTCCTCATCTACCTATCCATCTCCTCATTTTACTGCTTTTTCCCCACCTTCCTGTCCCTCGTCGTCGATGCGTTGCGTGCAGGCATGCTTGCAGCCATTGGTCACTGTGGTGCTGTCCTGTGACGTGTGACGTAACGGTCTGTGACCGTATGTTGAGTTTGACGGTTTTTGGCTTGAGTTCGTGTAGTTGTGGGTAATAAATGGTGTGGCTTGATGTAGACTGTGCTCAGAGTGGACTTTGAGGGTGTGTAGAGTGCCTGTAAGTGTGCATGCAATGACTTCGGCTATTGCGCATTTTTGTCACGGTGTCACATTGATGACTTTTTCGAGTGCTGCTTGGATCCCCATCGTGTTGATGGCGTCGTAATGACATTAATGATACCTTGAGTGAGTTTGGACTCGTTCTGTGATGCGTGCCCCCATTACGGCATTGTCGACCATGAGATATAGCTTTGTTTAACGGGGCTAGTGACCCGTGACGTGGCTGTGGAATGGTTGAACTTCCATTTTCGTCATGTTCCTGTGTCAATCCTGTCAGCAACATGTTTGCTGCTACCATGTTGGATTCTGAGGTGTAGATCTTGTGACCCGGATTGAAGGAATTGTCCAGCAGTGGACGACGAGTGTCGGGCCCATTCCGAGATGATGAGTTCAACTCATATTGCCAGCTATGTGTGTAAATAGACACAAACAATCTAACTACCATATATGTATGTTAGTCATGCTTGTAATGTCTGAATATTAAGTATGAAATATTCCAACAGATTTTGCTGAACGGCTAGGAATATGTTCCCAGCATCAGAGCATCCACATTTACTTATCGGTCCCCGGATGGAGAACTCTGAACTGTCAATTGGGATGACGAAGTATTCAATTGAACATAAAAGGATGCCTCTGGCAGCGTTAGATCCCCAATTTCATACGCTTGCACAATGTTCTTCTTCATCACCATCGCCTACACCGCCGCCCTCCTATTCGCCCTGCTCGTCACTGCCTGTGGCCACTATTATGTCGACACTACCTCCTTTGCTGCCACTCCCACTTGAGGTCTTCGTTTCCACCACCGTCACCATAGACGACTTCGACTTCGCTGACCTCCCTGCTCTTCACGAGCATCCTGAAGAACTTGCTGTTGCTCCAGCTTCCCCTACGCATATACCCATCGTCCAACCTCACAACACTATGCTCAACAACGTCAGCGATAATCTTGCCAACCTCATCATGTACTTCAATATGTTCTCTGAACCCCTCGATTTTGTCACCGCCCTCACTCTCACCACCGACCCCCACTTGCTCACCTATGACGAACAAGATGCAACGCTCGCTCAAGCCAAACAAATACAGAGAGCAATTCAAACGGTGCAATGGCGGATGGAAATGGCAGAAAGGGATGCCAAAAACATCATTGAGTGGTTAGAGTCTAGACAGGATCACAGCTGGACGAACTCTTGGTAGAAGTCGGTGACTTCTTGCATACAAAGGGGGTAATGTAACAGTTTCTTCTTCGTTTCGTCTTCCTGTCTCAGTGGACTGTTTCATATCCATCAATTCTCCTTAAACTGCACACCGTACAGCCTGGACACTATCTCCTTTTGTAGCTACCTTCACATTTCCTTTCTTAGGTAGTTATCATTTCATTCCTCTTATAGTTTCCTTTGTTCTCCAATCATATATAAACCCCATGTACAGTAGAGTAACTCTAGTTCCAACTTAGACAAGTTTTGCTCTCAACAACAATCAACTTCAGTGCTCTTTGCTCTCATCATTCTCCAAGGCCTTTGTCATCATTTGACTTAGCGTCTAGACCTTTGTCCAGTGGCTGGGAGCAGACCGAGACTCTGCTTGTCACTGTTGACTTAGAACAAACCATGACAAGGGCATCGTCCGTAACAGCTTGCCATCTGCAAATTAGCTGCTTGCTGCAGTATATATGCTTTTATAAAGCCTCCTGTGAGTGTGGCACTGCTGTATAGTAATGGGGATGCAGTTTAATTTTGTTTTTTTGCTCAAATTTCCAAAAATGGAATTTTTCACACGGTTCTTCGGTTCGAACCCGAACCAAACCCGAACCAAACCGACAGAACCGGTTCAAGTAGGTTCAGGTTCAGTTCAGGTTCAGTTCAGGCAAGTACTAGTCAGTTCAGGTTCAGGTTCAGCCAAAAGTGACCCCGAACCAAACTGAACTGAACTTCGGGAGCCCTAGGTAGATCTCCGCATCTCTGCACAGCACTGCCAAACAGGGATGCAATGACACTGAAGATTAGGGCCTGCCTGTTTCACAGATTGCCTTGAGACCTACTATTCCAGTCATTTCATGTTGTAGCTTTACAATATATCATTTGGTAGCTGGCAACAATATATTTGTCATTCTACTTTAAACCTTTGGCCCCTTTGAAAATGGACAAAAGTCAGGAATCATCTTTAGAAAGGTAAAAAAGTGGATAATCCTCATTTGAAAAGTTAAATGACCTTCCCTTTGAAAGTGATACCCCCCTTGGTTACTTTTGACCCTTGCTACCCTTTTGAAAGCAAAGAAAGGGTCCAAAGTGAGAATGTATGAATTGCTGATGTAGAAAAAATGTATATAAACATGTGTAGGTAGACATCAATCTACATCCTCTTATCTTCAAGAGTATCTTAGCTACAGCTACTGGTAAGTGTTAACATCAGCAAAAATCCGGTCCTGACTTATATACTTTGCATACTTAAAATTACTTTTTTTGACTTGGCTATATTATCCAGTAAGGTACTAGGTAAAATATTAAGGCTGAAAAGCAAAATAAGGCAATAAGAAAATAAGCAATTCACAACTGTATGGAGCGGTTGACAAAGAAAGGCAATAAGTAAAAATAATTCACATCTTTACAATTAAGGCCTAAAGCTTGTCGCATGTGTCCTCTTTGTCAGCATTGTTACTGTTGTTGTGCTCAATGTTGGTGACTCCGAGGCTGTACTGGCTGGTAAAGCACAACACATTGGTGTCAGTGTCCTCACTGTCAGTGTCATAACCACTGTCATGCTCAGCACTGGTGTTGTAGTATAGGACACTAGAATGTGCTGTGTTAGTACCACTGTCCTCTGCATCACCATCATAGCTGTTGTCACTCTCAATGCAGCTATCAAGATGGTTTGCAGATTCAACAGTGCCTGGATCTAATAAGTCTCCACACAGGGTGAATATGAGTTAAGGTGCTATTAGAATGACAAAGAAGTAGGAATGCTGGCATGCATGGAGGAGCCGTCACCACTTGAGAATGCTCACGAGATGGCTCATGTGTACTACAATAATTTGTACCCTCAGATGGCAGAAGATGTCCATCCTTTTTGGAGAGTGTTAGGTGCTTGCTTGTCAATTGGAAATAAGAATTTGGTTTCACAGTTTAATGGGCATCACTACATGGCTTAGCTATGGGAGTTGCTGACTCTCCAGACCTAGCCAATTTGTATGCAGTCTGTTATGAGGTCAATCAAGGCCAAGTCCTTAATAAACTGTGGTTGAAATACTACAAAAGGTATATTGACAATATTTTTGCATTAGTTGAAGCTCCCTCTGAACAGGAGGTGCTGCACTTAATGGAGACTACAGTCTCATTCATCAGCTGCAAAATAACATGGTCTGCCAGCTTGATGGTTTGTCTGTTCTTAGATGTTCATGTCTTTAAGGATCCCAGAGATCCAGGACAAAAACACTACAAACCTTATCAGAAGGCTTGCAACCATCTTTGTAGCTCACACAAGTTAAACAATGAAGCAATACATGAGTTACAGGGCTTGTATATTGCATGAGGCTACCCTCAAGGGATAATTCAGACTTGGACCAATGACAAAGTACTTGACATATGGAAAAAGAGATGTGATCCACAGATCATTAAGGTTGATGGTGGGGAGAAAGTGACATTTGTCATCCTCAAATCTGAATTCAATCCCATGCTGAATTACTTCAATGCAAAAGGACTTTGCAATACCATTGTATCAACATGGTGCCAGTCTATGGAGCACTGGGCTGACAACAGAATCCTGCAACCAATACTTAAAAGATGGGGATGCAGGACTTAATTTACTAGAGGACACTGGCTTCTCTGCTGGATTTCCCAATGAAGTTATAACCCCAAAGGGCTGTAATAGAGGGTTTGAAGGTGGGACGGCCCTTCTTGATGTAACAAAGTTAAATTTGTTGATGCAAGTGTGTTGGTTGATTTCAAGAAAGCAGACACAGAACCTGTTTGACCTAGCCAATGTATGGAAGCACATGGTACTGACTAGTAGGGATCAAAATTTGTTGATGCAAGTGCATTGGTTGATTTCAAGAAAGCAGACATGCAACCTGTTTGACCTAGCCAATGTATGGAAGTGCATGGTACTGAAGTATGGATCATAATCTGTTTGATGATCTAACCTCTTATAGATCTGACCTTGGTTGGGTTGGTTCACCAGAACCTTCTGATGACCTTTACTGGAGTGATGTGTTGTCAGAACAAAGAAGTTCCACTCTGGAGGAGACCTCTTGCTGGGGCATCAAACATCCCACTCTAGATTTTGCTGAGGAATCTAGGACACATACTCAGCCATGACTCTCTGCTGCTGTTGGATCAGCCAGTACATCAGTGTCAGGATCTACTCCATCTGCAAGGGTTCAGTCTGTGTGGGGAAGAAGAAACATCTCTGATGTCCCTCTCAGAACCACAGCTCTGCCAGGTCTCATAACAAGGTATGCCCATATTGTAGACCACAAGGAAAAAAAATGCCAGCAATGATCTGGATGCCACATTTCTAACTTCATCTTATGACTAACCATTGTCTTTTGCACAAAATTTGTATAATATTGTGATAGCAGGCTTCAATCAATCAGAGCTGTTAACAGGTTTTTGGGTACAGGTAAAACTGCATGCCAAGAGGTATAGCAATCCTAAACCCTAAACCTGTGAGCTATTCCTATTAGCTGTATTACCTGGCAATTGACCTGCTCTCATGTTAATCACATTTCTGTTGTGTCTTAGAAACCCTAAGAAACCCTAACAAGTAAGTTAGGCTGACCATGCTTGTAAGCAACTTGGTTATGTAACCATTTCCAGTAAACTCAGCCTGCTAATGAGTGGCTGCTTATGTAATCAAGTTTCGAAGCTTCATGTCACAGTCACACTAGTAACAATCTGTGGTAAACCCAGACTTTTCATCAGAAAGATTCTGTGACATCTTATCTTATCAGGTAACACCTTTTATGATCAGTAATGCAGCCACATGGGGCTGCCAAGCATGTGATGGTAGATGGCACTGGCCCAGAGCATTTCCAGACCATTGTTTCAAGGTTGCCAGGTAACAGCTTCACATGTAAAGTCATGCCAAGTCATGACAGCATGTGATTATCACCCACGCACTGCCCTCCACAACAGCAATATTTCCAAATTCAGTTGAGCCAGAGTATTGGTTTGAATTCAAACTCAGCTCAGCAAGGTATATAAGTCACGTAGAGAAGCTGATGAGCTCTAGCAAAACTTGTACTCATACCACCACCATCTCATGCCTGAGCAGTTGCTCCTGCTGAGTGTGCCAAATCTGCTTGAGCTCTTTGGCCATTATGGATCTTGTGATCCATGTCACCTCCCTCTTCAAGTCTTTCTCAAAGAGTTGGCCTTGGTCTAATAACAGCCATGGTGCTCTGATGATTTGGCTGAGGTTGATGGTATCCTGCAGCAAGTGGTCATGTAAGAAGTGGTAAGTAGCTGTCAGGTAGTATCCAACTTGGATGGACATGTACTCACCTGAACATGCAACATAGCATGGGTGAGATGCAATCAGCAGTCAGTAGGTGTCCAACTTGGACAGATGCAAACTCACCTGCACATTGTCCAACAGCAGAGGTAAGGAGGGGTTAGTAGCTGTAAGTAATCTGACTTGGACAGATGCAAATGCACCTGATAATGTCGCAAGGCATGAGAAGTAAATACAAGTATCAGTCAGCTGGTATCCAACTTGGAAGGATGCAGACCCACCTCTGGCTTTGTAAATAATGGCATCACAGTGCACACATTCATCATGTGTGTATTATGATGCAGCTGCACTGCCCTGTTGAAAAGTTGCCCAACAGTCTGGAATTCATGTGCCTCATCAATCCATGCTGAACACCACTTCATCTTGAAGAACCCTGCCCTGTCTGATTGCAGCATGTGTCTGTGTTATGACTCTACGAATTTTCTCTTATTTTTCTATATTTTATCTGGAGGCCTACGGATGCTGGAAGGTATACTAATATGCATAGGGGCTTGGGGGGATCTGTTATGGAAGGACCAGTTAGGTAAGCCATGGATGGCTGTATGAAGGTCTAGGCATAGGGGTCCAGACGAGTCTGGCTATGGAGGGGTCTAGGCTGTTGCTGCGCGTACACAGCTGTTAGGACTAATCCCACACAACCACAGGTCTCACGAAAGGGAGGAGGAGAAGAGAATAGATTCGACACAGTAGACCAGTAAGCTGGGTAAGAGCAAACTATCTAGAGTCTTAGGACTCCTACCTACAGATACGCCCTCCTTATATACCTTTTGCCCATGGTCTGTGCGCACAGACTACACTGCCTCCAAGGCTGTGTACACGCAGCAACAGCCTAGGCCCCCTCCATAGCCAGACTTGCCCGGACCCCTATGCCTAGACCTTTGTACAGCCACCCATGGCTTACCTAACCGGTCCTTCCATAACGGATCCCCCCAAGCCCCTATGCGTATTGGTATACCTTCCAGCATCCGTAGGCCTCCAGATAAAATATAGAAAAATAGTAGAAAATAGGAGAAAACGTCCAGAGTCGTAACATGACCCCCCCCCTTAAGGCTTCACGTCCCGGGAAGCCACGCGTGTCGTAAAAATCATTTTGAGTTCCTAATGAACTCATGCTGCATGTCTTCTTTGGCATATATGTCGCGCTGGTCGCCTTTCCAATGCTGCCAATTTCGTTTGAGCTTTTCTAAGTATTTGCGCTCAAACTTGCCATCTGTTACAGTCAATTTCGATTCCCTAACTGCGACCCTAACCTAGGGTTCCCTGACCCTGCAGGGATTGATCTGGTTTCACCCCCCTGGTTTCAACCCCCTGTATCAACCCCTGGTTTCAGCCCCTGTCTCAGCCCCTGTCTCAGCTCCTGTACCAGCTCCTGTATCAGCTCCTGTATCAGCTCCTTGTCTCATCCCCTATACTCTGATACATGTAGCGTACCCCTAGGTCTCCAGGTATATAAGTAGCTAGGTAGAGCCTGTAGCTCCCCATCTTGACCTTAGTCGAGTAACAGTCTTAGCTCTAGACCACCCTTCTCTACTTCTCTCCTAGTCTAGGGTTAGAACCTAGGGCTATGGCCTTCGATTGTAACACCATCCTCCCACCCATACAGCCACTTTGCTATCAGGATCACCGTGTGATTCTGCCATTTCTGGAGACTAGCGCTAATGTCGCGCACGTTGACCATCCTCTGGGGTGCACTAGGATTTGCTTTGTGGAATTTCTGAACTTCCTTCTTAGCGTTGCCTAAATTTTCTGTCGGTTCCCAAGTTGATTCCTTGACTGGATAGTTTTTCCATTTGACAAGGTATTCTAAACGTCCACCACTGCGCCCACTGATGCGGCTATCCATTACTTCCTCTACTTCGTATTTGTCATCTACTGACTCCTCTACCATCTGCGCTTCTTTGCGCGAAGCAGCTTTCTCCTTTTGACCAGGAAAAACCAGTTCCTTGTATGGTTTAAGATGGATTTCATTAAATACGTTGTAGATTTTCCAGGATGCTGGAATCTTCAACTGGTATGCCGATTGCCCAATTTTCTTTACAACCTCCAAGGGTCCCACAAACTTGCCGTCCAGTTTCTTTGTGACACATAGAGTAGGAAGGTTGGCCGTGCTCAAGTAAACTTTATCACCCAACTGGTATTGGCATGCCGGAGCTTTCGACTCATCGTACTTGCGCTTCATGGTTTCCGCAGCTTTTTCGAGAGCGGCCATTGCATTAGCGTGAATGCCTTCAACCTGCTTTGCCAAGTCTTTGACCGCTACCACTTTGGGAATGTATGTCGGATTTAACCCCTTGTACGGGTGTCGCCCATAGTTCATGAAGAAAGGGGAATACCCCGTGGCTGAATGCATTTGGTCATTATGACAAAACTGTGCTACCGCTAGCCAGTCGCTCCAATTATTTTGCCTGTGATTGACAAACATTGTGAGGAACTCTTTAATGGTCTGATTTACGTGCTCTGTTTGCCTGTCCGTCTGTGGATGATATGCTGTGGATCGGTTGGCTTTAATTCCCAACATGCCATAAAGGTCGTCCATGAATTTGGACACAAACTGCAGTCCTCGGTCGCTAATAATCTTCTTGGGCAAACCGTGTTCTCTGAATACATTGTCCCGGAAGAGCGTGGCAACTCCTTGTGATGTAATGGTAGATGTTGTGGGCAAGAAATACGATTTCTTGGTAAACCGATCCACCACTACTAAAATCATGTTGTTTCCTTTGGATTCTGGCAATGGTCCTATAAGATCCATAGAGATGATTTCCCATGGCGCCTCAGGTACCTCGTTAGGATGTAATGGCACCGCTCGAGTCTGTCTATCCAGTTTAACCTTCTGGCAGGTTTCGCATCCTGCGACATAATTCTGTATGTCCTTTCGCATCTGAGGCCACCAAAAATCCCTAGTTACCAATTCGACGGTTTTATCTATTCCTGGATGACCCCAGGAATGGTAAATGGCCAGTAACGATTCCCAAGTATGTATGTTTGCTGGTATGTAAATCCGGCCTTTCCATTCCACTATTCCATTGATGACTTTAAAGTCTTTGTTGTTTTTGTCAAGTCCTTTCCACACCTGTGTCTCCCATTGTCGGTTTGGAATTTTCCAGATATCTTTGATGATGTCTTCAATGGCCCTGTCATCATTGTAAACCCTGACAAATAGATCGTCCTTGAGCAAGACAACCCCTTTGTTATCTGGGCCTCCTGGATGATGGTATTCCTCCTTTTGGGCATCTGAAAGATGTCCTGTGCTCACAGCGTTGATTCCCCTTGATCCAGATGCAGAGGGTTTCTGGCTTTGGTTAAATTTGAAATGCCCCTTTGTGTCTCCTGATCCAGATGATTGGTTCATCAGTTTCATGGTCTCCCAAGCATTGTGCAGGCATTCTGCCGCGTTATAGGCTGTTTCCATACTGGTGACTGTGGGATTTTCGATGATCTTTGCTGCTACTGATGCAGGGAGTCCTTTACAGAAGTAAATGCGCTGTGCCATGAACCCAGTAATTCCGGTAGAGTGTATGAGTGATCAGAATTTCTGAATGTAGGCAGGGATGTTGATATCTCCACCCACTTTGACTTTATCTAGATCATTCAGGGTTCTGGCTGCGCTGTCAGATTCTCCCCAGTCACTCAAGAATCGTCACCTGAAGCTGGTATAGTTATCCCATGAGTGTGTATGCACTTTCTGCTAATTTTCCTTTGGTCGCTTCTGCTGCCTCTAATTCTCCTCAAAGATTGGCCTTCCAATCGTCTAGTTCTTCCCCCTAGGTGAAGGAGAACATATTTGATTCGTTTTTTTGATGTTTCAAAGTGCCCTTCATCAAGATCGAAGATGTCATCAAATGTATTGATGAAGTGTTTCGCCTTAGAGCGCTGTCCTTTGAATTCCTTAATGGAGATTCCCTTTATCCCTTTTGAGGATGTGTCCTTGTTGTTTGACATTCCTTTTTCTGGTTCCTGTTTCGGTTCTGGTGTTTCAGGTTTCGGATCCTGTGTTCCTGGTTCGCGTTTCGGTTCTGTGCCCTGTTTTGAGCTTTCTCCTTGTTTTGGTTTATCCCCCAAAAGCTAGATCTATCTCGATCTGTTGTTGTTCTTTATATTTGTTCCACTCGGTTACTGTTTGTTCGTCAAGTGCTAGGAAAGCGAAATCTCCTAGTCCTTTGTCAACTCAAAACTCGTGCCACCAGGTGAGTTCAGGTTCGGTGTTTGGGGTTAGGAATAACTGATTGTTTTCCTCGTTTATTTCATTGTACCAGTGAATCCAAATATCTCCTGGTAATTCATTGTTAGGGTCTCCTTCCTGGTATTCTCCTTCGAAGTGTTCTTCTGGGACCGGTAGGTTCTTTCTTTTTGTTCCTGAGATGTAGCACCAGACCTTGTGTGTAGTAGAGAAGTAGACTTCTCTTTGGTTAAGGTAGTACTTCTGTCTGTAACAAACAGAGTTGTTTGGTGGCCTAATCTGAGAGGCCCTGGTATCAATGGTGTCTGGCTAGTGACGATGCACTGAGCGGTTCCTGAGTTCCAACTTGTGTTACAGATGATGCCCTCATTGTGGTTCGTTCTAAGTCGATAGCGACAAGCAGAGTCTTGGTCCGCTCCCAGCCACTGGACAAAGAGTTCAGACGCTAAGTCAAACGATGATGAAGGTCTTGAGAATGATGAAAGAGTGTTCAAATTGATTGGTGTTGAGAGCAAAACTCGTCTAAGTTGGAACTGGAGTTACTCTACAGTACATGGGGTTTATATACAATCAGAGAACAAGGGAAACCATAAAGGGAGTGAAACGATAACTACCTGAGAAAGGAAATGTGAAGGTAGCTATAAAAGGAGATAGCGTCCAGGCTGTACGATGCGCAGTTAAGGAGAAATGATGGGTATGGAACAGTATTCTGAGACAGGAAGGTGAAATGAAGAGGAAACTGTAACAACACCAATCAATTAATTCTGTATTTACATATTCCTTTCCATTATCCATACACAATGCACATGGTTGGAAAGCATAGCATTGCAGGGGATAATTTCCCATGATGGGTTTACTCGGAAATTGTCAATCATTCCATGCTGATGTAAATATTGTAGCAATGGAATATTTATATGTCCATATCATTTATGCCAGTCATTCCATGTAGGCAATTGTTCTTCCAAAACATATGTATGTTCCACAATTTTTGCTTTAACAATTAACTTGTATAATTGGCTTGTTAATTTTCCAATGGCAACAAGAGTGCATCGGCTATTGTAAATCCGGATGTTGGAATTTCCCATCCGTGATGTATATCCGCTCTGATCAAGGCGCAGAATTGATACAAGATTACTCGTAGCAGTCGGAACATAAAAGACATCAGTTAAGATGATTTTCTGCATTCTGTTCATTATCCATGATTCAAGGATTATGTTTCCACGTCTATGCATGTATATTTTTACATTGCCCACACCATTAATGATTTCTATTTTGGGGTGGAAGTTTGATAGAATTTCTTTTTGGTGTGTTATATGCAACGTTGTTGCTGAGTCCGCATACCAAACATAGTAGGAATCAGTAATATTGTCATCGCTAATATTTACATTTTCTATCACTTTTGTGACATTGGTAATGCCCGGATGTATCATCTACATCCATGTCATTCATAATCATATGCACTCTTTCTTTTCCTTTTGAAGCGCTACCATTCTTTCCTTTTCTGGTCCAACAATCCTCTGTTGTGTGACCAAATTTATGACAATACCCCACATTTGGGTTTGCCTTTGAAATGGCATTTATCCGTCGTATGATTAGTGTGTGTGCAAATAGCGCAAGCAGAAGAAGTATTGTACTTCCGCTTCTTTCTGTGAAAGTGCTCCTGCACTTTATTAGTGGTTTCGTCGGCTTCATGAGTATATGGAGCCTTCCATTGCATAGCTTCATTCTGAATGTGCATGATGAGCTGACCAACAGACATCAGAATCTTCCAAAGTTCCGTGACTGTTCCGATGGTCAAATTGACCCATTCTGCACGAGTGGGGCAATGAGCAAAGGATGTGTAACTTGAAGATGTCATCCGCAATCTCCCAACCCATCATCTGTAATTCAACTTGGTACTCCTTCATCCGGTTGAGATGCAAGATGAAATCTTCATCCTCCATAGCGCATTTTGCCCAGAAATCTCCAAGAGTAAGAAAGATGGCAATGATGCCTTGAACTTGGTTCGCTTCTTTCAAAGCAAGCCAAATATCCACGGAAGTAGCAACTGATCCACCAATGTCTTGCTTTGGCACATGGATCATCTGTTCATCTCTGACGGCAGTAACAAGCAATGTTGAAATTGTGTTGTCCATGTCTGTCCATCTTTGTGCTCCAACGGGATTGGTGTCTGGATCGAGTCGCTCAATGGTGCCGGTAATGTAGCTAAAACCGTGGCATGCATTCAGGATGTATAACATCCTCTCCTTCCATGCTAGCCAATTCTTCGAATTTAGCTTTTCCATTTTCTGGATGGCCGAGAGGTAGGACATTGCATGTTTGTAAGTATAGCTTTCATCTTCCAGAATGACTTCTGGAACAGTAGTTTGTGTAGCGGGAGTTGGATTCACAGTGGATGTCAATCTGGCTTCCAGATTAGCAATAGGGGATAAGTGAGACATGATGTAATAATGTTTCAGAGTCGTCAATAGAAGTGTTTTGCCCGAGGTTGTTTAAAGCGAGGCTCTGGGGCCCATAACCTGTGAGAATGATGATGGTTCGCAGCAATGTCCACGAGCGGGATGCGTGAGCTGCGTGCGATATCCAGTATGCAGGTGACTGGGTGCAAAGCGTAGAAGAGCGGTAGCTTTAGTGTGGAAACTATTTGTTGTATGAGTGTATGTGCAGGCAGCAAGCTTATTTTATTCGCGCCCTATTTTACTTATATATGGTATTATACTTCTGTACTCATGCGCACTTCCGCTGCATCATATCCAATGCACGGATGTTCAAATTAGCGCTCTGCATCCAATATGCGAAGCGGTTCCAATATGTGCTGTGGCTTGGATATATTTTCTGATGTGCTGCGGCTCGGATATATCCAATGCTCGCATAATCCCAACATAAGCCATGAAATAGTCAAAGTTATCCATGTTTGATTATAAGCAAAGAGGGTAAAGACAGTGAGATGATGGGGAGCTAGATTTGGGATGTGTATGATAGGGGGAAAGGAAGAAAGAGTGGGAGTGGGAGTGACATGACAAGGGTATACCTAAACAATGAGGCCTTCATGTGGTGAGCAATGCCAAATTTTCGATGTGCGTGATGCATGTGATGTCACACAGATGATGCCAAGTAAGCCACTCACCCTGTTCCCATACCCCCACCAGCCCTGCTTGCTTAGTGCTTGGCTATCAATTTTGGCTGATGACTTGGTGAGTGGTGACTTTTGTTGACTTAGAATTGAGCTGCCCTAGTCTGCTGTGGCGGTGTAATTGTAAGAGAATTGGAATTGGCCAAGAGCATGCTAATTTGGTCTGGGAATTTGGCAAGCGGAATGGATGAGGATCAACAGAGAGATGCGAGAAGAATCAATAACAACGTACACCATAGTTATCCTTGAGATACTGCAAATTTGAATCTTGTCCTGTCGCAACAACTGGGCCATGTCTGGACACTGCCTGAGCTTCCTGCTGCAGCCATTGGTTTGTCGGTACCACTCCCTCCTCTTCCTGGCAAATTCTTACACCCTGAAAAACCGTCAAATGATCAGACGAGGATATCAATGCAGGGCAATGGACTCACCCTCGGGAAAGGGATAATCAGGATGAATCTGGGTAGAAAATGACACTCGTGATTGTGCATGTTCATCCCCTTTGCAAGAGTGTTGCGCAATCTGGATTTGTGCAATTGGGAAAAAATAGTTGTCAATGAGCCATGCAAGGAGAGGAAAAGAGAGGGTGATGGCCCATAATTGTGTTCAGTCATGTGTCCTTCTTGGGGGGCTGGTTTTCCACAGGGTTCCAGAAAGCAAACTCTCTCTCGACTCAGGTGCTGTGCCAAGCACGCATCCATATCATGGTGGGCTGTCTCTGTTTCCAGGGGATCCCAGAAAGTGCGTACCTCCACCTATCTATCTATCTATCTACAATACATTCTGCTTCTAGACTTCGATCAAACTATGGACACCATACTTACAAGGTAGTCCTCCCTCTCTCTCCTTTGCACCAGATTAACACTCATCTCATTTGATTTCTTTGTGCAGACCACAGGCACAACCTGACCCTGCTGCACTACCCCCAATGCATGCGCCTTGTCCGAGTCGGGCTGCCCAACCATCTGTCGGGCTCGGTGTACCTGCGGCACCACTCTCTAAAGTCCGACTTGACAAGCCAGTCCATTTGTCAAAGCTTTGATTGGGGTTTTCCTGGTGTGTTGGAGTATCGGGACAAGTCGGGTGTGAGAAATGATGCATTATGACCTAGGCCGAATTTGAATTTCGTGTTAGCAAGGATGGTGTTGATGAGTGGTGTTCCGCGGTGACTGTGTAGAGTCATTGTCACGTGTATGCGTTAAGCTATGCGAGAGAAGTCCTACCAGCACCGGAACTATATATGCACTGAACCCATGGCTAACTATCTGACACCATTACTCGTCCAACCGCCTTCGCAGTCAAGTCCCGTGCTCATCCGCATTGCAAGCCGTCCATAAGTCGCAAGACAAACCCCCACAATACCACATGCGAAACCAGCACTACCCGACTGTGCCAACTAGCGTCGATCACCTGAAAACTACCATTGAATGCTGTCCGCCACATTAAGATTAGCCATGACACTGCCACTTCCACGCTAGATAAGCTCGTGCCCGAAATACCACGATCAAGACCATTTTAGCCACGCGTCTACGAGCTATGGACAAACTTGGTTAAATGGAGGAAAATCTTCACCAACGGTAGCGTCAATCAGCAGCCAACACAAAACGTCCAGTTCGGGAGTAGTGGCAACAGGGACAAACTGCGCTAAAAGCATATTCCAACACTTATCGCATAAGACACCAGAGGTCGATCATCAGCTATTGTACCTGTCAATGGTCAGGATCTTGCTACGGGTTTGCAACAGGGAAAATGACTAGCAAAATGCTTGCGCACTAAACTACATCGGACGGCACCTTTCAGGATGACAAATTGGGGATAGTAGGCCACCAAGCATGATGCAGAAGAATTTGGAGTCCACTTCGAAGATTGGCTTTCCAATCGTCTAGTTCTTCCCCTAGGTGAAGGAGAACATATTTGATTCGCTTTTTCGATGTTTCGAAGCGCCCTTCATCTAGATCAAATAATTCATCAAATGTGTTGATGAAATGTTTTGCTTTAGAGCGCTGTCCTTTGAATTCCTTAATGGAGATTCCCTTTATTCCTTTCGGGGATTCTTCTTTGTCGTTTGACATGTCCTTCTGTTTCGGTTCTGGTGTTTCAGGTTTCGGGGTCCTGTGTTCCGGGTTTGTGTTTCGATTCTGTGCCCTGTTTCGAGCTCTCTCCTTGTTTTGATTCGTCTCCAAAGGGATCTATTTTGATCTGCTGTTGTTCTCTGTATTCTTTCCACTTGGTGATTGTCTCCTTATTGAGTGCAAGGAATGTGAAATCTCCAAGTTCTTTGTTGACTCGAAACTCGTGCCACCAAGTAAGTTCAGGTTCGGTGTTTGGAGGTAGGAACAGTGGATTGTCCTCGTCGTTTTCTTTGTTGTACCAGTGAATCCAAATTTCTCCTGGTAATTCGTCGTTGTGTTTTCCTTCCTGGTATTCTCCTTCAAAGAGTTCTTCTGGAACCGGTAGGTTCTTTCTCTTTGTTCCTGAAACATAGCACCAGACTTTGTGTGTCATAGAAAAGTAGACTTCTCTTCGATTAAGGTAGTACTTCTGTCTAAAACAAACAGAGTTGTTCGGGGGTCTGATCTGGGAGTTCCTGGTATCAATGGTGTCTGGCTAGTGACGATGCACTGAGCGGTTCCTGAGTTCCAACTTGTGTTATGGACGATGCCCTCGTCGTGATTCGTTCTAAGTCAACAGTGACAAGCAGAGTCTTGGTCCACTCCCAGCCACTGGACAAGGGTCTAGACGCTAAGTCAAACGATGACAAAGGTCTTGGAGAACGACGAGAGAAGAGAGTGCTGAAGTCGATCGTTGTTGAGAGCAAAACTCGTCTAAGTTGGAACTAGAGTTACTCTACTGTACATGGGGTTTATATACGTTTAGAGAACAAAGGAAACTATAAGAGGAATGAAACGATAACTACCTAAGAAAGGAAATGTGAAGGTAGCTATGAAAGGAGATAGCGTCCAGGCTGTATGGTGCGCAGTTAAGGAGAATTGATGGATATGAATCAGTCCACTGAGACAAGAAGACAAAACGAAGAAGAAACTGTAACAGCAATGCTGTGAATGTTCANCTATGTCCGGGCACCCCATTTCCCAATCAGATATGTGTGTTTCTGAGTCCAGCGCATCGTAATCTGGAGACTGCGAATGGGACAAGTTGGTTGAGTTGGAAGCTAGTTGGGACATGTCAAAATCGGGGGATAGCAACTGTTCTGAATCTTCCGATGATGTAGACGGGCGTGGGGGTTGGTCGGCTAATGGAGCGGTTGTAGAAGAATGTGCCTGTTAACAATTAGATTGATTGAATAAAACAGGTGTAAGTAGAACACGTCAATTCACGCATTTTTGTAGGTGTTGGATCAGTCGTACCAAATCGTTGGGTGAATGCAGCAAAACGGGCATCCCGGTCTGCATCACGATATTTCTTATGGGACCTATAAGTGTTGACTGACACCAATTTTCCGCCATTGCAACGCTGAGAACAGTTGCAATGTTTTTTGCCTTTCCAATTGTCAGATTCCGAATCGTTTTGCATTCAAGTGTGCGAACACGATTATATTCACCAGAGGTCCGGAACTACCATACATTGAGATTTCTATTCAATATTGCATGTATCAGATGTACCTAAAGTATATTGATCAGTTAGCAAGCCATAGATGCAATACGCCATACCTTTAACCAACTGAGGTCGACGGGAAAGGGTTCGACCGTGAGAACTCCTTGCTATATCCATCCCTGGTGCAGTGATTTTGTTTGCCGTGGAAGGGAGGTAGCAATGCATCTCGATGCTTGCGTCAAGATCAGGTAGTTTATATTTGTCTAGCTACTACATGTCGCGGGCATGTACATGAATAAGCGGGACAAAAGAAATGAGCCGGACGATGACAGATTCAGAAAGGGAAACCGACGGATCGTGTGGGAAGTGCTGGATCCTGCAGGTAAATGTCAGACGCATTTTTCATTGGGCCTGATGCATGACAAGCCCGCAACATCGCACGAGCGTCATTGCCCATCGAGCCATAGGAAGTGGAAACGTATCATTTATTCCAATGCCGATGGAGTGCTCGGTTTCCAAGCAGCTCCATCTCCGTCTGTAACAAGATGCCCAAGCCTGCAACAGCGCAAGCCGGGTTTTATGATATCATTCGACGATTGCTGCGCACACACTGGCACACACACACACACGCAAGTGCAGTCTTCATCAGACGCTCCAAATGATATAAAAGATCAAACGACCAGTGCCTCTTGTTCCCTCCCAAGTGCTGGTCACACTCGCAAGCAGGTCTCTCTACAACAAGAACAACGCTCCGACATGTTACACTCTACTCGTTCTCTCTTCTTCTTCTTCCTCCTCGTCGCTTGTGCCGTTGTGCAAGGCACATCCGTTGGGACTGGCAATCAGCAGCCTCCCACTGGACCTTCCCGTCGGGATTTTTCCAACCTCCCCATTGGTCCGTCCGTCGTCGGTCTTTCAGTCGGCCTGTCAAAAGAATGGGGGATTAACTATGGAGGGTAGAACGTAAGCCCCTCGAATTTGCCCAACTTGCACATGGTTATGTATGACATTTAAAACGATAGCCGCCGGGAACGATGCAAGCCCACGTACGCCCGCCTCGTTCATGTTCATTAGCGTTATCAAATGACTAACTCGCTGATAGCAACAACTTACTGATAAAATAAAAGGATATGCGGAACTGATATAAGTCCACAGTGCGCTCAGAGGGCTCGCGACGGAGAAAAGGATAGCCTGTTCAGCTAATCAACATAGTTCAATTAGTGTCATGGTATCACCGTATCCATTGTCCGTCTCCGAGTCTCCTTCAGAAATCCAACGAGTTCTGTGCCTCCTGTCCCTTTCTGAACCATCCTCTCTCCTCTCCCTTTTTCCTTTTCCTGTCCTTTTCCTTTTCCCTGGCCCTCCTCGCCGGCCCCAAAATATACAGCGCCGCAATCACCATATGGGCATCCCTAAACCGCTTGAGCGCACCCACCGCCTCATTATACGCCGCCTTCAACTCCTCCCCCCCCTTCTCCCTGAGCACGCACAGCAACAAACGCACGCAACGGCCGCGGGTACGCCGCCAAATGGTCGATAAACAGCCGATGCTGGTACGGCATGTACGCCTTCATCCTGCACATGAACGATCTCCCCCCCTCCTGCACCGCCCGCGACTCGTGGTCCACGCCCAAAAACACGTCGAGGACGTGCACGATCGAGCTCTGCCCCGCACTCGGGCCGGAGAGCTCCTCCATCTCTACCCCTCCCTCTCCCTCTCCCTCTCCCTCTAACTCTACCTCGCTCTGGCCTTGTTGGCCTTGGCGTACGCCCTCAAACACCCACCGCCTCCCATACCTATCCACGTCCTGCCCATTAAACCACGGCCTAACCTCTCCAAAATACCTATCCGGATCGCACCCGGCCCTGACCTCGTCCAAGCGGGTCCGCATCTCGTCCACGATACGGGCCAGGACAGCGAGGGAGCGCGCGATGCGGTGGACGGCGAGAGCGTCGCCGACGAAGATCTCGTCGAGGATGCCGCGCATGACGTCGAGCGCTTGCGCACCGCATAGCTCGATGTGCGCGGAGCAGAGGTAGAAGGCGTGTTCGTCCGGGGTGGAGGTGAAGGTGGTTTGGGAGCGGATGAGGGTTGGGTGTGGGGGTGTGGGGGGTGTGGCGAGATAAGATGATGGGGGTGCAGGGTCGTCGACGCGCCAGTTGTAGAGTACCGTGTCGGAGTAAGTGAGTAAAGGCGGGATTTTGAGCGCCCCTGAGACGCGGAGCAGCGGAACGGAGATGGAGCGGGGAATACGCGGGGGGTCATCTGGCGGGAGGGAGTGGATGTAAAAGTGTTGGAGGTAAGTGAGCACCAGGTGAGCGCGTCTCAAGAGCGGTTTGAGTGAGCCTGCCAGTGGTGGGAGCTCGGCGGGGATGGGCAAGATGGGCATCGCGACGACGGAGAGGCGCCAGGCGTGGCTGGTCGCGCGTTCTTTGTCAGTCAGCCCTGGCTTGTCGCCTAGTTGGATCCGGGCGTGGATGGCGGAGTCGAGCGTGGCTTCCCATGTCTCCCATGCGGCGGGGAGGCGCGTCGGGGGAGGATGGGGCGCCATGAAACCTGTGAAAGGGTCTACTTCGAAGACGTGCAAGAGCGCGTCGAGCGTGGACATGGGAGTGGGACAGGTAAGACTTGGATTGGTATGCCATGGGTATGTTCAATACCGGGTCTTACCCGTCCACGACCCCATTTTTACGTCCCCATCTTGCGAGGATGGTTCGATGAACGCTCACAAGCTAGTATGGAAAGGCGCGCAATTTATTAGTAGAAGGACGCCACAGGAGGCATCGGGTCTTACCCGGTCCCCCCATCTACTTTTGTACACTGATCCTACAATAATAGCTTTACAAAAACGATAATATAACCCAAACGAACAAATCCATGACGCGTCGAGGAAAATAACAAAAAACAGGGGTTTGTTTTAGCCATAAACGATCCTGCACACATATCAGGATCACACTCCTTATAAATAAAGAAAAGAAAAAAATCGAACTCACCCAAACTCGGTCGTCGAAATCGGCTTGAAATCCGTCCGTCCCTCGGCCACGAACCGCCTCACGACTTCCTCCCAATCCGCTCTTTCGTCCCACGTGATTTTCGCGGGCGGGTCGACCTCGACGGGCACGACCTGGCTGATACCCGCACACTGTATGATAACCAGCAACGTGCCAACGCCGCCCGTCCGCCTACTGCGGTCCTCGCGCCGCGCAATATCGGCGAGGACGAGCGGGTCGTGGACGTACGACCGGGACACGATGTGCGTCGCGGCGAGGCGGAACCGGCGGTGCCCCTCCATCGTCGTCGTCGTTGTTGTCTCTCCCGACGGATGAACAAGGTATTCGAGTTCGATGAGCAGCGCCTTTTGCCGGATGTGGGCGGGCACGCGTTTCAGTTGGAGGGCTTGGAACCCGGCCCAACCGAGTAGGTCTGAGTGGGCGGATGTGAATTTGCGCAAGTGTTTGGCGAGGTTTTCGGGTGTTGCTGCTGCTGCTGCTGCCGGCGATGAGGAGGAAGAGGAGATGAGGGACTGGGTGTGTTGGCAGATGGATTTATGGGATGGCCAGTGACCTTTTTGGCATTCCTGAGAACAATACTGAGTCGTCATCTATATCACCCATCATCAGTTCAGTCAGTTCAGTTCAGTCATCACGCATACGTGTGGAACTCACGCATCCGCCACAGAGTCTGAACCGTGCACCGGGCGTCTCGACGGCGCCGCACTGGTCGCACACTCGATAACCCCGGTTTGAGTGTTGTTGCTGCTGCTGGTGATGTTTATACGAGGAAGGGCCGGGCGCGTAGTAGTTTGCGGCGGCGGAAGAGAGTAGCTGACAGCTGTAGCCATTGCTGTTGAATGCGTTGACCTCACCCCCACGTCGTCGCATTTTTATAACCATCCGCCAGCTGGTATCCATGTATATGGCTTAATTCTGGCTTTTTGTCGAGGGAGAGGGAGACAATAGAGGTCAGAACAATAAGCGCACGAGGGTGGGAAGCCTTGACTATTTTTGAAGAAATTGGCTCTGATAAAGTTAAATGCGAGTCGAGGCTCGAGAGATTAGATGGTTGCCTCGGGAGATTAGATTGTATTGTATTAGATTACATTTGTGATTAGATTGAGGGATTAGATTGATTACGTTTTTCGCGATTAGATTGATTACATTCGTGATTAGATTGATTACATTGCCTCGAGATTAGATTGGATTAGATTATGACTAGATTCATTACATTACCATGGACCTATCCATCCTCGGCCCAAATCACTTCCTCACCCTCCCAACACCCACAACTGCCACTCTCGCCGCACATGACTTTGACGTCGACACCCGCACGGGCTTCATGCCCCCACATCCGCCCCTCCCCCGTCTCCCGCCCCAATGGGATCCTTGGGAATCCCTCCTCGACGCCGCCCAATCCACGCCTCTCCAGCTCGGCTCCAAACCCGACCTCTCCCCGCCGAAAAACACGCCTCCAAAATCTGGCGAAGACGCCTGGCAGAAATGCCCCTCCTCCCAACTATCTCCATGCGAGGGGACGAAGTCCTGTTGAGAAGGGCTCATCTCGTCTTGGCCTGGCTCTTGCATTTCTACGTGCATTCCACCCCGGTGCCGGGCCTGCCAGAAGAGGGCGAGACGAGGGTCGTCCCCCGCACCCTGAGCGTCCCTCTCCTCCGCGTATGCGCGATACTCGAGCTTCCCCCCCGTCCTCACCTACGCCGACACCGTCCTCTACAACTGGGGCATCCAACCCACACCCGACTCTCCATCCCCATCCCCGTCCCCGTCCCCATCCCAATCCCAATCCCAATCCGAACCCGAGTTCGCCTCTCTCACCCGGATCCCCACCACCACCACCACCACCACGCCCCTCCATTCCCGCACCCTCTTCACCTCCTCCCCGACCGAACAGGAATTCTACCTCCTCTCTGCGCGGATCGAGCTCATCGGCGTACGCGCCCTCGAGCTCATGCGCCTCACCCTAGACGAGCTGTTCGTCGGCGACGACATCGCCCTCACCCGTATCACGCGGTTCCTCCTTGAGCTCCGGACCGTCGTGCAGGCCATGGCGGCCGAGTTGAGAACGATCAGGGCGAGAGGATGCGACCCGGATGTGTTTTATAGACAAGTTAGGCCGTGGTTGAGGGGTTTGGACGCTGACAAGGGGAGGAGGTGGGTGTTTGAGGGGTACGACGACGACGACGATGATGATGAGGGCGAGACGAAAGAGGAAAAGGAGGAGGAGGAGATGTCGCGGCCTGTTGAATTGTCCGGGCCAAGTGCGGCCAGAGCACGATCATCCACGCCCTCGACATCTTCCTCGGCACCGATAAAGGGTCGCACGCCGTCCTCCCCCTCGTTTCTTCTTCTTCACCCACCGCGACGACAGAGACGGCGGCGACGATGGCGGAGATGGCGGAGAGGAAGAAGACAGAGAGGGCGACGCACGTCTCGTTCCTGACCCGGATGCGGCAATACATGCCTCGACACCACCGGAGGTTCTTGGGCCACCTCGCCTCGAGCCCGTGGCCGCTCCGCGTGCAGGTGGTCGCTCTCGCTGAGGCGGGGACGAACGTGGAGATGGTGGAGGCGTACAATGGAGCGGTGAGGGCGCTCAAGGAGTTTAGGGATGCGCATTTGGCGGTGGTGGCGCTGTATATTGTGGGCCCTGCGAGGAGGGCGCAGCAGGAGGCACGGGAGGCGAGGACGGAGAGTTTGCGAGGGACGGGTGGAACGGACGTGGTCCGGTTTTTGAAGCAAGTCAGGGACGATACGGCGCAATCTAATGTGTTGACGAATTATTAAGTAAATGAATAGTACTTGTCAGCTTCTTACTTACTACTGCGACAATGAGTGCGGCGATGGCGACGGCTACTGTGACTCTCACCGCTGCACCGGCTGCTGCTTGCTGCTTCTGCTCTTCGCCGTCTGTAGGAGTCAACCGGGACAGGGGGAGAGAGACCCAGAACAATCATCGGGCACCCTCATGCTTCGTGCCTCTACCTCCACCTCCACCTCTACCTCTACCTCTGCCTCTGCCTCTGCCTCTACCTCACGTCGTCCACGGGTCGCATGGGACCAAGGCGTGGTCGACAACGAAGGATGCGGCCGGAAATCGTCCAAAGGCACGTTCTTTCCCTCCCTTTTTTCCTTTCCATAACCAAGTTGCTAATGCGGAGTTTTTTTATTTTATTTTAAGTGTGTTGTATATACCACAGAACGAGAGGTTTTGACGAGTCGTCGTCGTCCGAGTCGTCTGGTCATCATCGTCGTCTGAGGACGAGTTGTCAGACTCTGATGAGGAGAGGGGTGGAGAGGGGAGAGGGGACTATAACCATGACCATGAGCACAATCACGGCATGGGCACGGGCACGGGCACGACCACAACCGCATCCACAAACGCAAGCGCAACCACAACCACAACCACAACCACAACCACAACCACAAAGGGGAGAATGGGAAGAACGCGTACGAGCGTATGCCTCGGCACAAAGCACGGCCTGGGGTTGCGTAGATGACCTACCACTACCACGCCTATCCGACCCGCAAAAGAAATATTGGGGAGGGGGTGGTTAATCGAGAGAGAGAGAGAGAGAGAGAGTAAAGTACGACATGTCAACCACAGTGTGTGTGTATAAGTGAATCGATCCATCGACTGAAAACGCATGGCTAGCATGTTTTGATTTTTCAGGGAACGAGTTGTGGGGGTCTCTATGTTATTTCATGATCAGCGATCCACAAGTAAAAACGTAGGCGAAAAATCCCAAAAGAAAAGGGGTTCTGCCAAAGTTCGACGAGTGGTATGTAACTATGTACGCCCCATCTTGTCCCGAGTCCATCGACGCTGATAGCGCCGCAGGTATGAAGAATAATAGACCAAGATTCACTGAAGATGCAATGCGACATCGGGCCTGGATGGATTGAATCAAGGAAAGGGGCAAAAGGCAGGTAGTTGCCAATCGCGTGCAAGGCCCCAATACATCATCATCATCTGGCACCCAATCGAAATGATGATCTCTGAGCGTCGGCGTTTGATAAACGTGCAAGCTCCGAGATATCAGAAACAAGGTCGATTGGACATTCCCCTTCCTCGACAACACTGCAATCAGTATCAAAGGAGGTGGGGGGGGGGATACTTGGCAGATCCATCATACATCAACGTCCAGGGACCGTCCGATTTTTGTCACTGACAAGGACCCGACCCGGTTGAACTAAACTATATGCAAGGCCGTGCGCCCATCGTGCATCGTGCATCGTGCATCATACGTCATACATCATACATCATCATGTCCTTATTTCACAAGTCTGTTGCCTCAACCCATCGTCTACGTTGACTCTGCAGTGCAGTCATGAAATACGACAAGCGGCTAACGAACCGGTTGCCTCGCATCATTTAAAAGTAGCGCAGACGAAAAGCACAGCACAGAAACTTATAACGACAGAACGCGCCACCGCCCCCCCTGTGTTTCTATCTTCGGTTCACATCTCAACGCCTCGAGGCATCTTTGACATAGCGCGCTACAAAAGTTTATCGGACACCCATGGATGGATATATCCAACGGCTCTGAACTACGTCCGCCTCGCTTTATCGGCGACAGCAGCTGGGGGTATTCCCTCGCTTAATGGAGGCATCCATCCGTACGCTTCTTTTGGCGAAGACAAAAACACCCGTTTTTCCTTAATGGATCTGCGCCCTGTGTTTATTTAGTATTAAAAAAAAGGAAGAGGACTCAACCAACGTAAAATATTTTTATGGCCTGATGGAACATTCATGCCTATCAGCGCAAACCCATCTCCCTCTTACCCGTCTGTCTTGACTTTCTGATTAGCGACGAGAAAGGGACGCGAGCACCTCTCTCTCTCTCTCTCTCTCTCTCTGTGGCCTCAAGCCGTCAACATCGGACCTCATGCACGACCGTGCGTCCGGCGGCTCCTAACCCCGTTGCCGATCAATCCACTCAAGTCGCGTTTAATTTTGCCCATGATCCCATGCTGTGCTATTTGCCTCGGAGAAGCCCAGTCGGTGACGTGAGCGGGCGCGCCGCATGTCCACCTTTGATAAACCATTGGCGCTCTCTCGCGTGCCTATGGGAGACATGGGACTGGCGAGGTGGGGGGGGGGGCATTGAGCTGGTTTGATAAGACTACGCACAGCGCCCGACTCTCGTTGCCCATCCCACCCCACCCCACCCCACCCATCTTTCCTACAAATATAAAAAAAAACAGACTTCTCGCCTGCCTCTCTTTCATCATGCCGTCATTGCCTCATCCGTATGCTGACACTTGATCCGACGACGCACCCCCCCCCTCACCATCTCGCATAGTTGCGAAACACGAACCACACACACAGGTTACTTTTGCCCCTCCTCCCCTCACTACACCCAGCATCTTGACGGGATGCAACCGACCCCACAACTCGCTTTGACGCTTAGTGTACGGCCAAAGGCTAAAAAACTCCCAGACATGTTTCACCGCAGCCGATCGAATGGAATTCCGTTCCTTCTACGTGATCGTTCCCAACTTGGGCATGAAGGTGTGCCGTTTGTTCTTTACGTTGGACGCGTCATCTCCAACATCACTTTTTTTCCCAATTTTGTTAAGAGTGAATTTCGGAACCGCATGTCACCGTGTTGGAGTGTTGATTGCGATGAGTACGGCAATGTAGCCAATAGCACCGTGTCTGATAGCGCCAAGAATTCGAGTGGGCCATACGTTATTTGCTCTCTAATTCATTGACAGAACCTATGGTCAAGTGGATTTGGTGTGCTATCTCTTGATTTCCCAGGCTGCTGCCGCTGCTTAATCCGTCTGCGTTATCAGTATGATGTGGTCACTGATACCATCGCATATCGGACGGAGATGGTGTTCTATTCTAGCGTACGCATATTGCAGCCAGACACTGCAGCCGTGCTTGCTCACCTTATTTCCCCGGATCATCGCGGTTGACTGTTACAGTCATATTTCCCAACCTCACATGTCCCTGTCCATTGCTGTTGTACATGCCAGAGATCGATTGTAATGTTCCTTGCTTTCTCTCAGGAGAACGAAGCGGGCTGGGCCAACCGGCTCGTCAGACGCGGCGCCGAGGCTTCGCCATGTTTCCTCCAGGGAAACAAGAGATCTAGAAGTCACATGCGACATTCTCCCTCGTGTGATTCCCCCATTTCTATTAACCAGAACATCTTTTTGCCCCTTGATTGACAAACTAAACCGCATCGTTCGAGCGCAGCCGTGGATTTCTGATTCTCCTCTAAGCCTTCTCGTATATAGGGTAGGAAACGCTCACGTCCGGCAGTTCGGCGCTTTTGTGGTATCTGCAGTCCCACGAGGTTCCGTGCCGTACTCCGAACAAAATGACATCAATGACGCTGCAATGAATTAGAAGTGAGCATGCGTTCGCCATGTTGACATTGTAGTCAATAGAATCACTTGCCATTTCCGTTTGATAACATACACTCAGTCGCGACACAAGTCCGTGGCAAATGAACTACAATTAGAACAAAGTTTGCTGTACGCTGATAAGACCCTTCGGGATAGTGAAGAACGGCATAGTGGTGAAATGGGCTTGCGCCCAGTTTTGATCTATCAAGACACAGATTCTCATGGATGGAGTATGATGCTTTACCAGGCTCATCATCATATCGGCCCTTGGCAGTGTGAAAGTTCGGCGTATTGCGTTCTATGTCATGCTCTTGAGATTTGCTGAGTTGTCATCATTCTATCGGTCCGTGACAAAATGGGTACCTCGTCTGGGAACTGTGCTCGATCTTGTTCCGTTGTCACTTCCCGTCCTGGGACGCATGTGGCAGGGTGCATTCACCATCGGTGCGGAGCACAATCTCCTTCTGCTTCCTGCCACGTTCGTAAGCACTGCCTCATCGCGGACAGAGTTCACAAGGAGTTAGGGCTAAGGCGGATGAAGAGAACCCGTCAGACAATGCTTATTTCGATACAATTGACGACCTGATGTAACATTCCGGTGCTTCACGTCGGGAGAATGACATTGGTAGTTATACATGCTCGGAAGGCTCGATTAGAGTTTAGTTTTGGCAAAGTTGTCGGATATGTTTCTTGCCGTTGTTGCCGTTGATTGATTGAACATCCCCGATGAGGAATACAGGATTTGCAATATTTGCACCATTTCCGGAACCGTTTTCAATGATTTGGCTCCACCAGGCTTGTTCCATGGTCCGATGTCAGGCGTAGGATTTACAGCTGCCCGCGGCGCTAGCTGACGGCGAATATTGCGCATACATGTGGAATTTGGAGAGACGTACATCACATTTCAGTTGCTGCTTATCGGGAGCGATCGTCCTCATCCGGAGATAGTTCTTCTTCTCGACGATATAGCAGTTAATGGATTGTCGGCATCTTGATATCAGCACATGACGCCTGTGTACGGCAGTGTCGGGACGGAATGACATTGGAGAGACTCTATTTTCGAGTTGATAACCGTCTTTGCATCAATCCATTGAGGGAAGTAAAATTGATGATAATCCAAAGACCATAGAACTCGCCGACAGCGCGGTTTCTCTCGGGCCGGGGCATAATACTGGGCCTACAGGCCATCAGTTATAGTCACCCGGAAATAGGACCTTTGCGTTGAAAATTGCATGAAAGGTCCGACGGAGAGAGTAGATTCGGATTTGGACTGATAGAATTGTAGTTGACATCTGGCATGAACGACTCTCCCACGATCATCATGTCACCAATTGCAGGTCAGGGATCCATGACCTCGTTTGCTAGTCCAAGAAAACGAAAACGATCCTTGCGCATTGCTCCTGTCCCCGTAGAAGTAAAAGCCAATGAGCAAAGAGGTCCAGAATTGAACAAACCTCGCAAACGCTCATTATTTTCTTGGCTTCGAAAATTGATCTTATTTTTTCTCATGATATTGTGGCTTGCAATGGGCTATCTTGTGACGCAAAGAATGAATGCATCTGGAATTTTTTCCTCCGAGCCAGTTTCCCAAGATGGAGATATTGTGGCAACAGGTGGACGTGCTCGCCAGGCACCCCAAGTCTTCACGGTTGACCGTTCCATCCTCGAAAGACTGGAATATCTACATCGAGCCTCTGGCGACCTCGACGAACTCGACGTTGCAACCTGGAATGGCCGATGGCCTCCACTAGTCACACATGTGCCAGAGCCGGGATTTCCCAATAAGAAACCGACCTCTTACGCAGACATTGTCAACTTATGCGACCCACAGTCAAATTCTCGGAATGCATGCCGCTTTCTTCTCCCATATCGTGTGGCAGAGCAAGAGTCTAAAGCACGCCTGCATTTCTCTCAATTAGTCTTCCTGGCGCAGGCACTCAACCGCACATTAATCTTGCCAAACGTAGGGAAAAGTCGCATGGGAATTTGCTTAGGCTGGGATTTTGATACGTACTATGATTTGTCTGGCCTTATGAATCAGGGGATTCAGTTCGCAAGACTTGATATCCTGAAAGCCTGGGTAGATCTCCAAGCCTCTCGCCGACGCCATGTCTCTGGACAATTTTTGAACCTTGCCGAAAAATCAGAAAGCGGCTTCGGACCGGACCAGCGCCCGAACGCAGATTTCGAACTGCAAGCAACTGATTTTGATGACATCGACACCGGTTGCTTCCGGTCTCGATTACAGAATTTAAACATGACAGAATATGGGGCAGTCTCGCTGGCTATGATTTTTTCAAAAAAGGTACCTCTAGTGAATATTGGTGATAAACTAGTCAACACAATACGAGACGCCATCAATGTACCACAATTACTTGCCTCCGGGGCCGATGAGGGCGCAACTGCGCTGAAGGGCCCCGATATTCTCGTTCTCAACTGGGATCTGAGACATTCTGTCTTTCCTCTAGTTTCTTTTGAGCTTCGGTATCTCCGCGGCTAATAGACTTAGCATGCGATCTATCTCCCTCGGGGCCATACCTCTCTGTTCATTGGCGAGTGGAAACCATAGTGACACAGAATCTCCCCCAATGTGCATATGCACTCATAGACACCTTGACCAACATGCTACACGATCCCAGTCTCGCTGGAGATATTAAGTTCATCTGGTTGGCAAGCGATATGCCATTCACAACAATGCCAAAAGCTGCCAAATCGGGAACACTTAAAGAGTTGACATTTTTACATGAAGAAGCGGCCCAAATTGTGCGCTCAGCGTTCGAGACTGGCGGCGCTTTAGCGGATTGGAGCCTTCAAACACTAGAAGAGAAGTTGAATGCCCGCTGCTCATTCGATGACCATCATTTGGATTGGATCGGGGACTCTGGGGTTCGTGGCATACTGGATAAGATTATCGCAGCCCAAGCAACTTTGTTCGTTAGCGGCTCAAGGCGATGTAGTCGTGTCAGGTGAGAGTTCATGTGATGAGAAACTTTCGCCGTAACAGCTCGTTTAGTTCATACACGAGGCAAATTGTCGAGATGCGGAAAGTATCGAGAAAGTCGTACGGTGCCTTGCAACGGAACTTGATAGATTTATTTGGATGACGGTCTCATTAGATACAGCTGGTCGTGTATGTTTCTGAGCGTTCAACTCATAGTATCTGGATATGCCTGCGAGTAACGCGATTATACAGATTCGAGAAAGACATGCAGAAATAAACAGTGCTTCCAAAAACCTTTACGCTCTAGGATTACCCCGACCAACACCTGCATACTGTGGACGGTAGTTTGCGGGAGCATCCTCCTTCTTACGGTAGTCGTCCCTGTCACCACGAGGAGCACGGTAAGTACCCTCACCGCCTTGGCGGACCTGAGCGGGACGAGGTGGACGCGGTGTTTTCTTGTGGGTCGCAGGCACAATCTCGGCAGGAAGATGTAGCCTGACGGCAAGATAAGTGAGCCGTAACAACTGCGATCAACCATTCCAACGAACCATTCACGGAGGTATTCGACACCCTCAGGTGTCAAGACATAGTAGTAATGCTGCCAAGAAAACTGCGTCTTAACGAAGCCCTTCGAGTTCAAGCTTTGGAGAGCCTTGATGACTTGAAGGTTGGGAACATCCAATTCTTCGTGTTTCGGCGCATTGAAGTCTTTTTTCGCGACGAGGACGCCCTCTACACAATAATACTATATTATTGAGCCAAATTGGATGACTTTACGTACCTTTGAAGAGGTTCTCATAGATGGTGCGCCTGTTCTGTTTTGGGATAATCATGTTGGGAGAAATGGTTTATCGAGATGGAAGCTAGAATTGGTAGGTCTGCTTTAAGTCAAAGATTCGGCAAAGAGCACCATGACATACTACGAAACCGCTATCGCACAACTTCTGACTGTGGGAAGCAATGTTTTTCAGTGCACCGTCATCCAGATGATACAAACTCCATCCAACCAGATGCCACAGGCTGCTACAGTGACAACGTGCCCCATGGTGCACGGATGGTGTGGATAGAGATTTGATATACTTACGAGGGCGGATTTTGGGATGGCCTTGAAGTTATGCCAATGCTGGGTCGTAGACTCTGTCCAATCGTAATATTTGACGTTATTTATTTTGAGCTTCCGTAACAAACATACAACATTTATCTAACATGGTGACGTGTTCGAATGTCCAATTAACTGTTGCTCGAAGCCTTCGAACTTCCCCTATGATCACATCCCCGGCTGACAATGGTTTACGCATGGGGAGTACTAAAATAAATATCACATCGAACATAATTGTGGTAGATTTCCTCGGAGGTCAGCAGAGTATCTTGTTTGTTCGCGTTGATCGGAAACAGGAAGGCTGCCAGAGGCTTAAAGGGTTTGTTAGAGTTGATCTATCATCGCCTAAGAGCCGACGACTATGGCTCACATTGTGGAATTCGAGAAACACAGCACCTATCGTTATTGTTGTGTCAATTTGATTTGTGTTTTAGGGGGAAGACCCACTGGTTGGATCATATGAGTCGCCTGCACCTCTAGATCCGGACCCACCATGAATTTTCTTACGAGCACCCTCCGAATCGGAAAAGCTAGACGAGTAAAACATAACGCCATGCTCTAAAGTCAAACAGAGTTTTAGATATGATTACGAAGCGTCGGTAGAGGTTCTACACTCAACGATTCGTTTGAAAGCACAGCTTGATTCTTGATAGTTCCGATGCAAGCTCAACGACGGGGCGCTCGTTTCCAGGGTGTAGTACGCTTGTGATCAGATCAGTGTCCGAATGAAACGCATTCAACGAGTAAACGCTTGGGGGAAAGGTCTCTATGCCCTCAAAAAGATAAAAGTCATCTGAAGGTAAATTCCAATTAGTAAAGACAGATCATATCGCTTATCCACATACCATAGCCTTTGACAGGAAAGCTTTCGCCAATCTTCTTTCCTTCATGAAGATGGACACTATGTTCCGCGGTTTTGAGAAACGTTCCAGTTGGTATCTTATCTTTGTCCAGTTCTGCCACCTTGTTAGACTGTCCTCATGGTGATAAGCATCATTAAGTAACCTGTATGGGTCAAGAAGCGACATACTCTAATGGTCAGATTGTGATTCTTAACAGATAGACTGCCATGATCCAGACTGGCATTGAGGTTGAAACCCCAGTGCTAATGTACAACGTTAACCTCGGCGGGGATTCATATCAATACGTTCTCACTTTCCTGTGTTAAGTTCACAGGTGTCACGACCTTCCTGCCGTTTTCGTCCAGCTTGGCTCTATAGATGAGCACGACGCTGCCAATCTTGACATCTTGCGGCCTGAGATCCGCTTTTTCCCCACAAGGAGGAAGGAGCGCTACGAGGACTTCCACGACCAGATTTCCAGGAAATCCTTGATCGGCGTCTGCTGATACAAGCCTGAATATGGAATACGTGTCATGCATCAACTTGGAAATCTCCGAAAGTTCAGCTTGTGTGAAAAGTTTCGTGTCAGCATGTGTGCCCAAGCGTGTCCACTCTGCAACGTCAAATCCCTTTGGGCCGCCATGGAGAGATACTATAGGACTTTCTAGACGATTTTGATAATAAGGGAAGGAAGAAATGAGAGATTAGACAGACCATTTGGCTGTGGTGTGAAGTTACCCTTGATAGAGTGCCTCTCGATGGTGTGGTCACTAATCGGGATTCTGTTGGTATAACGTCCTATGATTGAATTTGTGTATTTCTGAAATTCATGGTCCTTAGGGGCTTCAGGTCCAACGACGATGTCGTGTGCCTGTGATAATCAGGTAATCTCCCTCGGGCGCGGCCAACCAATGTCCACCTTACCTTCCCGTCAGCCCAAACGATGAATCTGTGGATGGTTAAGCCATGTGGCAAGATCTGGAACAATCTGGGTTTGGAAGGCGGATACAGTGGTCGATCTCACCTCTAGGGTCACAAAGGAAGATTGGCTGTTCTCCCCACGTAGGGTCAGTATAGTCGGCTGGTATTCAGACATCATCAGTTGTGATGCGCTCCGGCCCGTCCTCCTGATCAATTCGACCTATGCTCTGATACGAGACCTTCCACAGATGTACAGGCGCCGCAATCCCTGGACATGTCAAACAACGTACAAGTTTCAGTCTCATATATGAACGTTTTATTCGCAAGCACCACTTAAACACGATGATCTATACGCATTAGACCTTCAAAAATGCCTCTTCCTTTACAAAAGTGGGCAATAGACTTTGAGTCATCATTCTGACTGGCGACCTGGTAGAACGTTTCGCGCAGAGGTGGCAAAGAGGACATAGTTGAAGCACACTACTGGGACAAGTGGACAACGCGCGTACATTAACATATATTAGGTGCTAATGAAGCTCTGAAACACTTACAACAAAGGTACCGAATTTTGGACCTGTCACTTCGTGAGAGCAATCTGAACAGAGGTACGGTCTCGGTCGGCGACGCTTGCAAGAGTTGACAAGTCGAAACGTGGCGACATCCCAAAGTACGATAGCTGGAATTGAATGGCCTACTTTTTAAGAAGACGGGCCAGAGCACGGGTCTGCTTGTCGAACAGTGTTTGTCGAGAGGCGAGCAAAGATGATGCCGAAATTGGGTAGACGTCTGTGACAAGCATTTCACATCAGGGCGTTGATCATTCATCAAACACAATCAAGGTTGGAAAACATAACTTACATGCAGCGCCGAAAGCGAAACGGCGCAGATCAACAAATTTCCAGGAAGCCCGGGCATCAGTCGCAATAAATCCGAATCTTAACTCCTTTGCGCTCACTGTAATTTTTCCACCGATACAAACGTCCTTTGAGTAAAATCAGGAAATTCAATTTCACGCTATGCGTATTCTCCCTGGACTTGAACGGGCCGCAGCCTGCGTATTTGCTGGTATTTGTTACGAAGGCTGTCAGTGAGCAATCATACCGCCGATGTCGCTGACACCAAGTTCGTCTGTCCGTTACGCCCTCACCCGTCTTACTCGACTCCTCTACCTGTAGCAGCCTTGACATCGCACCTCGCCAACCCATGCAAGACTCCTTCTAGCTTACTTTGCTCTGTCGGATAGCCGAGAGCAATTTAATCCCGTAGCGGTCGCCATCGATATGTACAGAAGCTTGTTTAAGTCGACGGGCCATTAATCTTTTGGGGAATCAAAAACGAAGTTGTAGTTGGACAAGCTTTACGGGAGGCGCCCGCATATGCACCTGGAAGGTTCAGGCTCTTTCGTTGAGCCGACATGTGATGGACACGTATCGCGGTCCCTCTTCCGACACAAACTGATTTTCCATGTCTAATGGACTCAATGTTCTAAACAGCATCATGACGTTGCATCCGTGTTTAGACATACATTATCGGCAACAGCTTTCTTACCAAAATATCCATTTGTCTTGAAACGAGCCATTTTAGGAGATCTCCGCAGAAATCGGCTGGGAATTAATGAGGACATCGGCAAGCCTGACTTTTTCGCATTTGTCCAATGGACCACGTCGAAGAGAGTCTACGGGAAGAAAAATAAGCCGCAGAAGTTTTGAGGCAACCCGCCAAGTATGGCTGAGCCAGCAACAATTCAGTCGTCGAGGGGATTACTAACGGCACCTGCCTAAGACAAGCGTGTAGTTATCAACTGGACGAGAACAAGCATGTCAACCTATCAGGATGCTACCAATGGTGACATTGAGCCGCGGAGAAATGTTTTTGTATCTCGGGCTGGCAATACCATGCAAGCGATAGCGAAACGACACCTAAATTTTGAGGATTTGAGACCGACTATTTGTTTAACACCTTTAGTTCGCGCGGCAGCGACGGCTGACCCTGAGTTTGGCAAAAAATCCCAGGCGGCAATGCGATGCGACTGTATGCAAGGGCGGACGCAGAGTACCATCACAAGTTTATTTTCGTTACATTTTTGATTCATTGGACTGAATTCAAGTTCGAAATCTATTAACAATTCGCGAACTATCATGCACTGATTTTACAGGCAAAGAATTACAGCTAAGGAGTAGCTTATACAATCTAATGCGATCTCCACGAAGTCCATAACTTAACAGTACGGTTCAACGCACTGTTTAAATAGTATACATTGGTGTATGTAGAAACTCTAGCATGTTTGACAGATTAAAAAATAAACTGCGGAAGCGTCATTAGTCAGTGGAAACAGAGTACGATGCGCTCGGAAATACTTACAAGACTCTCGCTCGCAGCGGGCGCCATGAACCTGTCGTTTTGTTTTACGTCTGCATGTGTACTTGTGTTATCCCAAGCGAGACCCATGAAGGCATCAACTTCGGCATTTATGGTGCCGAACATGGCAAATTGGTTGGACATGTCGTTAGTCATATTGGCGTGTGAGTACAGCTGGGCCGCCTCTTGAGGTCCTAATGTATACATTGGTTGCTGATTATGCGTGTTGGTGAACATGTGCTGGAAAGAGCTGTCATTCTGGAACGTCATATTCGTGTTGGCATATTGAGGGAATGTTTGGTTGAGCGTGGTGTCAAAGGTTGGGAAGGAAGGCTCCATCATCTGGGATTTAAACAACAAAGATTGCTGAGTCGTGTCGAAGTTCTGCTGAGTAGGGATTGGAAGTCCATGGTTGTATGAGTTATCCATAGATGAGGCTGGTGATGAAGGCCATCCGGAGAAAGACTCAAAGAGGTTCGATTGATAAGGGGATGCATTGGCCGACGTGGATATCGACATCGAGGGCGTGATAGGCGATGGAGTAGTGCTACATGACGACGATGACGACGACGGAACGGATGAAAGTGGAGACGAGATGGATGACTTTCTGTGCATGAGCTGAGTGGGACTTTCTGGTGTTTTTCTCCTTGCACGACCTCTCGAGTGGTCGGAGTTGAACCGGGTAATGCTATTGTAACTAGTGGAGAGTCATTAGAAGCCGACGCACGCAGCAGTCGCGGCAACACTAACCGATTCTTAGCTGACAGCCCGGTGCGACGGGGGAAGTAAGTCTTGACTATCTTAGTCCAGACCTTTCCGTGCTCGGCCACAGCTTTCAAAAGCATTTCATCCTTGTGACAGTTAAGCGCGAATATCGGACAGCGACTGCATCCGGACTCACAGCATCGGGCGTCCACATAGTTCGGTCAATGGATGGATTTAAAGTATCGGTCCAACGTTTCGCGCATTCTGCGAGAGATTAGATTGGATTCACGGGTGACTGTTGACGACATACGGTCACTGTTGCGGGTCTGAACAATAGAAGCGACTTGAGACCATCTGGATGCATGTCAGGAACCTTGGGCGGCGATCTTTGACATGGATTACCCACCTTGTGCCAAACATTTTAATACCCCTCACGAGTCTCTCGTCCTCTTCTGGGGACCATCCACCCTTAACAACGTCTGAGGCCATCTTTGCGAACCAGCGTTTTCTGCAATCTTTGTTCGTTCTATTGGGGACATGCTTCGCAATAGCATGCCACTTGGACGGATTGGGATTGTGAGGATCCTCTATAATGAGTGTCAACGATCCGTGTGCTGGCGACCCCTGACGGTGAGCGCACCTTTGTCGACTGCTTCGCGGAGCAGCTGGTCCTCTCTGGAAGTCCAGGATCGACGCTCTCTGCATGGTGTAGGAGGCATTTTGGACGTAGTAGTTGTGAGAAGTGCAGGGTTTTTGCCAGGGAAGAGCGTTGAATATAAGCATTTTCCAGTGGAGGCTTGTGACTATATTTATCCGCTTCGAAAGGGGATGAGGCAACTTCACACTGGCGATCCAAATCGCTGGCTATTTTCGCAACGTAGGCAGAGATCTGTGCTTACACGAAGCGATACCCATTAGGTAATTATGTCCTGTGAACTGTATGGGGTTGCAGGTTGACATCCGAGTAGCCAGTCAGAAGTGTCGCTTAGACGTCTAATTACGAGTCCGTCTGATGCGTACTAGTAGACGGTTATCCCAAGTCATTTGCCCCCCAGTACGAGAACTCATTGGCTGTGTCGAGTCGGAAGCTTTCGACCATGTCCCATATATGAGCGCGCTAGCCCATAAAAGCAATGCGGCCACGCTGACATGGATCTGAACGGACAGCAGGCTGGCGAACCTCCGAGGACTGGGCCGGTTGATGGTTCAATTGACGGCCTGGCCCGGTTTGCACGAGGTCCTGCCAAATATGGCTGTCAACTTTCGTCCTCGGACCTAAATATAGGCTCGACAGCAAGCGTCCCGCCGAGCAGCGGAGGCCCAGTAAATACGATAGCGCTTCCAGTTGACGGCAGGAGATCTCGCTCGTCCCACATTATCTTCGCGGTCTCACTCGAACCGAACAGAGCTATTCAATTTCACTCTTCGTACGACGATGGTTAACAGACATTGATCCCATACCCAGCCTGCCAATGTCACCTGATACTTCGCCTGTGATGTCGCCCTCTAGGCACGGAAGTGAGTCGCCTCCCGAATCCAACTCCCGATGTTCTCCATCTAAAGTAGTATAATCCATTATGTAAATGTCATCTTAGGTATTGCGTGGCTGTTCTCCGCTATTCCTCTCAAACCTGTTTCAATCAGTGCCAATAAGGGAATGCATATTAGTACACCGGAAATCCTAATTGATCATGTGAAGATGGTGTACGGCTTTCCAATATCCAGGACAACTGGGCCATCCCGCGTTCCCTGCTAATTGGGAGGCTGCAAGTGTAATGCAATGCATTGCGGTTCAATATCAGACACGTAAGCAGCTCTGACTGCATCCGACTGCGTGAGAACATTCCAAGCACGGGCCACACATTCAAGGGAACAACATTCTTCAAGTTTCTTCGTCGTGAGAGTCTATGACGAGGGTTTGTATTCGGGCTTCCTGGTACGTTCGCCATGGGAATAGACAGATTTTTCTCTTGGTCATCATATACAAGATATGCCAAGCCCGTCGTCTCTCGCGTGCCTAACGCCAGTAGCTGGGTTCGTCTCGCGATGTGTGGGATTGTACGTCTATTCAATAACAAAGCCAAGTACGTTGACTGCCCTATCTTATTTCTCGGGAACGCTGGTCAATTTCTAAGCTACAGAGCATGACGCTGCCTACCACATGACAAGTCGTATGGTGGAGAAGAGAGAGAAGTAAGCGTACGATGATCTGTTATATGTACTCAAGGCAACATGCGACTAAGTAAATACATTCTTGATTACATGCATCCACAATCTGCCGTGTACATTCACCGACCGTCGAACAGCTGTCTGGTAACCAGCACGCTACGCAGCCCTGAACGAGCATGAGCCATTCACATAAATTCTTGCCAAGCTGGAATACTAGACTCAATGGGTATTGGGAGCAAACGATGCCTCCTGGCCGCTTACGGTCAATTTTCTATAGAGTTCGACCATTGGGTTGATCTCCTGTTATTGCTCCGGACAGCCATCGCGAGTTGACAATGATTGACGTCATCGCCAAGATGCAAATTTATCAACCGGGTAATTTGAGGACGAGGTAGCTTACAGATGCCTATCGTGAAACGATACGACCGTATATCAGATGAAGGAGATAATGCTCCTTTCAAGATGCGATGTGATCGCGAAGCTCGCCGACGTAACGAAGCCACCAAGCTTGGGCATTTGCTCCCGCGCCGTATTTCGCGCCTCCAAGTTGATGGCCGCTTCATGCAAAAATTTGTGAGTGCAAGTCAGCCGCGAACGCACGAGCCGCGCATAATAGCCAGTAATCGTCCAAAGTGTCTGGTAAGCCAAGAATGAATTTTTTGGCGATACGCGGGGGAGATATTGAAATATATAGACTTCCATTGACGGACGCTCTGAAAAAGGTAAGGCTCGATTTACAGGTGTACTATTAGAAACTGTACATCTGCACATCGGGATTCCACAATCAGCGATTTCCATGTGTGATTATGGAAAAACGTGGTATGTGTCAGGTCTCGTTGTTGAAATAGAAGCAATGAGCGTCTAGGACGTTCATCATCTGTTCATGAGCTCGACAAGATGAATAATATGATATTCATCACTACCTTCGCTATCACCGAGCGAGCTTGTCTTCCATTGCATGCGACAAGTATTCAGATGTCATTAGAACAAAGGCGTCCGCGGCCAAAGCGCCAAAAAGGCGCTCTAGAACAAGTCAACTTTTCGCTACAAACGACGCAGTTAGCCTTTGTCGAAAAATGCAATTCAATCGCGCCCTTGAGGGAGAAGCGTCACCTGTGGTCGGTCAAGTACCAGGGTAGCTCCGCCGCCCCCCTTGCGTCTCTACAACCAATTTGCGTCCCTCGCCGGCGGCTAAGTAACAAACTATCCACTGCTTAAGCTTCTGCTGTCAGGGACGCTACCTCGAGTTTTGCTTCTGGTTGCTACTGCACAAGAATATCCGACTTCAAAGTCGACAATCACGAGCGCCAGCTCATGTGTTCAACCATTGATTTGGTATTAGATAATATGGACATTCAAAGAGAAAAGAAAAAATAAATGCGTTTGTTTTGCGGAACCGTGGTACCAGTTGTTATCCGAGACATTTTATTGATGATCAGTCTCGTCTAAAGTTGGGCGAGGCGGCTCTCCCCCTGAATTCTAGTGCGGATGATGACTTTTGTAGAATGGAGAGGATGAGACTGCGCACCCAAGTGGTGCCGGCAATGCGAAGGCCCGAATGTCCAGCGTCCGAAGCGAAAGAAGTCGACATTCCGATCGTGATTGACTGGATCATAAATAGAGTTTCTCACGTGTCTCAAAGGCGCAGTCACAACCCTTCCTTTGACCTGATCCTCCCGGAGAGCACCGGCAAGCGTTCTATATCGCATTTCTACTCGGCACACTAACCAACGTGTCTTTGTAGAAGACGATCTTGTAGAATGGCAGAAATACACGATCAATTTGACACGGTTTTGATCCTGGACTTCGGTTCACAAGTGTGTTGAGGAACATCGCCAATTCATACCGATCAACACCACTCACATAACATCTATTCGTTTGTTTCCTCTGGGAATAGTATAGCCATCTTATTACGAGAAGGTGTCGCGAGCATCATGTTTACGCAGAGCTCATGCCGTGCACGGCGAAGATCGCGGACGTCAAATTCAAACCAAAAGGTACGATCGTTAAGCGAAGGAACACCGCGTATTGCAATAACATGGACCGTGTATGCAGGTGTCATACTGTCTGGATCTCCATATTCTGTGTACGACAAAGACGCGCCTCACGTTGACCCCGCGGTATTCGATTTGGGCGTCCCCATTCTTGGCATATGTTACGGACTTCAGGTATTTTCAACCGAATTCTTTTGGCGTCAATCTGCATATGATGGTGATGATGATGTGGCGTTCAGGAAATCGCATGGTGTCTAGGCGGTGAAGTCTCCAAATGCGACCGCCGCGAATACGGTCACGCGAATATCCAATTGACGAGAATCGGTGGCGAGAATGCTGCCGCAGATGCCCTTTTCGAGACTTTGGGTGATACAATGCAGGTTGGCCGGGTGAACACTGTATCGTAACGTTATCGGCGTTAATCGTGTCCGTTGTCCCGCAGGTGTGGATGTCGCACGGTGATCAATTATCAAGATTCCCGAAGGACTTTCATGTTATTGGGAAGACCGACAGCGCGCCCTATGCGGCTATCGCACATAATACTAAGCCGATCTATGGTATTCAATTCCATCCTGAAGTGACTCATTCTCCCAAAGGTCGAGAGGTGATTGGACGATTTATCATCAATATCTGTGGATGTAGGAAGAATTGGACTATGGTAGGTCATCTGGGGATATGGTCACGCCCGCATCATTGATAGAACTCAACCACAGCAAGAGTTTATTGGTAAGGAAATTGCTAGAATCCGGGATATCTGTGGCCCCAAAGGCCGCGTTATTGGCGCTGTTAGCGGCGGGGTGGATAGCACCGTCGCAGCGAAATTGATGCACGAGGCTATCGGCGATCGGTAAGCGCGAGTGCCAGCGGATGGCCGCCGATGTTCAGAGACATTGTCTGTCAGTTTCCACGCCATCATGGTTGACAATGGCGTTTTGCGACAGAACGAGGCTCAGCAAGTTCACACCATGTTGAACAAAGACCTTGGCGTGAATCTTACGGTGGTCGATGCGTCTGACCTGTTCCTGTCGCGATTAGAGGGTGTCGAGGACCCGGAAAAGAAACGAAAGATAATAGGGAACACGTTCATCAACGTGTTTGAAGCGGAGGCTACCAAGATAGAGGGTGCTGCCGAAGAAGAGGAAAGGGATATGCCGAATGCCGAGTCGAAGGGTCGGGTTGAGTGGTTGTTACAGGGAACATTATATCCCGACGTGATTGAGAGTATCAGTTTCAAAGGTCCTAGCGCAACGATCAAGACACACCACAACGTTGGTGGTCTACTCAAAGATATGAGGTTGAAGCTCATTGAGCCGCTGAGAGAATTATTTAAAGGTGGCGGCTATTCAATTGATGTCATTAACCGATTTAACTGCTATCTCCAGACGAAGTCCGCGTACTCGGTCGTCTTTTATCGATACCTGAACATCTCGTTCAGCGTCACCCTTTCCCTGGGCCTGGTCTTGCTATCCGTATCCTGGGACCCGTAACTCGTGATCAAGTAAAACTACTTCAACAGGCCGATAACATTTACATAGATGAGATAAGGAAAGCGGGCTTGTACAATCAAATAGCTCAGGCATTCGCCGTGTTATTACCTGTAAAAGCGGTGGGAGTGATGGGCGACCAAAGGACGTACGAACAGGTCAGTTCGGAGTGGTTCTGACCGTTGCGGCACATGTAATCTAAACCTTGGTTGGATCAGGTCGTCGCTCTCCGTGCGGTGCAAACGGAAGATTTTATGACGGCAGATTGGTAAATGCGCCAATTCTACGTTGGTTCCCTGATTAAAATCGATATTGCCCAGGTACGTCTTTCCACCGGCGGTGTTAAGGCGTATATCGTCTCGTATAACGAACGAGGTTGCTGGAATCAATCGAGTCACGTATGACATTTCATCTAAGCCACCAGCAGTGCGTTTAATCACTCTTTGTTGACGAGGTAGTAATCTCTTACCCTAACTTCGTTAGACGGTTGAATGGCTTTGAAAGAAGTTGTCACGATTGCTGTTAGAGTAAACTGTAATTGGCTAAATTGTTCTCGGTTGAATCATTGCGTCACAAAGAATCCTCTAGTGCACAGCCATGGAACCTGAGCGTGAGCCGGCGTATTGTTAGGCTGTGCTAGGTTGAGTCACCGACAATCATGCACTGTGGTGTGCGTGCTCTGGGATAATGTGAGAAGAAAAGGCGATGGCTATGATTCTGCACAGGTACGAACGAGGCCATAGGACACGATTGCGTCCCAATTTGCCGATCCATATCGCATGAGCTTTCGTATCTAATAGTAGGTGATATTTTCAACGGACCGTTGTGGTCGTAGAGTTATTTACCTTGCTTGACATTTGCATGCGGGGCACTTTACGAAATGACTAGGACACCGTCTTTGGCCGTGACGTCCGGATAGTGCGATTGCGGCCGTTAATTCGATGTGATCAGTGGCTGAAACGCAAATATCGAGCGTGCAGACGAAGGGCAAGGATCGGCGCTGCATTCTCCGGAGGGGTAGATGTGGCACAACACAACAGCAAAATAGAAGTGACCGTCTGTCGTTGACATGGGCACTGCCATATCGTTATGAGACTGGATTGCATCGTAGCAGACAGAAGATTAATATCCAGAGTTGATAAATTGCGTCGAATCTGATGACGACAGGCCGTCGAGGTCGCATGTGTACACGTGGTTCGAACATGAATATGAGAGCGGTAAGATGTCGCCGTGTGCTTGTCCACCGACGACCGACGGGGAAAAGTGCATTAACATGTCCAAATCAGGCAATTACCCTTTGTTGCATACGACACACCACAACTGACGCTGCCGTCGTTTACCAAATCCTCCTCTCATCATGGGTTAGTTATCCATTGACTATATGCGCTCGCATTTGACCTTTGTGCGCTCAGGAATTCCAAAGGTATAGCCATTTGCGTTGTTGCGACCCGTAGTCATATGAGTTGACGCACATCTACCGCCAGTTCTTCCGTTACATCTCGTACGTTCATGCCTTACCGAGTAAAATGCATGGCTGAATGTTGTGCAAGTGAGAGATATCCTCTAACCTCGCAACTAATTCAGGAGAACAAAATTCCCGAATTCGGTTCGTTTCATGTTGCTTGATCACGACTAGTTGCTTGACACTCCGCAGATAACCTTTACTTGGATTTTAATGGCATTATTCACAATTGTATGCTGTCCTGTGTTTGAATGCATCCTGCACTGATGACTGTTTGGTAGGCTCTCACCCGAATGACGACGATGTCCATTTTCGAGTATCCGAACAGCAAATTTTCACTTCCATTTTTGCCTATGTGGACCACCTTTTTGGCAAAATCAAGCCAAAGAAGCTGTTTTTTATGGCGGTGGATGGTGTGGCACCACGCGCCAAGATGAATCAACAACGCAGTCGCAGGTTCAGAACGGCGAGGGAGGTGAAGGAGGCACGAGAAAAGGCGGAGAGGAAAGGAGAGAAGCTGCCTGAAGAGAAGGCTTTCGACAGTAATTGTATAACACCAGGTGCGTCTAGCTGTGTGCGTCTACCTCTTGCACTTGTGTTGAATATCTGTTTTTTTTTCAGGGACACCATTCATGGCGCGCCTCTCGGAACAATTGCGCTACTTTGTAAATAAGAAAATTACAGAAGACTCTAACTGGAGGGACATCGAAGTCGTATTATCAGGTTACGAGGTACCCGGAGAAGGAGAGCATAAAATAATGGAATACATTCGGCTAGCACGTGCCCAGCCAGATTATAACCCAAACGTCCGACATTGCTTATATGGACTCGATGCCGATTTGGTTATGCTGGGTCTTCTCAGTCACGACCCCCATTTCTGTTTGTTACGTGAAGAGGTCAAATTTGGTCCATCAACCCGAAAAAAAGGAAACACTAGGTGCGTGGCATTGCAGTTGTCTCACTGGTTTGGTGCGCTGATCCCGAATGAGATAGTTTGGAGTCCATCACCTTTTATCTATTGCACCTGTCGCTCTTGCGAGAATATCTTGACCTCGAATTCCGCGACATTGAATCTGTACTACCATTCGATTATAATCTCGAGCGTATAATCGATGATTTCATATTACTTGCTGTATTTGTAGGGAACGACTTTCTTCCTAATCTTCCAGACCTGCACATACATGAAAACGGACTAGAACGGTTGTTTGAGGTGTACAAGAAGGTTTTGCCCTCTCTAGGTATGTCTTCTTCGCTGTAAAACCGTGCTCTGAGTTGACTGATCCGCAGATGGTTATCTAAATGAGAGCGGTACAATAAACACGAAGAGGTTGCAGTCAATTTTGGACGAAATGGCTGTCTGGGAAAGAGAGATCTTTGAAAAGGAGTACGCCGATATGAACTGGTACAAGGGCAAGCAAGCGAAGCATGTCAAGGAGATGGAAGTGGCGCGGAAACGGGCTAAACTAGGTACGCTCACTCAAGATTAGCGGTCTGTTCGTGCAACTCACTTGTACACAGTGCTCGCCAAGCCGCAGCGGGACATTTTTGATAAGGTCAAGACGTTTATCCTGGCCAATCGCAAGGGTCCCAGCAATTTTCCAACGCTGACGATGCCCAATGATTTCTCGGCACGAGAGCGAGCGTTCATCAGCAGATTAGCAGATGACTTGCACTTGAATGTGACATGGGATGAATATGACGAGGACGATGTGAATGTGGTAACTTGGAAAGTACCGGGAGTGCTAGAACGGCAGTCACATGTGAACGGTGGCGAAGTGATTCAAGAAGAAGAAGCAGATGAGGATGGGGGTGAATGGGAGGATGATGATGAAGATGATGCAGAAAGTCGAGCTGCGATCGATCGCGTGTTACAGAAGTATGAGAAAGCGCAGGTGATGGATGAGGATGCAGATGGTGATTTTGATGGGCGGTACGAGCAATTGATGCAGGAGAAGATGGACGAGTGGAAGCGAAATTATTACAAGGTTTGGTTGCAGTGTTGCTGTCGTGGCATCCTCTCACACTCCTATTGAAGGGAAAACTAGAAATCGATTTCGACGACCCTAAACAGATGGGCGATCTCGTCTATCGTTATGTGCAAGGTCTACAGTGGGTCATGTATTATTATTATAGCGGTGTGGCGTCTTGGAGTTGGTTTTATAACTATCACTATGCTCCGCGCATATCAGGTGGGCGTCGTTCTCTCTGCTATGACATTAGCCTGATGATTGTGCATGAGACCTTCGTGGTGTTTACGAAATGGCTTTTGAATTCGACCTTGGGGTGCCTTTCAAGCCGTTCCAACAGCTCATGGGCGTCTTACCCGTCGCTAGCAAGGATCATATCCCTCCTGCCTATCAAGTAAGACACCATTATCTTGGCTCGCATAGTTACTAACGCCATCAAGGATCTCATGTATGGCGCCAATTCACCTATTCTGGACTTCTATCCGCTCGATTTTGAACAAGACCTCAACGGCAAGAAACAGGAGTGGGAAGCGGTAGTCAAAATTCCATTCATTGATGAAGCGAGACTTCTCAGAGCCATGGCTGGTGAGCCTCTGTCTAACCTCTCCTTGATTTATGCCTATTAGTCGATAGGACGGGATGATTGCCTAACCGATGAAGAGAAAGGTAGAAATACATTTGGCACGAGCACCAGATTTTCTTATAATCACGGTGAACCTACTGAATATCCCTCATCGCTTCCCGGTTTTTTCCCTCCTCTATACCGGTGTCGGTGTTTGATGGAGACTTTTGATCTACCTACTTTGGATGGTCTGCACCTGATACCTGGTTTGTGCGATGGTGTCTTCCTCGGTGCCGAAGCATTAGCGGGTTTCCCTCTATCCAAACTCTACCACACAATACTACTCTGGCACGCCATGGAGTCAATGTCCATGGCTCAGAAAGTCGTAACAAGAGCATGGTCGTTCATATCGAGAATCCGCATGAAGGCCGAAAGTCACAAGAAATTGCTGAAGAAATGGTCGGGGAACGCACTTTTATGGGCTGGCCATTCCTACAAGAGGGTCTGGTTGAGGCCGTTTCTGACTATTTGTTCAAGTACGAGAAGGTGGCAATCGTGGCTGGTGGACCAAAGACAGTTATATCGACGCCGCATTCACCGCAGGGTGTTCATCAATGGAAGACAAAGGCAGAGCGGATCGAACTGATGTATTCAAAACGGTTTGGTGTCATAACTGGCGAGATTGAGGTATTGCTCCATGTCCGACCTCTCAAAGGTAATCTAGTTTTTTAAATTTAAATCACCGTCCTATCTTACGAATCTGCATTAGGCTTGAAGCGACTTGAGACTGGCGCAATGGTGAAGGATTATGAGGGACAGGACAAAGAGATTGAGCAGGCAGTTCAGATGTGTCTATCGAAAGTTGCTTCTGAAGATCCTCGATTCTTGGAAAAAGAAGCCCCGCCCTTAGCAGAGGAATTCCCAGAGGGAACGCAGCTTTTCTTCCTCGGCGAACATGCCTATGGCGTAGCTGCTCAAGTGTCTTCGACGAATGAGACAAGCCTGTCTGTTATGCTTGCTGTACGTTGCCGACTTGCGAATTCCCGTTCGAGCCTAACCATTCCTTACCTTAAGATATACCCTTCTGACAAGCATGAGATTGAGAAATTCAAAGCCATCGTCGATAACAGGGCGGCAGGACGATACTGGCCGTCATTCAGGGCAGCAGAATTACTCGGAATTTCCGGACGAGCGTTGTCCAAGATCATGTCTAGCTTCATGGTCATCGGTGGTGATGGTCAAAAGACAAATCTAGGCTTGAATCTCAAATTTGAATCAAAAGCTCTAAAGGTCGTCAACTATTCCAAAAAAGACGGTCGTCATTGGGAGTTTAGTCAGAAAGCCATTGAGCTCGCAAGCGAGTACAAGGTGCCGTATGAATGCCATGGAAAGTGTGAAAAATTATCTGACTTCTCTTGACAGCGCAAATTTCCCGAGGTTTTCGACTGTTTGGATAGCAACAGTGATGGTATGAGGTTCCGCGTCCTCACATAATGATACTGACTGCATTTCTTTAGCGATGGCCAGAACGGCAGACATATTCGGCGATTTTGACCCGCATAGGCGCATGAAAGAGGTTCAAAATTGGCTGAAGAGCAAGGGTGTTAAGGACTTTGAACCAGTCTCCCTTTTCTGCGATCAGTTATCCAAGGTGCGAAATTTGTATTACCAGAAGGAGATTCTTTATTGACACGCATGAACAGGAAACCGTCGCTGAAATTGAGAAAATGGCTAATGATTTCAATACAAACAGGACATCAGCTGGGATAAAAAGGGCCATCGTCAAGAGCATTCCACGACAGGCAGTGTTAAAGCCAGTGCATGCCATTTATCGGCTTCAGAACCAACACTTCTCCCTTGGAGATCGCGTAATCATGGTCCAAGATTCGGGGGGTGTTCCTTTGTCTGTGAAAGGCGTGGTTATCGGCCTGAACGCTAAATCTCTGGACGTTGTTTGGGATGTACCTTTTTTATCTGGTGTGACATTGGGCGACAGGTGCGTCTCTTGTCCAGTCTGGGTTCTCAGCTCATTCATACATTTGACAGATGTTCTGAATATCGAGGATCAAGTATCCCATTCAATTCGTGCCTGAACTTGACAAATCGCCAGTTTATCGTATGGACAAGTCCAAAGGCGGCGTCGTCGCCAGCAGCGCCCTTCAAGCCCCGCTTCAGGCCGCACCCGGAAGTGAGACCAGCGCAGGTACAGCGACCGGCGGCGGGGTTCAAAGCGAATGTTCCAGTGACGTGAGCAATCCGTGCTTCCTTAATTGTAGTGGTGTTCACGATGTCGAGCTAGCCAACAAGGGCCAGTACAAATTATGACAAATCCAAATAGGGCACGGGGAACTTTCGCCAACGATCGTGCGACTTTCCTTCAAGAACGAGCCTCCGAGATGCATCATGCATCATCATCCTCGGTCATATCGGCCAAATCAGAAGCCGAATACCAGGACAACATGCATCAGAATACAACATATGCAGGACATGTTGGACGCGGACAATCTCACCGTGGCGTCGGCCGGGGCACATACCCGCCTCGAGGCGGCCGCGGTTTTGTGCCTTCTCACAATTACACGCAGACAGACCGTGGTCGGGGGGGTATAAGAGGTGGTTATCGTGGTAGGGGACGTGGGCCGATAAGAGCGCCAATGTGAGGCATGTATTACAGCTACAAAGTTTTATGGGAACATCCATGGCAATGCTGGGGACTTGTCACTTTCCCAAACACTGAGGCAGAACTGCCTTTGGTGCTCTGCTCGACATGAAGTTTGGTTAGACCAGGAACTACTAAGCTCTACAAAGTTCTTATGTCTCGACCAAAATACTATTCTACTGACAGTTTTCACATGGGCCGTTTCTCGCTGGGAGTACTGACTGTTGTGTTAAAGTTATGTAAAGTTATGTAAAAATGACCAATTGTTGGTCAAGATCTATTTATGGACGTGACGAGATGCGATCTTCCAAGATAAACGTCAAGCGTGTGATCCCACATGCTCGGCATGATTTATTAATGCTCGAACTCCAAGTCTAATGCGTCTCTCCCCCTCATATACATATTTGACCCGCCAGAGGTTTCACTGTGACTGGGCCGGGCATCAGGGACAATAATGGATCCTCAACAAAATACCAGCAACCCGATCGATACTAATGAGGAACGTGAACCGCGACGACCCGAACAACAAGACTCCAACACCCCAAGTGAACAAGCCGCGTTATTACAAGTCCCACCTATACAAGAGGAAACGCGGCCTCCTCTGCCTCCGCCAAAGCCAGTGCGGGTGTCGTCAGACCCCTTCCGGTCTGGATCACAAAGCCCCGTGGCCTTTCCCAGTCAAGCAGCGACTAATATACATGTGAAGCATTCAGAAAGGCCGGAAATCGAGGGTTTATCGTCGAAAGGGGAGGTGCCAGCCGATGCACGTGTTAGTCGGCACGGAACGTTGCGACCGCAGGGAAGCGAACGCGTATATGCCAGGCAGAGGCCGAATGATCCTGCGCGCAGGTCAACGATAGATTGGGTGGTTCCAATCGAAGAGCGGGTGAGTTTCCTATGGGATGAAATACTGGCTGTTGATGGGTAAATTGATCCGCTCGATAGTCCATGTATCGCCGCACTGTTGAGGAACGCTTGCTGCCTACACTGGAAAACGCGAAAAAGCAAAGGACGAAATATAAACGAAAAGCCGGCATCGCAAAATGGTCCATCAACATCACCGTCGGTATGCAAATATTTTTGGCGTCTTTGACGACGGGGCTATCCGCTATACGTCTCCATGAGAAGCAGGTACGTTGGGTGAGTTGGACAAGTGAGGCCGTTGACTGATGGTCCGAATCTAGTTCGGGATTGCCACGACTATTTTGGGTGAGCTGCTCATCCACGCGCATGTACTATGGGCGCGACTTCTAATCCGCATGTAAGGTATCCTATCTACACTTGCAGGAACGTTTCTGGCGCGGGTGCGAGCCGGACAGGAGCCAGAGGAATCATTGATCCGCGCCCATGACCTTAGCGCGTTTATACGCGATTGTGAAGCGTTTTATCTCGATTATGGCCATGAAACAGGAGAAAGATATAATTCTCAAGTCGATGATTATCGACGTCGGCTTGATGAGTTGCTACATGGTTCGCCAGCAGAGTGCGTTCTACGTCCATTTGTTCATCTTCAGTTCCGTTTAACAATCACTTACTCACTTTCAGGACCAGCTCTGAATCGGACACAAATAAAAGAACACCCTCCCGTTAGCCATCATATTTCGTATCCCGGAGGACTTATTAGGATTTGGATTAAGTATACCCGGATTGATGTGTTCTTATGGACTGCACTTAGTACATCCATACATAATACTTACTACTTTACTTACTGTCATTTGGCTCGGAAAGCGATGCGTGCGTCTGCCGCAATATTGCTCAGACACGTCGTTATCTAACGTATATTTCAGCAGAACTTTCTCCATTTGGTGCCTGTGACGTTTTCCTGATTCCTCAACATATGTGGTTTCACTACCAGATCGTCATCAGTCGCTTGCAAGCTACAATTGTACTGCTACCATACAACTCGTTACTTGGCGGTGCGTGGACACTACTGGCTGCCTGCCTATTGCTTGGTTCATGAACACCATCGCCCATTTCATCGACGATGTGGAAAAAATGAGAAAGAGACGGTGGCGATGCGACATGGAGACTTGGAGTAAAACGGAATGAATGTGCGTAATCTATCTATGGTCAAGCAATCATTATTCATCGAGGGGTAATCGCAACGCGACCAAGTCTGATAAGTCGGACATCCCGGGCAGGTCTGTGCTGAGGGACGGGGGTCACGGATGGGCAAGTGCCCTTCCTCCAGTTTGAACGACGGTTTATAAGCACCAAGCGTCCTCTGCATGTACATTCTCATTCCAATCATGCGCAGCAAATCAGTCCTACTGATCATTAGTCTTGCTCTTCTTGCAGCTGCCGAGTCTCATCCACAACGCCGTAGTGCTGCCACGAGCCTGACGGATCAATATGACATATCTTTCAACTCGGACACCAAGTCATCCATGACGAATATATGCGATTATCGACTGACGACGAAGCACAAGCGCAGACTTGGCGGGAAAGGATTGAAAGTATGTATTGCCCTCTTTGGAATTGACGGGCCTGTTAAATCCTCAATCAGCGCCGCAATGAACACGGGGGGCCGGAGCCAATTACGGTCAAACTCGACAGGATTGGGGAAACTGATCTGTGGGCCGGAGATGTTACGTTGGATCGCGACCCTATGTCCGTCGGGAACCCCAAGTTCGCCGTCGTTTTCGACACGGCCTTGGGTGACTTCCGCCTAATGACCTCTATTTCCAAAGGGAGTGTTAAGGACTTGAAGTTATACAAGCCCCCCGCAGACAAACAGCAGCAGGCCGGACATCACTTCAAAGGCGACTACGCGACTCCAGAATACACTGGCGCGGCCTTTGAGGACACAGTCCACATTTCAGGGGCCCAAGTGGCCGGTGTACACATTGTGGGTCTTACACAGGTGGATGCTACCCGCAGGATTGGGGCAGATGGGTCAGTGCTTACCCTCATGTCAGCTGCTTAGACCAATCTGTCCTCCCAAGCTCCCTCGGCATGTCCTTCGACACCAACCCTGCAGTGGCTAAACTCCACTTCTTTACACAATTCTCGTTACAGTATCGGGATCATCCCAAGATCTTCGCTTTCTATTTTGGGCACCACGCGGAGCTCCACCTGGGTGGGATCAAGAAGAGTGCCTATCTTGGCGAGATAGAGTACCACAATGTCGTACCGGTAAAGAATGAACTCCTGTTCTGGACGATAAAAACGGGAGTTATTCTCGTAGACCACATTGGTCATGAATTGACCATGATGCGGACCTTCTTTAATACTGGATCGCAAGTAGTGCATGGCCCTTATAACCAGGTGAAACTCTTCTATGACAAAATAGGTGGTTTTGAGCGGGAACACCAAGGCCGCAAGTATTTTATGTTCGACTGCAAGGCGGTTCGTCCTGTTATAAGTTTCAAATGGGGTAGCAGGGAGTGGCTGTATGATGAGTAAGTAATTTAATTGACTTCCGAAAGCGTGGAGTTCAAACGACAACAAGTTTCGGCAGAATTAAGTCGGGGGGGAAATGCATAGGCGGGATTCAAGCGCATACATACGAATTTGATCCTGAGATATGGTCAATTGGTACCAGGTGCGTTTTGATATGCACTAGTCATTAAATACTCATTGTATTTTGCAGATGGATGAAACGCAGGTATCTCATATTCAACAAGCAACAGCGGAAGGTTGGGATTGCGATAGCTAACTTGTCTCACGGGCAGTAGCCCGACATGAATAAGTAACTCTTGGAAACGAAACGAGTGCTATCTCATTTTCGATTATTGGATGACTTTCCATAGCCGTAACTTGATTTTCTGTCTCTAAACATTATTCAGCGGACTTTAAAATCAGGGAGGATGAGTTTGAAGTTTGGATTTAGAAAACCATAAGGGCAAGATGGCACTATGGACCGCGGAATTGGACAAATCGTGGTCCATCACTGGCCACCACGCATGCTGGTGCATTGGTGATGCAGCCAATGCATGTCACGCCTTGTCGATGCATTGACCATTCCACCACCAAATTCTGTCAAACACCAGTGGCCACAGGTTGTCCACCCAGACAACCTAACTGCAGGTGTTAAAGGCAACAAGATTGCCATTTCCAAGGTGTGTTGCCAATCTGTTGCCAATCCATTGACAATTTGTTGCTAATTTGTTGCCAATCCATTGCCAATCCATCAACACTTCATCTACAGCCACGAAATCTCTCCTCCCAACCCTCAAAACTGTTCTTTACAGTGCAAACATCTCAGACATTCTCACCTGCTTCACACATCCCATCCTTGACATCATTGCTTGGAGAAAACATCTTGCTTCTATTAGCTTGAGTGTGCAAGTGCTCATCCTCTTCAGTTTTGATTGAATATGTTTGCAGGTGTAAGAGACCATGTCATGGACCTTTGCAAGCCAATTCAAAGGAAGTATGAGACAGCCATATCCATTGATCTTGGTCAAAACATTGATGCTGTCATCACTGAGGAGGAGAAAATGGTGATTGACTGCATCGAGGTAGGCTCTCATAGTAGAGAACATGTTCCCTATTGTAGGTCACCTGTGTCAATGCCAATATTTACCTTGCAGCAATATTCAGTTCTGTGAGACCACACAATAATACTCAGGTACATACCACACATTCCACATTGGGATTTATCCCTGAGTGGTCCTTCTTGTTGCCCTATGCCATGCTCAGTCAACATAATTGGGATGCTGGCCATCTACAAACTCTCTCTCCTTTGCCTCGCACTCTGATTCCTTCACATACTTGGCTGTTATCACCTTTGTGATCTTGTTGTCTGGCAGCACAAGGATGACAGGAGGTGGGTCATCTTCTAGTGGTGTGGGCAACTTTGAGACATCAGCAGCTGTGGACTTGTAGGAGTGACAACTTGAGCATGAGTATGCAGGACAGACCCAGGTAAGGATGGTGCTTTGAAAAAACCTTTCACTTTTCTTTCTTTTGGAACAGGAGGCTGAATCTGCTGGGGGATGGAAGGCAATGGTTGTGGCATGAATGGCACACCATTTTCTGAAGCCACCATGCTTGCAATTGTGACCAATGCAGAGACAGAGCAGCTGTTGTTGTGGTCAAAGCCAATGTTACAGTGTCAAATTCCAGGAAACTGATAGCAGAAGTGTGATACATCCTAATTGGCTTGTGATCAGGCAGAGCAATACCATGTCTCCCATGCAAATTTCGCTTTCTTTGCTTCATCATGTCCTTCTCTCTTTCCCTCTTGCTTCTTTCAATTTTGCTGTCACTCAAATAATTAAGGAGTGGTGTAAATGACCAAATTTGGTCAATTGAGTGAGTGCCAGATGTCAATGGAGGCAAGAAGGATAACTTGTCCCGAATGGCTGTTCTTCATCCCGAATGGCTGATCCATTGGAAGGGTGCCTGACTGTTATGAGCTCACGCCCAACAACACTAACCCACCGTCCTTTAGGACACAGACCCACAGGCCTCGTCGAGCAGGGGAGAGAAGGGGGAGGGAAGGAAGGTATATTGTACTACAGACAGAGTCTTACATGGGCGTAAGAGAAACCATCTTAAGTCTGGGGCGACTCAAGACACTTGGACTACTTATATACTATTCTACCAAGACCCTTGCCACCGCCTAGAACCTCCAGCGCTCCACAGCATTCATGCTCTTTATTGTCTTGTATGAGCGCTGCCTCCACGCTGTTTCCTGATGCGTGATGGCATGATCCCTGATGCGTTGATGCCGACGTCGATCAATGATGCCATCAAGGGCGCGATCCTCTTGCCTAATCCGGCTGTCCTTCCTAGTATAGTGTATGGCCGCCTTGTATGGCCATCGTCCTGTTCCATAGTAAGCGCTCCATGCGCTAACCCACGCAAAGTGTTCCCAGGCTCCCTCCTAAGGCTCCTGGCCTGTATAAAGACTGTGGTAGTGGTCCCCGACCACTGATAGATAGATTGAAAATGTAATGCCGATTTTCATGATCGTAACATTACCCCTTCCTCAAGATTCCTCGTCCCGAGGAATCCAATGCGTGGCTATGTCCTGCCACTGTGATGCTAATCTTGGTTTTCTAAAAGAACCCATATCCCAATATGAAAGATTCCTGGTCGTCCACCAAGTTCGCTATTTGTTTTTGAGTTTTGATACTCCAGTTCTCTACTGGACGTCCTGTACTTTTGACAAAATATTGATCCTCCTCTTGACAATGATCTAATCCTTGGCATCCTGCCGACTACAATCCTTTTTGCCTTCCTGAGCGATCCTTCCTAAGTGCCTACACTTTAGGCTCCCTTGTTACAGACTTTAATAATTGCTTTTGATAATCCAGCGCATTACTGGAATCCTCTGCGCTTCGTATCCTGCGCCTGATTTATGTTCCTGCTTTTGATGACCCAGCGCCTTACTGGGTTCTTTGCGTCCAGAAAAATGAAACGGCCCAAAATTTTTATTTTCCCTTCCAGGTCGTTGCTTCTGAGGAAGAGCCCCGAGCCCTTGTCATTCCGCAGCTACTCAGGATAGACTCCTCAGGTGCTCACGATCCGTTCGCACCCTTCAGGTCTCCGTCGTCCTGCCTTCATTCTGTCGGTCTCCGTTCACCTCCTCTACCTCTTCCCCAAGATTTCGCGTCCCAAGAAATCCGCAGGTTACTTGGGAGTGGAGACTTCCAGGCGACACGACCAAGTGACCTGCCCCTGGCGAGAGCGAATAACATAGGGGTAGAAAAAAAAATTTCCCATTTTCTGACGTTCTGTAGCTATTTTGTTGTAAGGTTGCAACCCTTTTATCTCGTCGACTTGTCCTGCCGACTACTTGTCATGGGACAACCTCTTCCCCAGGCTGCCCCTAGGCTAAATTCCCTGTATAGCTCCAGTGCTTATTCCTTTAGAGTCCCTGTTGTCCATGTATTCGTCATATAATATCTGAACCTAAGTAGACTGGACCCTTCTGGAACCGCAATTTGTTTCAGCAGGTTGCTACTGCTATCAGAATATCCTCACATCCCTATCCAAGGAGTGTCATCGCTTATGACTCCGTGAACTTCTGGTATTGACGGTGCTTTTGTTTATCCAGCGCCTTACTGGAATCTCCATGCATTTTTTACAGTGGTTGGCTTCCACTCTTCTGTACTCCTTTTGGTTTCGACTGGGTTTGTTGAATGTCATCTCCTTTTTCCTGTAATCCTTCTGATCTAATCATCGGGGTATGACATTATACAAGAAGAGCATTGTTTACGCTCCCATCCTAGGTTTCCAGATTTGTTTTGCTGATTCAAAATAACCAGCTGTCCTCCTATTTGCGCCGAGTAATTTAATCGGTCCTCAAATATCCTCCTTTGTCATTTAATCTTTTCAATGCAGTTGATTCTGCATTAGTGACTTTTCCCTGGCGTCCACTATTCCAAAGCGGTCTTTCTGGCACCTGCATTTCCACGGCTAGACCTTTTTACGAGATGCCCGGCTCGAGTTCTGAACATAGTCTGACAAGGGTATGCCAGTCCTGTTGATTGAGAGTAATAAAATTCCACCAGAGACGCAAGTGACAATGATCCTATGCGATGCTTTTGTACTGTTGTCCATGATGGCGAGATTTCCATCGTTTGTCCTTCGTTGATGGCATAGATAACCGCTTTTGATATCCCAGCGCCTTACTGGGCGATCATCGCTTGGTACAATAGACCTGATTCCTAATCAAGGATTCCATCTAGAACCTTCTTTGCTTAATCGAGTAGAGACCTTGTTTAATGTCGCGCTCCAACGACATTTGTTACTTTGTCACCCTGATAATCCGTCCGCTGGGTCATGATTAATATTTCTTTGGGCGACTAGTCAGAACTTTATTTAACGTCGCGCTCCTACGACGCTTGTTCAATCCCCATCTGGGATTGCTTCCTTTTGACACGTGCCTGCCTATATGGATCGGGTCGCTTCCCATAATCCATCAACAGAGGCTGGATATTCAACGGCGTGTCAAACAGTTGTTGCCGGATTTCGGATTCCGGATCCATGTCGTGTAACAGCCCCTCCAGGGTCTGTCTGTCCTTCTCCATTTGGGCGAGCTCTTTCTCAACCCATTTCTGGTATCGCCGTTTGTCCCGGCGCTGCCTGAGAAGTTCCTCCCAAGCTTCCTTTTGTGGTCTTTTCATGACATTGGGCGCCCACATTCCAAATGTATCCCTGCCGTTCTGATAACTGTTCGGCTAGATCATTCCTATTGCAGTCTTTCTGATGGCGCTAGCATTCCATTGATCCTAGATTGTTGCGCTCCTGATCTGCGCGCAATCCTGTCGATGATTTCTTAATTCAGGGTCATCTTCCCCTGGTGTGTATGACGTATGCCTCGTTTGATACTGCAGCTGGCCTCTGCCCTTGCGATTGACTATCGCGTGGTTGATGTTCTTTGTGGCCTCCATCCTTCCATAATGAGTGTGATGAATTAACTACCCATTTGTTCAAGCGGTCGGCATCCGCTTTCCTTCCCAGGATCTTCAATTAATTCCGGGCGCTCCACCGGCAATCAATCTCTTCTTCCAGCTTTCGTAATTCCAAAAATATCTTCAGGAGAGGTATTGCTTCCTTGGTGGTATCCATAAATCCTATGCGCTATCATATCCCTTGTCCCTCCTGGTCTTAGCACCAGGAATGGTGAGCCCTGACATGGGCGCCCCATTGTTGTGTGTCGATTTGGTCAATGGCGATTGCCTGAGTGATTTTACTTCACACTCTTTGCGCCCATATTTCCATTTTCGACCAATACTAAGTCATCTCATTATAACCTAGTTTCTAAAAGGGATTTCGCATATCTAGATTGTTGCCAAGTTTATTGTTACAGCGAGTCACCAAGATCCTGGATCTCAAGTAGAGATTTTATTGACTCTTCTTCAATATCTGCGCTTCCCAACACAGATATGGAGCAATGTGGTCAATAACGCACCCACACTTGCTTGTTCGATTTAATTCCACCAACTGACCTAATGACATGGTGCCTGGGGCTTCACTCAGATGTCCTCGTGCTCAGATCGTTAGATCCGATACGTAATTGGTATTCTGAGACTGTTCTCCTTGATACACGGCATGCCAAAAGATTGCCTTCACCCGTTCCTTGGGTTTTTCCGAGACAAACGGTATAGTCTGCTGACCAGTGCCTGCCCGCACTTTCAATCACACAGCGCTATTCTCGTCCGAATGCCTTTTTGTTGCCAGTAAGCGGATACGCTAGTAGTCAGTGACAACGGTCAACTGAGACTATCTGTTGTTGGAGTCGAAGTCGCCTAGATCCTCGAGAGCTGCTCTGTGGCCATGTGTTGTGACATGCACAGAGGTCAGACGGGCAGACTTGAAGGACCTGTCAACACTGTACACAGTGATGACGGTAAGAGATAATTTTTGAAATGGTTGTCGACGTCGTGAGTGATGATGAGCAAGGCGTGCTCGACGCTGTTGTCGACGATGACGAGGAGTGTGGTAATAGAGACTTAAGATTATGTTATGAGCTCACGCCCAACAACACTAACCCACCGTCCTTTAGGACACAGACCCACAGGCCTCGTCGAGCAGGGGAGAGAAGGGGAGGGAAGGAAGGTATATTGTACTACAGACAGAGTCTTACATGGGCGTAAGAGAAACCATCTTAAGTCTGGGGCGACTCAAGACACTTGGACTACTTATATACTATTCTACCAAGACCCTTGCCACCGCCTAGAACCTCCAGTGCTCCACAGCATTCATGCTCTTTATTGTCTTGTATGAGCGCTGCCTCCACGCTGTTTCCTGATGCGTGATGGCATGATCCCTGATGCGTTGATGCCGACGTCGATCAATGATGCCATCAAGGGCGCGATCCTCTTGCCTAATCCGGCTGTCCTTCCTAGTATAGTGTATGGCCGCCTTGTATGGCCATCGTCCTGTTCCATAGTAAGCGCTCCCATGCGCTAACCCACGCAAAGTGTTCCCAGGCTCCCTCCTAAGGCTCCTGGCCTGTATAAAGACTGTGGTAGTGGTCCCCGACCACTGATAGATAGATTGAAAATGTAATGCCGATTTTCATGATCGTAACACTGACAAGGAAGAGTGATTTCTGGTATGCATGAACCTGTCCCTGGATAGAATGTGCAATAGCCATGCTGGAAATGTCTCAGTGGCATATTTAATACAGCAGGAGTGACAAGTCCATACTTGATTTCTCCACCTAAACCAAGATCTTGAGTGTAAATTTCCACAAAGTCTTCTGGAGAAGCACTGAGATTGTCCAGGTCCCACTCAAACTTTGTCAAGCTTCATGGAACCAACTACAACATCAAGCTGGAGATTGATTCATCAAAAATCATGAAGCTGTGATCAATTGGGAATGCCAACAGGAGGTGTTAAGGAACCTTGCCTCATATGTTGCAGTACTTTGCAGTGCCCCCCCCCCCCATCCGAGTGGAATCCGTGCAGATTCTGCGGATTCCGTGTGGATTCCACATGAATTTTCACATAGACTCTATATTTGTAGTAGCATCACATTAGCATAATCAATCATGTAACATATCAACACTTTAGCCCTATAGCATATCTTCTGTACACATTCCCACATTTTATTCTATTCTCCCATGGTCAGAATAACTTCCTCTACTTATTTCCACACTGCCTTAATTTTCCCACGGTTACATCAACTTCTGGTATGCATTCCACACTATTGATTATCTGAACATTTGTATATGTACATCCCCACAAAAACTCAGACCCTCACACATTTTCCCACAGTCAGAACACTCAGTTTAGATACTGTTCTCACATGTCACACATTTTCCCACATTCCAAAAGGTGAAAATCATGACATGCAATGGCTAACCACTTTTTCACATGGCCCTAGTATACCTTCCTGCATACATTCCCACACCATACCTCATTTTCCCACACTCAACTTAACCTCATTTATGCATTCCCACACTACATTTTCCACACATCTGAACATATAGGCACTTTTCCTTCCTCCATACCTCCCTTGGTCAGTATAACTTCCTGTGCATATTCTCACAATTAGACCAACTTCCTGTTTGGAATCCCTACACTGTACTAATTTTCCCACAATCAAATTAAATTTTGTTCAAACTCAATTTTTATCTACTACATGATAACTCAATATTTGTACAAGTCAGTGATACACCCACAGGATACTCAGTCCTCAGAATCACTATTCTCACTGTCAAACTCATCAACCCTAAATCTTTCCTGCCTCTTCAAAACCTGGACTGTATGAAAGTTCAACATTGCATGCATAAACCAATCAAAATTCCTGCACTTCATCCTATTCATCACTGATTCAAAACCACCTAGCCATGCATTTAATTGTTCACAAGCCTGAGTATTGAATGCCTGTGTTAGGACGGATCCAACACAACCACAGGTCTCAACGAGGAGAGGGAGAGAGAAAGAGTTTATTGACACAATAGACCAGTAAGCTGGGTTAGAGCAAACTATCTAGAGTCTTAGGACTCCTACCTACGGATACGCCCTCCTTATATACCTTTGGTCCTGGTCTGTGCGCACAGACTACACTGCCTCCAAGGCTGTGTACGCGCAGCAACGTTCCAGACCCCTCCATAGCCAGACTCGCCCGGACCCCTATGCCTAGACCATCGTACAGCCACCCATGGCTTACCTAACCGGTCCTTCCATAACGGATCCCCCCAAGCCCCTATGCGTATTGGTATCCCTCTAAGCGTCCGTAGGCCTCCAGATAAAATATAGAAAAATATGAAAAAATAAGAGACATCGTCCAGTATCGTAACATGACCCCCCCCTTAAGGCTTCACGTCCCGGGAAGCCACGCGTGTCGTAAAAATTATTTCGAGTTCCTAACGAACTCATGCCGCACGTCTTCTTCGGCATATATGTCGCGCCGGTCGCCTTTCCAATGCTGCCAGTTTCGTTTGAGCTTTTCTAAGTATTCGCGCTCAAACTTGCCATCCTCCCACCCATACAGCCGCTTTGCTATTGGGATTGCCGTGTGGTTTTGCCATTTCCGGAAACTAGCGCTAATGTCGCGCACGTTGACCATCCGCCGGGGAGCACTCGGGTTCGCTTTATGGAATTTCTGTACTTCCTTTTTTGCATTGCCTAAGTTTTCCGCCGGTTCCCAAGTTGATTCCTCGACTGGATAGTTTTTCCACTTGACGAGGTATTCTAAGCGTCCACCGCCGCGTCCACTGACGCGGCTATCCATTACTTCTTCTACTTCGTATTCGTCATCGGTTGATTCCTCCACCATCTGCGCTTCTTTGCACGACGCGGCTTTCTCCTTCTGACCAGGAAAAACCGGTTCTTTGTACGGTTTGAGGTGAATTTCATTGAATACGTTGTAGATTTTCCAGGACGCTGGAATCTTCAACTGATATGCCGACTGTCCGATTTTCTTAACAACCTCCAGGGGACCCACGAATTTGCCGTCTAGCTTCTTTGTGACGCGAAGCGTGGGGGAGATTCGCGGTGCTCAGATAGACTTTATCGCCCGGTTGGTACTGGCGCGCAGGAGCTTTAGACTCGTCGTACTTGCGCTTCATTGTTTCCGCGGCTTTTTCAAGTGCAGCCGTTGCGTTTGCGTGAATCCCTTCGACTTGTTTTGCTAAGTCCTCCACTGCGACCACTTTAGGAACGTAGGTCGGATTTAACCCCTTGTACGGATGTCGCCCGTAATTCATAAAAAAGGGGGAGTACCCCTGTTGCCGAGTGTACTCGGTCGTTGTGGCAGAATTGCGCCACAGCTAGCCAATCACTCCAGTTATTTTGCCGATGGTTGACAAACATTGTAAGGAACTCCTTTACTGTCTGATTGACACGTTCCGTTTGTCCATCGGTTTGTGGGTGGTACGCTGTTGAGCGGTTGGCTTTAATCCCAAGCATTCCATATAAGTCGTCCATGAATCTGGACACGAACTGTGGTCCCCTGTCGCTGATGATTTTCTTTGGCAACCCATGTTCTCTGAATACATTGTCCCGAAAAAGCGTGGCGACTCCTTGTGATGTAACGGTGGATGTTGTGGGTAAGAAATACGATTTCTTGGTGAACCGATCCACGATCACTAGAATCATGTCATTCCCCCTTGGATTCCGGTAATGGGCCTATCAAATCCATAGAAATAATTTCCCATGGCGCTTCTGGTACCTCATTTGGATGTAGTGGTGCTGCTCGAGTCTGCCTATCAGGTTTCACTTTTTGACAGGTTTCACATCCCATGACATAGTTCTGGATATCCTTGCGCATTTGAGGCCACCAAAAATCCCTTGTTACCAGTTTGACTGTTTTATCTATCCCTGGATGTCCCCAAGAGTGGTAAACTGCTAACAACAACTCGCGAGTATGTATGTTTGCAGGTACATAAACCCGTCCTTTCCATTCCACTAGTCCATTGACCACCTTAAAGTCCTCATTGTTTTCCTCAAGTCCCTTTCGGACCTGAGTTTCCCACTGCCGATTTGGAATTTTTCGGATATCCTTAATGATATCCTCGATTGCCCTATCGTCGTCATAAACCCTGATGAACAGATCGTCTTTAAGTAGAATGACTCCTTCGTTATCTGGTCCTCCCGGATGATGGTCTGTTCTTCGTGACAGAATGTCTGCCTTGGAGTTAGACTTCCCGGACCGATGCTTAATAACGAAGTTATATTCCTGTAAATCTGTAACCCATCGCGCTTGTCGCCGGTTAAGATTCTGCGGTTTCCGGAAGTACGTCAAATTCTGGTGATCCGTTAGCACCTCAACAATTTCCTTGGCGCTCTTAAGGTAGTGCGACCATTCGTAAAAGGCGTGCATTACGGCGAGCATCTCTTTGTCATAGATCTCATAATTCCGTTCTGCGTCGTTTAAAGCTTTTGAAATAAAGGCCACCGGCCGCCACGATTCATCTTTTCCTTGCTGTGATAAGATTCCACCTATTGCAAAATCTGATGCGTCCACTTCAATCCGAAATTGACCCTCATCGTCGGGAATTTTGAGTACAACCTCCCTCACCACAAGGTCTTTCAGTCCCTGAAAGGCTGAGTCTTGTAGTTCAGTCCAGAGCCACTCGTCCTTTCCTGTCAGCTTCGTCAGCGGCTTGGCTGTTGAAGCGAATCCTTCTACAAATCGACGATAAAAGTTTACAAAGCCCAGGAACTGTTGCAACTCTCGTTTACAGGTGGGTGTCGGCCATTCCGCGATTGCTTTCACCTTGCCAGTTTCCATTCGGATTGAATCCTCACTAATAACCAGTCCCAAAAAGTCGATTTCCGGGCGGTCAAACCAACACTTTTCTGGTTTCAAGGACAGCTTGTGATTTTCCAGTTTCGCCAGGATCCGATTGACATGTTTCGTGTGATCATCTTGTGTTGCAGAGAACACCAAAATATCATCCATGTAAATGACGACCCATCCCTCCGCAACTTCTTGTCGGAATATGTCATTCATCATAGTTTGAAAAGTTGCCGGGAATTGGTGAGTCCAAAGAACATGACTAACGGTTCAAATAGACCCCTGTTGGTCCTGAACGCCGCTTTCCACTCGTCGCCTTGTTTAATGCGAACATTGTTGTATCCCCAACGAATATCCATCTTGGAGAATATCTTTGCCCTGGATAACTTGTCCACTAATTCCCCAATGAGCGGTAGCGGGTATCGGTTTTTTATTGTCATTTCGTTTAATCGTCGGTAATCTTGTACCGGTCGTAACTTCCCGTCCTTTTTCTTCACAAAGAAGAAGGGAGACGCCATGGGAGATTTACTCGGTTGAATTCGTCCTGACTCCAAATTTTCCTTCAGGAACTCATCCAACTGCGCCTGTTCATCTCGGTTTAGTGGATATATCTTACAATCCACGGGTTTAGACCCAGGTATCAGTTCTATCGCATGATCCCATGGTCGGCGGGGTGGTAGTTCGTCAAAGGTTTCTTTTTCGAAAACCTTCCTATGTTCCAAGTAGTGTTTGGGCACTACTTCCTCTAATGTGCGCTTTTGAGCGGCTTCAGATTCTTTGGCCGCTATGTTGGTTGCTACCGAACGTAGTTGTAACTCCGGTTCTCCAATGTCAATAGCCAATAATCGTTCGCCTTCTTCCAATCGTTCCATGGGATCTGACTCGTCTTCCGGTTCTTCCACCTGGGATGCCGTCCAGCAAGTTCCTGGACATCGCGTGAACCGTACTTCTTTTCGCTTCCAGTCAATGGCTGGATTATGATGTTTTAACCAGTCATGACCTAGGAACAAATCCGTTTTTCCTAAGCGCGCCACGCTGCATTCAATTATTTCCTCATGATCCCCAATTCGCAGCTTGAATTGCGTCATGTATTCAATGCTTCCCATCGAGTTCCGGGATCCATCCGCATTGTAGACTGGTAATGGCTTTATTAGCCGTCATTTATTTAATTTGTGTCGTTCCACAAATTCCTCGTTAACACAAGAACCTGTACACCCAGAGTCCACCAGTGCCAATACGTTAATTGTTTCTCCTGTGTCCATGGTTGTAAGTACACAGTGCAGATCAATCTCCTGTTTGCCTGTTGCATGAACCAACTGTTGTCGTAGTTGTGCTAGGTTCCATAGTGCCTCCTGTTCTGATAGTTTGTTGAGATCATTTACCAGTTTGGCATTGACCTCGTTGGCTTGTTTAGTCGGTACCCATTCTTTTAAGCAACGAACTGCAGTTTCATTGTTTTCTTGCCATATTCGTCTTAACACCCACTCAGGGGTCCATGGAGTCAACCGATTCGTTTTTACACTCACACTCAAGTTTTGTATCCGGTGAATGAGGGGAGAACATTCATATAACAATTCTGGTATTTTTACACAAGAATCATTGTCCGATACAGAAACTCTACTAGCCAGCAGCGCGGAGCGCATGCCTACTGGCTGTCGCCAAAACCCTTTTCTTTTCCCCATTCTCTCCACTGCTCTTCAGTGAACTCTTCGATCTTCATTTCTCTAACACGGCCTTTTCCTTTTTCGGCCCACGTGTGTTTCTTGGGTTCTTTGCATTCTCTTGCAAAGTGACCCTTTTTTCCGCAGTTAAAACATGCGCCCGGTGCACGTTTGACTTTATCTACATCCATAGCGTTGGAATCATGAGTAGATGTTGACGCCTGAGCTGGCCTATAGGTTCGCGTAGTTGGTTGAGGTTTTTGATAATCCTCCTTGAATGGCGTCTTTTTCTGTCGATCACCATATGCGTCCCTGGCCCTTCGGTAAGCGCGTGCCAACTCCGTGACCCTTTCCATTATCCGTTCCAAGGTGTCCCCTGCGTCTAGATCTCCGACCCGGATCAATTCAAATCCTAGGTTTGGGTTTAACCCTTTCTGGAAGTGATCCTTGGCCGCACTGGTATTCCATCCCGTTAAAGGTAGCAAAGCCTTGAACTCAATGATATAATCTTCCACGGCTCGACTTCCTTGTTGGAGCTTTTGGATTTGTTCAACGGCGTGTTCCCGCGTTTCCTTTGACATAAAGAAATCGTGCATTTGCCGTTTAAGATCAGCCCATCCCAAAAAGGGTGGTTTCAGGGTCTGAGGGTTGCGTTGGTAATGTGCTGCAACCCCTATTGTGGCAGGAACGAAGTGTCCCTCTCTACGCTCCTGATAAGTTAACCTTGATGACCATCCTTCCTCGGCTACTTTTTGATTGAAGTCGGTATCGCTGTCAATCTGCTCCTTTAATTTAACCGCGGCCCAGGTTCCGGCCCGATCTCCTTTTCCTTTCCTAATTTGTCCCAGCGTGATGTAAATACGTCTGCCATAATCCGTTTCGTGTGCCAGTTCAAAGTACACGTCCATGGCCCGGCACCATGCATCCACTTGCGCTGGGTCGCCTTCGTAGTGATCTGGTAACTCGAGTTTTACCAACGATCTGCTAGGCGGGGGAGGTCGGGTGTTCTGATACTCAGTTACTGCTTGCTGTACCAGGTTTCCCATGTGCTCCGCCATTTGACTAGTCCCTGCGTTCCATTCCTGGATAGCTTCATCCCTGTCCGCCACTTGTTGCAGAGTTGATCCTCCTGCCACAGTCAATGGTTCCGGTCTTGGGTTTGCATTTGGCCCGAAATAGTAGTTGTACTGATAAATTGCTGATTGCAAATACGCGGTCATTGTATTTGTCCATCCAAAACCTATTTCAACATGCCCAAGATCCCCGTTGACGATTGCCTGGATCATCGGCCATCCACTGGTCCCATTAACGCTGGTTCGCACATGGAACCCAACCCATTTGTTGTGTCGCACCACTTTAAACTTAACAGACTGGTTTGATCGGTACTGTGGGTCGACTTGGTTTACCCAATGTGATGTTGGGAATGCGGGCCATTCAAATGCGTTCCACAGTTCTTCTTTGAACAAAACAAGGTAACAATATCCGGGGATAGCAGGGGTTACACGATCGAAGATCTTTGTTACAGTTTGAACCTGCTGTTGGAATCGCCTGTTTGGGTGGTTGCCAGGTAGATTTAGCCTGATGCGACGAATTTCTCGACCAAGGAATCTTGTCAGGTTATCGTTCCTAGATGCTCCCACCGTGTATCGCCCAAATCCGTTGCCTTGCAATCGGTACATTTCCTCCCAGCCATGCATCCCGTGTTCCCGAGAGGATATGTGAATTCGCTCAAGTTCTGGCATTATTGTTGACTCAATAATAGCAGTACTTTCTCTGTATGCTGGTTGCCAAGACAAGATTTTGTCGACTGTAGGATATGCAGGCCAGTTGAATGCATCCCAGTACCTATGCTTGATTAAGATTAGGTAACAATAACCGGGTATACGGTTATGTAACATTGCAGTTCTGGGCCTCTTCAGATATCGGTCCGCCCCGGCATCCCATTCAATGGCTCCCATATGTTTACGATCATGTCCTGATCGAACCAAGGATGCAATCATGTCCCAACCTTTAGGTCCTTTGGGTACGCGCTCAATATGGTAGCAGTCGTTGTACCCATATGTGCGTCGTATGTTCACACGACCGTGGATGTTGCGCAGGTTGTAGTCCCACGAATTGATCTCTTGGATCTGAGGGAATGCCGGCCACTCGTACATGTCCCAGAATTGGTTTTTTATTAGGATGAGGTAACAGTATCCGGGTACATCCGGATGTAGTGTATGTTTAGTATGAGCGGGACGAGGGTACGGGTAGGGAATTGCTATCTCCTTTTCGACTTCCCGCTTCCAATTGTTGATGGTCCTCGCTTTTTCCTCATTGAACCCCTGTTTTGGTTCAGGATCTGCGGATTCCCAATCCGCCGCACAAGGGATGGTACCGTTGTACCAGTTAGCGTCTGCCCCTGCGGTTCTGGTTAGCGACTTGCTAGGTCCAGATTTGACAATTACCGCTTGGGCATAGGACATGGGCGCTGATGTCGAGCGCGCTGTTGATGGTTGTCCTGCGACCCAGGACGAAATAGTGGAGGCTCGTGCCTTCCCTTTCTTAGATTCCTTTTGTCCGCCAAATCGGGCGAACTTGTTGTATTTGCTGCGGCCCTCCATGAGTTTCATGTCCTTCCATGTATAGGACTCATCTTCATGCGGGCGCAATGCGGCTCTCTCGATGACATGAAACATGTCATTTTTATGGTGGTCCTGGAGACCAAACTTGACGGTCTCGTCCCGCATTTCCAGTTCCCAGGATAGTATTTGCGTTACTGTTGGCCATTCCGGCCAGTCGAACGTGTTGTAGAACTCCTTTTTGAACAGGTACATATAGCAGTACCCGCTCCTTCGCCATGGTTTCTCCTCGTGGATATCCATAACGGGCGCGCTTGGTAGTTTTGGACGAACCAGGGTATTAACCCAGTCCTCTGTGTATGCCAGATCTTCCCCAACAAGTTTGAGGAAGTCGGCGAGTCCCAGCAGGGGTGAAGTGCCAGGGTCGTTCTTCATGACGAGCGGTGAAACTAGGAACGGCTTGTTGTACCTAGTTGGAAAGTCCTTCCTCTTTAGGCGGGCTTTCATGTAAGGATCGGGTCGTTTCCCGTCCAATCGTTCCTGGTTAGCGATCTCCGATTCGGGATCCATGTTGTTAAGCAGCCCTTCCAGGGTCTGCCTGTCCTTCTCCATTTGTTCGAGCTCTTGCTCGACCCGTTTCTGATATCGCCGTTCCTCACGGTGCTGCTTGAGAAGTTCTTCCCAAGCGTCCTCCTGAATTCGGAGGGTTTCCTGTTCCAGCTGCCACAGCTGAAACGCGCGTTGTCGTTGTTGGAGACGACGCTCCTTGTACTGCGCCCTGCGCCAAATATAGTAAGCCCATACGTGGGCGTCCCGTTGTCTGTTGTCGACAATAACTGTGGCCGACCGAGTAATTTCTTCTGCGCACTCCTGCGCCCATTCGATTCCGAATCATTTGCCCGCCTGCACGAGAGTGAGGGCGGCGCGGGGGATGATGTAGTTGAATAGAGATGCCATGGTTGCGTCCCTAGTTGTTGCCTTAGACCTTTTAAGTAAAAAAGGCTGTCGTCTCTTCTTCTATACTCGCACGTCCTAATGCGAATATTCTTTGATGCGGTCAATAACGCACCCGCACTCAATTCTTGGATTTTATTCCACCAACTGACCTAATAGCGTGGTGCCTGGGACTTCACTCGAGTGTCCTCGTACTCAGATCGTTAGATCCGATACGTGATTGGTATCTCGAGACTGTTCTCCTTGCTACACAGCACGCTACCAGATTGCTTTCGCTCGTTCCTGAGCTTTTCCGAGACAAACGGTGTATTCCGCTGACCAGTGCCTGCCCGCACTTTCAATCACACGGCGATACTCTCGTCCGAATGCCTTTTGTAGACAGTAACCTTTCGGTAGTAGTCCCTGATGACGATCAAGGAGTCTATCTGTTATCGAAGTCGATGGTGATCCTCGAGAGCGGCTCGGTGGTCACGTGGTGTTACGTGCACCGAGGTCCGTCGCGCAGGCTTGAGGGAACTCGTCGAGGACGCGCACGACAGCGAGCAAGAGATGCCCGAGGTGGTTGTCAACGACGGCGAGAGGTGTGGTAGAAAAGACTCTAGATTATGTTAGGACGGATCCAACACAACCACAGGTCTCAACGAGGAGAGGGAGAGAGAAAGAGTTTATTGACACAATAGACCAGTAAGCTGGGTTAGAGCAAACTATCTAGAGTCTTAGGACTCCTACCTACGGATACGCCCTCCTTATATACCTTTGGTCCTGGTCTGTGCGCACAGACTACACTGCCTCCAAGGCTGTGTACGCACAGCAACGTTCCAGACCCCTCCATAGCCAGACTCGCCCGGACCCCTATGCCTAGACCATCGTACAGCCACCCATGGCTTACCTAACCGGTCCTTCCATAACGGATCCCCCCAAGCCCCTATGCGTATTGGTATCCCTCTAAGTGTCCGTAGGCCTCCAGATAAAATATAGAAAAATATGAAAAAAATAAGAGACATCGTCCAGTATCGTAACAGCCTGCTTCTGATAAGGTTGACCATCATTGCTTGTGCCTGTGATAACCAGGTTTGGTGCAGAATGTTAGGACGAATCCCACACAACCACAGGTCTCACGTAGAGAGGAGGAGAAGAGATGTATTGAGACACAATAGACCAGTGAGCTGGGTAAGAGCAAACTATCTAGAGTCTTAGGACTCCTACCTACGGATACGCCCTCCTTATATACCTTTGGTCCTGGTCTGTGCGCACAGACTACACTGCCCCCAAGGCTGTGTACGCGCAGCAACGTTCCAGACCCCTCCATAGCCAGACTCGCCCGGACCCCTATGCCTAGACCTTCGTACAGCCACCCATGGCTTACCTAACCGGTCCTTCCATAACGGATCCCCCCCAAGCCCCTATGCGTATTGGTATCCTTCCAAGCGTCCGTAGGCCTCCAGATAAAATATAGAAAAATAGTATAAAATAGGAGAAAACGTCCAGAGTCGTAACATGACCCCCCCCTTAAGGCTTCACGTCCCGGGAAACCACGCGTGTCGTAAAAATTCATTTCGAGTTCCTAACGAACTCATGCCGCACGTCTTCTTCGGCATACACGTCCTTGCGATCGCCTTTCCAGCGCTGCCAATTTCGTTTGAGCTTTTCTAGATATTCGCGCTCAAACTTGCCATCCTCCCACCCATACAGCCGCTTTGCTATAGGGATCGCTGTGTGGTTTTGCCACTTTCGGAAACTTGCGCTTATGTCGCGCACATTGACCATTCGCCGGGGAGCGCTCGGGTTTGCTTTATGGAATTTCTGTACTTCCTTTTTTGCGTTGCCCAAGTTTTCTGCCGGTTCCCAAGTTGACTCCTCGACTGGATAGTTTTTCCACTTGACGAGGTATTCTAAGCGTCCTCCGCCGCGCCCACTGACGCGGCTGTCCATAACTTCCTCTACCTCGTATTCATCATCTACTGACTCCTCTACCATCTGCGCTTCTTTGCGCGACGCGGCTTTTTCCTTCTGACCAGGAAAAACCGGTTCCTTGTATGGTTTAAGGTGAATCTCGTTAAATACGTTGTAGATTTTCCAGGACGCTGGAATCTTCAACTGGTACGCCGATTGTCCGATTTTCTTTACGACCTCCAAGGGTCCCACGAATTTGCCGTCTAGTTTCTTTGTGACGTGCAGGGTAGGAAGATTTGCGGTGCTCAGATAGACTTTATCGCCTGGTTGATACTGGCGTGCAGGAGCCTTCAACTCGTCATATTTCCGCTTCATAGTTTCTGCAGCTTTCTCCAGAGCAGCAGTTGCGTTCGCGTGAATCCCTTCAACCTGTTTTGCTAAGTCCTCTACCGCGACTACTTTAGGAACGTAAGTCGGATTTAACCCCTTGTATGGGTGTCGCCCGTAATTCATGAAGAAAGGTGAATATCCTGTCGCCGAATGCACCCGATCGTTATGGCAAAATTGCGCCACGGCTAACCAATCACTCCAGTTGTTTTGTCGATGGTTAACGAACATTGTGAGGAACTCTTTGACTGTCTGATTTACGCGTTCCGTTTGTCCATCGGTTTGCGGATGATACGCCGTAGAGCGATTTGCCTTAATTCCCAGCATGCCATACAAGTCGTCCATGAATTTCGACACAAACTGCGGTCCTCGGTCGCTAATGATTTTCTTGGGTAAACCGTGTTCCCTGAATACATTGTCCCGGAATAAGGTGGCAACTCCTTGCGATGTGATTGTAGAGGTGGTGGGTAAGAAATACGACTTTTTTGTGAACCGATCCACAATAACCAGGATCATGTCATTTCCTTTTTGACTCCGGGAGCGGTCCAATCAAGTCCATTGAAATGATCTCCCATGGTGCCTCTGGTACCTCGTTAGGATGCAACGGCACCGCTCGAGTTTGTCTGTCCGGTTTGACTTTCTGACAGGTTTCACATCCAGCAACGTAATTCTGAATATCCTTGCGCATTTGCGGCCACCAAAAATCTCTAGTTACTAGTTCAACCGTTTTATCTATTCCTGGATGTCCCCAGGAGTGGTAAATTGCCAGTAACGATTCGCACGTATGTATGTTTGTAGGTACATAGATCCGTCCTTTCCATTCCACTAGTCCGTTGGCAACCTTAAAGTCCTCATTATTATTATCCAGCCCTTTCCGTACTTGGGTTTCCCATTGCCGGTTAGGAATCTTCTGGATGTCTTTAATGATGTCTTCGATGGCCCTGTCATCATCGTATACTCTAACAAACAAATCGTCTTTAAGCAAAACGACCCCTTCGTTGTCTGGACCTCCCGGGTGATGGTCTGTCCTTCGTGACAGAATGTCTGCCTTGGAGTTAGACTTCCCGGGCCGATGCTTAATAACAAAGTTATATTCCTGTAAATCCGTGACCCACCGCGCTTGTCGCCGGTTAAGATTCTGCGGTTTCCGGAAGTACGTCAAATTCTGGTGATCCGTTAGCACCTCAACAATTTCCTTGGCGTTTTTAAGGTAGTGCGACCATTCGTAAAAGGCGTGCATTACGGCGAGCATCTCTTTGTCGTAGATCTCATAATTCCGTTCTGCGTCGTTTAAGGCTTTTGAAATAAAGGCCACCGGCCGCCACGATTCATCTTTTCCTTGCTGTGACAAGATTCCTCCTATTGCAAAATCCGATGCGTCCACTTCAATCCGAAATTGACCCTCATTGTCGGGAATTTTGAGTACAACCTCCCTCACCACAAGGTCTTTCAGTCCCTGAAAGGCTGTGTCTTGTAGCTCGGTCCAGATCCACTCGTCCTTCCCCGTCAGCTTCGTCAGCGGCTTAGCTGTCGACGCGAATCCTTCCACAAAGCGACGATAAAAATTCACGAAGCCCAAGAACTGCTGCAATTCCCGTTTACAGGTGGGCGTTGGCCATTCTGCTATTGCCTTAACCTTGCCGGTTTCCATGCGAATTGAATCTTCACTAATGACTAGCCCTAAAAAATCGATTTCCGGCCGATCAAACCAGCATTTTTCCGGTTTTAATGACAGCTTGTGGTTTTCTAATTTGGCCAGGATACGGTTGACATGCTTAGTATGTTCTTCCTGTGTGGATGAAAACACCAATATATCGTCCATATAGATAACCACCCATCCCTCAGCAACTTCTTGTCGAAAGATGTCGTTCATCATGGTTTGAAAGGTTGCCGGCGAGTTTGTCAATCCGAAAAACATGACCAATGGCTCAAAAAGGCCTCTGTTCGTTCTAAATGCTGCCTTCCACTCATCGCCCTGTTTGATGCGAACATTGTTGTACCCCCAGCGGATATCCATTTTGGAGAATATCTTTGCCCGGGACAATTTGTCCACCAGTTCGCCAATAAGGGGCAATGGATATCGGTTCTTAATTGTCATCTCGTTCAATCGCCTGTAATCCTGTACCGGCCGCAACTTTCCGTCCTTTTTCTTCACAAAGAAGAAAGGTGATGCCATAGGCGATTTACTTGGTTGAATTCGACCTGATTCGAGGTTTTCCTTCAAGAATTCATCCAACTGTGCCTGTTCATCCCGGTTTAGTGGATAAATCTTACAGTCCACTGGTTTCGATCCAGGTATTAGTTCTATGGCATGATCCCATGCCGTCGTGGTGGTAATTCGTCAAAGGTCTCCTTTTCAAAGACCTTCGTGTCCAAGTAGTGCTTGGCACTACTTCCTCTAAGTGCGCTTTTGGGCGGCTTCTGATTCTTAGCGGCTATATTGGTTGCTACGAGCGTAGTCGTAGCTCCGGTTCCCAATATCAATGGCAATAATCGTTCGCCCTCCTGGAGCTGTTCCATCGGATCCGATTCATCTTCAGGTTCTCTACCTGCGATGCCGTCCAGCAAGTTCCTGGACATCGCGTGAACGAACTTCCTTTCGTTTCCAGTCAATGGCTGGGTTATGGTGTTTTAACCAGTCATGGCCTAAGAACAGATCCGTCTTCCCAATCGCGCCACGCTGCACTCATTATTTCTCATGATCCCCAATTCGCAGTTGAATTGTGTCATGTATTCAATGCTTCCATTGAGTTCCGGGATCCGTCCGCATTGTAGACTGGTAGTGGCTTTATCAGCCGTCGTTTATTGAGTTTGTGTCGTTCCACAAATTCCTCATTAATACAAGAGCCGGTGCATCCTGAATCCACTAGCGCTAGTACGTTGATTGTTTCACCTGTGTCCATTGTTGTGAGTACACAGTGTAGATCAATCTCCTGTTTGCCAGTTGCGTGCACCAACTGCTGTCGTAGCTGTGCTAGGTTCCATAGCGCCTCTTGTTCTGATAATTTATTGAGGTCATTTACCAACTTGGTATTGACTCATTGACTCGTTTAATCGGTACCCATTCCTTTAGCAACGAACTGCAGTTTCGTTATCTTCCTGCCAGATTCGTCTTAACACCCACTCAGGAGTCCATGGAATCAACCGATTCGTTTTTACGCTCACACTTAAGTTTCGTATCCGGTGAATGAGAGGTGAACATTCATATAATAATTCTGGTAATTGTACACAGGAATCATTGTCTGATACAGAAACTTTATTAGCCAGCAGCGCGGAGCGCGTGCCTACTGGCTGTCGCCAAAACCCTTTTCTTTCCCCATTCTCTCCACTGCTCCTCAGTGAACTCTTCGATCTTCATTTCTCTAACACGGCCTTTTCCTTTCTCGACCCACGTGTGTTTCTTGGTTCTTTGCATTCTCTTGCAAAGTGACCCTTCTTTCCGCAGTTATAACATGCGCCTGGTGCCGCTTGACTTTATCTACATCCATAGCGTTGGAATCGTGAGTAGATGTTGACGCCTGAGCCGGTTTGTAGGTTCGCGTGGTTGCTGAGGTTTTTGATAATCCTCCTTAAATGGCGTCTTTTTCTGTCTATCGCCATACGCGTCCGAGCCCGTCGATAAGCCGCGCCAATTCTGTGACCCTTTCCATGATCCGCTCCAGGTATCACCTGCGTCTAAATCTCCGACCGGATCAATTCAAACCTAAGTTTGGATTTAACCCTTTTTGGAAATGATCTTTCGCGGCACTCGCGTTCCATCCTGTCAGCGGTAGTAAAGCTTGAACTCGATGATGTAATCTTCAACGGCCCGACTTCCTTGCTGTAGCTTCTGGATTTGTTCAACGGCGTGCTCGCGGGTTTCTTTAGACATGAAGAAATCGTGCATCTGCCGTTTGAGATCTGCCCATCCCAAAAAGGGAGGTTTAATGCTTGGGGTTTCGTTGATAGTGAGCGGCTACTCCTATCGAGGCAGGAACAAAGTGTCCTCTCTTCGTTCCTGATAGGTTAATCTCGACGACCATCCTTCTTCGCTACCTTTTGATTGAAGTCGGTGTCGCTATCAATCTGCTCCTTTAATTTTACTGCAGCCCATGTTCCGGCCCGATCTCCTTTTCCTTTCCTAATTCGTCCTAGTGTGATATAGATACGTCTGCCATAATCCGTTTCGTGTGCCAGTTCAAAGTACACGTCCATGGCTCGGCACCATGCATCCACTTGCGCTGGGTCGCCTTCGTAGTGATCCGGTAACTCGAGTTTTACCAGCGATCTGCTAGGTAGCGGAGGTCGGGTGTTCTGTATTCCGTTACGGCCTGTTGTATCAGGTTCCCATGTGCTCCGCCATTTGACTAGTCCCTGCGTTCCATTCCTGGATAGCTTCATCCCTGTCCGCCACTTGTTGCGGAGTTGATCCTCCGGCTACAGTTAATGGTTCCGGTCTTGGGTTTGCATTTGGCCCGAAATAGTAGTTATACTGATAAATTGCGGATTGCAAATACGCTGTCATTGTATTTGTCCATCCGAAACCTATTTCGACGTGTCCAAGATCCCCATTAACAATTGCCTGGATCATCGGCCATCCACTCGTCCCATTAGACTTGCTCGTACATGAAATCCACCCATTTATTATGTCGCACCACTTTAAACTTAACAGACTGGTTTGATCGGTACTGTGGGTCGATTTGGTTACCCAATGTGACGTGGGAAATGCGGGCCATTCAAACGCGCTCCATAGTTCTTCTTTGAACAGAACTAGGTAGCAATATCCGGGTATAGCGGTGTTACACGATCGAAAATCTTCGTCACCGTTTGGATCTGCTGTTGGAATCGCCTATTTGGGTGATTGCCCGGGAGATTAAACCTAATCCGACGGATTTCACGACTCAAGAACCTTGTCAGGTTGTCGTTCCTTGATGCGCCTACTGTATATTGACCAAACCCACGGCCTTTCAATCGGTACATTTCTTCCCAGCCATGCATTCCATGATCCCGAGTGGACACATGAATTCGCTCGAGTTCTGGCATTATTGTGGATTCAATAATAGCAGTACTCTCCCTGTATGCTGGTTGCCACGACAAGATTTTGTCGATGGTGGGAAATGCAGGCCAATTAAAGGCATCCCAATACCTGTGTTTGATCAAAATCAGGTAGCAATAGCCTGGAATTCGATTATGTAACATTGCCGTTCGTGGTCTCTTGAGGTAACGGTCTGCCCCGGAGTCCCATTCAATAACTCCCATGTGCTTACGGTCATGACCGGACCGTACTAACGACGTAATCATGTCCCAACCCTTAGGTCCTTTTGGAACACGCTCAATGTGGTAACAATCGTTATATCCGTATGTTCGCCGGATATTTACACGACCGTGAGTATTGCGAAGGTTGTAGTCCCATGAATTTATTTCCTGAATCTGAGGAAACGCCGGCCATTCATACATATCCCAAAATTGATTTTTTATTAGGATTAAGTAACAATATCCAGGTACGTCTGGATGTAGCGCATGCTTTGTGTGCGCCGGGCGTGGATACGGGTAAGGAATTGCTATTTCCTTTTCGACTTCCCGTTTCCAATTGTTAATGGTCCTTTCTTTTTCCTCGTTGAACCCCTGTTTGGGTTCAGGGTCTGCGGATTCCCAATCCGCTGCACAAGGGACGGTACCGTTGTACCAGTTTGCGTCTGCGCCTGCGGTTCTGGTTAGCGACTTGCTAGGTCCAGATTTAGCAGTTACCACTTGGGCGTATGACATGGGCGCTGACGTTGAGCGCGCTGTTGATGGTTGCCCTGCAACCCAGGACGAAATTGTGGAGGCTCGTGCCTTCCCTTTCTTGGATTCCTTTTGTCCGCCAAATCGGGCGAACTTGTTGTACTTGTTGCGGCCTTCCATGAGTTTCATGTCCTTCCAAGTATAGGACTCGTCTTCATGCGGGCGCAGCGCGGCTCGTTCGATGACATGAAACATGTCATTTTTGTGGTGGTCCTGGAGACCAAATTTGACGGTCTCATCGCGCATCTCTGGTTCCCAGGACAGGATCTGCGTTACTGTCGGCCAGGCCGGCCAGTCGAACGTGTGGTAAAATTCCTTCTTGAACAGGTACATGTAACAGTACCCGCTCCTTCGCCATGGTTTCTCCTCGTGGATATCCGTGACGGGCGCACTTGGTAATTTTGGACGCACCAGGGTGTTAACCCAGTCCTCCGTGTATGTGATATCTTCCCCAACGAGTCTGAGGAAGTTGTCGAGTCCTAGCAGGGGATAGGTGCCAGGGTCGGTTTTCATAATGAGCGGGGATACCAGGAACGGCGTGTTGTACCTGGTGGGACAGTCCTTCCTTTTGAGACGTGCCTTCATGTATGGGGTCGGGTCGTTTCCCGTCCAATCGTTCCTGGTTGGCGATCTCCGCGGTCGCCCTGTTGTAACTACGGGTTTTGATGTTCCCGTTTTCGGCGTGCATCAGCCGATTCCTTTCTTTGGCTGACAGAACCAATCCGTTGTGTCGTAAGGTGATGATGTTCCAGCCCATTAGTAAGAGCTGGATGTTCGACGGCGTGTCGAACAGTCGTTGGCGGATCTCCGATTCGGGATCCATATCATGTAGCAGCCCCTCCAGGGTCTGCCTGTCTTTTTCCATCTGTGCGAGCTCTTGCTCGACTTTCTTCTGATACCGGCGCTCGTCCCGGCGTTGCCTGAGTAACTCTTCCCAGGCTTCCTCCTGTATGCGGAGGGACTCCTGTTCCAGCTGCCATAGCTGAAACGCGTGTTGTCGTTGTTGGAGACGACGCTCCCTGTGTTGCGCCTTGCGCCATGTGTAGTAAGCCCGTACGTGGGCGTCGCGTTGTCGGTTGTCCGTAACGAGGGCGACCGACCGAGTAATTTCTTCTGCGCACTCCTGCGCCCATTCGATTGCAAATCGTTTTCCGACCTGCACGAGAGTGAGGCCGGCGCGGGGGATGATGAAATTGAATAAGGATGCCATGGTTGCGTCCCTAGTTGTTGCCTTAGACCTTTTAAGTAAAAAGGCTGTCGTCTCTTCTTCTATACTCGCACGTCCTAATGCGAATATTCTTTGATGCGGTCAATAACGCACCCGCACTCAATTCTTGGATTTAATTCCACCAAATGACCCAATAGCGTGGTGCCCCGGGGTTTCACTCGAGTGTCCTCGTGCTCAGATCGTTAGATCCGATACGTGATTGGTATCTCGAGACTGTTCTCCTTGCTACACGGCACGCTAGAGGACTGCTTTCGCTCGTTCCTGAGCTTTTCCGAGACAAACGGTTCTGTCTGCTGACCAGTGCCTGCCCGCACTTTCAATCACACAGATCAGATCTCGTCCGAATGCCTTTTGTCGACAGCAACCTTTCGGTAGTAGTCCCTGATGACGATCAAGGAGTCTATCTGTTATCGAAGTCGACGGTGATCCTCGAGAGCGGCTCAGTGGTCACGTGGTGTAACGTGCACCGAGGTCCGTCGCGCAGGCTTGAGGGAACTCGTCGAGGACGCGCACGACAGCGAGCAAAAGATGCCCGGGGTGGTTGTCAACGACGGCGAGAGGTGTGGTAGTAAAGACTCTAGATTATGTTAGGACGAATCCCACACAACCACAGGTCTCACAGAGAAAGAGGGAGAAAGAGTGTATTGAGACACAATAGACCAGTAAGCTGGGTAAGAGCAAACTATCTAGAGTCTTAGGACTCCTACCTACGGATACGCCCTCCTTATATACCTTTGGTCCTGGTCTGTGCGCACAGACTACACTGCCCCCAAGGCTGTGTACGCGCAGCAACGTTCCAGACCCCTCCATAGCCAGACTCGCCCGGACCCCTATGCCTAGACCATCGTACAGCCACCCATGGCTTACCTAACCGGTCCTTCCATAACGGATCCCCCCAAGCCCCTATGCGTATTGGTATCCTTCCAAGCGTCCGTAGGCCTCCAGATAAAATATAGAAAAATAGAGAAAAATAAGAGACATCGTCCAGTATCGTAACACACAGGCACTTGAACATCAAGCAAAAAGAGACGAAGCGCCCATAGTTCTACCTTCCAAATACACGCCTTGGCACGCCACCTTTGAGAAGAAAGCATCAGAGCGTTTTCCATCTTCTCGCCCATGGAATCATGCAATCGAACTCAAAACAGGATTCACACCGACAGTCAACAAAATCTACCTGTTATCACTAAAAGAACAGTCAACCCTTGATGAATGGATTAAGGAACAACTTGATAAAGGATACATTCGACCGTCTAAATCACCACAAGCATTGCCATTTTTCTTTGTTTCTAAGAAGGAAAGCGGCACACTTCGACCTTGCCAGGATTACCAGTACCTGAATGAATGGACGATTAAGAATGCCTACCCGTTACCCTTAGTCTCCGATTTAATGACGAAGCTAGAAGGTGCAAATTACTTTACCAAACTTGATCTACACTGGGGATACAACAACGTCCGAATCAAGGTGGGTGACGAGTGGAAAGCGGCGTTCATAACCAATTGAGGATTATACGAACCAACAGTCATGTTCTTTGGTCTTTGCAATTCCCCGTCAACATTCCAAATGATGATGAACGAATATTTCCAGGATATGATAAACAAAGGATGGCTCATCATCTATATGGATGACATCTTGATCTGTGCAAAAACAAAAGAAGAAATGCGGGAGCATACAGAACGCGTTTTGAATCGCCTACAGGAAAATGACCTATTCTTGAAACTCAAGAAATGCAAATTTTGCGTTCAAGAAGTCGAATTCCTTGGCATGATCATTACACCCGGACACATTCAAATGGATCCTGTTAAACTTGCAGGAATTCGCAACTGGCCAACTCCAACAACGGTTAAACAAGTCAGATCTTTCCTTGGATTTGGAAACTTCTATCGGCAGTTTATTGGCAACTTTGCCGCTATCGCAAAACCATTGACAGATCTAACAAAGAAAGGTTTACTCTTTGACTGGACGACCACTTGTCAGACAGCGTTTGAGGAGCTTAAAAACAAGTTCTCCTCCGTGCCTGTTTTACGCATGCCCGACCCCACTTGACCATTTATCCTTCAGACAGACGCCTCGAACAAAGCTACTGGAGCAGTGCTTAAACAGGCAGATACAACCGGAATACTTCATCCATGTGGATTTATTTCGCATGCCTTGACACTTACAGAACAGAATTACCAGATTTACGATCAAGAACTACTAGCAATCATTAAAGGATTACAGGCATGGCGACACTTACTTCATGGGTCGCCACACTCCATAGTGGTTCACTGCAATCATAAAAATCTTTTATTCTATCGGTCACCCCAACAATTAACTCCTCGACAAGCACAATGGTCCATGATGCTCTCAGAATTCGACTTGAAGATCGAACATGTACCTGGCACTAAAATGTTTGAAGCTGATGCCCTTTCTCGCTGACCTGATCACATGAAAGGCAAGGATGCTCAAGACGATGTGACAATGTTACCAGACAACAAGTTCATCTGTCTCATCGCCACAGACCTCGCCCAGGAAATTAAGAATGCTACGTCACTCAACAGCTTTGGACGAACAATCATTGAAGTAATTGAAACTCAACGCGCTCCACCAATTAAATCCAAACTCCAAGATTGGGCGTTTGTTGATGGAATCATTCGATATATTGATAAGCATACATTCCAGATAATGGGACACTCAGGACGCAAATCATCAAAACAGTTCATAAATCGCTCACCTCTGGACACCCAGGACGCATGAAAACTCTTGAACTCCTGCAATGCGATTATTGGTGGCCAGGAATGTATAAACATGTCAAGGAATGGATCACAGGTTGCGCAATTTGCCAACAAATGAAAGTAAATACTCATCCTAACACCCCAGCTCTTCTACCTATTGGATCAAAAGCGACTCGTCCATTCCAACAAGTCACACTGGATTTCATTACAGATCTTCCTATTGCAGACGGATATGACTCAATTCTGGTCACGGTGGACCATGGTCTTACGAAGGGGGTAATTCTTACTCCTTGCAAGAAAACCATCGACGCTTTGGGAACAGCCGACCTTTACATTTCAGAAATATTCAAACATTTTGGACTACCTGATATACTCATCTCGGATCGAGGACCACAGTTTTCAGCTAAGGTCTTCCAGGAAATCAGAAAGACGTTAGGAATCGATCACAGAATGAGCACAGCTTATCATCCACAAATGGATGGAGAAACAGAATGTGTTAACCAAGAACTAGAAGTATACCTTCGAATATTTTGTGCAAACGAACCCCATAGATGGAAACAACTACTCCCAATTGCCGAATTTGCTCATAATAATCGACACCATGACTCAGTTAAAGCCTCCCCATTTCAACTCATGTATGGAACAAATCCCGTCGCATTACCAACTGCTGTACAGAAATTGACAACACCTGCTGCTGAAGAGCAGCTGCAGCTATTACGAAAAGCTAGGGAAGAAGCGCTAGCTGCACACGAACTAGCAAGGCAGATGGTCACACGATGAGTCAGGGACAAAGCAATCAAATTCGTACAAGGAGACAAAGTATGGCTCGAAAACAGAAACCTCAATATACCATATCAATCGAGGAAACTAGCGCCTAAACGGGAAGGACCCTTTATAGTGGAACAAGTTTTAGGGCCAGTAACATATAGGCTCAAATTACCGAAACAATGGCACATTCACCCAGTCTTTCACACGTCACTCCTTATGCCATATAGAGAAACTGAAACACATGGACCAAATTATACTACTCCACCCCCTGATCTTGTAAACGGACAAGAAGAGTTTGAGGTGGAAGCGATTCTCACGCATCGAAAACGCGGAGCAGGATATCAGTATTTGGTCAAATGGAAAGGATATGGTCCAAACGACAACTCCTGGGAACCTGAGTGCAATCTAAGCAATGCTGCGGACGTTTTACAAGCATATAAACTCAGACAACAATTGTAAAACCCCATGTCTCACTATCGCAACCACCAAACTCTCAAACAAAACATCCAATACACTAAGAGATATTGCTCCACTTGAGGACGATATTCTCCGAAACCATACGAAAGCTTCAAAGGACGAATCATTACGTTTCCCATTCCTCATCCTCCGATCAACCCCTTTAGAACCACCTCAATTAGTCAACTTCATTCAAACCCTAGCAACCTGATTAATTGCCTACAAGACTCCCAGACTTTCTAACAGACATGCGACGCACCCACAGGGACATGTTGAAATCCCATTCAATCCCCGATTACACTACCTTCCAAAATATATGGATCTTACATTCGATCCAGAAGAATTACCATACTATCCAGACGCAATGTCACCCTACCTTCCGTCGCCTAACAGGCCTTTAAATCACACCAACGATGTATACACCAAAGCAGCCCGCCGCTGAGAAGACCCTATACTATTTGACTTTGCAGAATGACTAGGAAATGCTAGCAAAGAAATGGAAATCTGCAGATGGGCTGCCGCTCGACGACTCCCAGACGAGATCTCGAACCTCTGTTGAGGTTCGAGATCCTTGATTTCTTAGACGCATTCGACAGTACAGGCGGACCCACTATACCCAATTCGCCCAAAAGTATTGCACAACAGGACATCAATCCCGAAACAGAATTGGACTCTGAAAATGAAGTTTCCACCACTACCAGGAACGAGCTAAGTGAGTCAGAAGAATCTGATGAAGAACTCGAATATGTTCCCAGCATCAGAGCATCCACATTTACTTATCGATCCCTGGATGGAGAACTCCAAACTGTCAATTGGGATGACAAATTATTCGATTAAACATAAAAGGACGCCTCTGGCAGTGTTAGACCCCAACTCCAGTCACTCAAACCAAAATGTCCATCATCATCGCCATCGCCTACACCGCTGCCCTCCTTTTTTCTCTCCTGGTCACTGCATGTGGCCACTATTACATCGACTTGGTCGCCCCCCTCTCGCCCTTCCTTGTCACTGCCCATGACCTCCCTCTTGAGGTCTTCGTATCTACTACCGTCACCATCAACGATTTCGATTTTGCCGACCTCCCTGCTCTGCACGAGCACCCGGAAGAACTTGCCGTCGCCCCCGTCTCCCCCACACATATACCCATTGTCCAGACCCGCAACACCATGCTCAATAACGTCAGTGAAAACCTCGCCACTCTTGTCACCTACTTCATGATGTTTTCCGAGCCGCTTGACTTTGTCACCACCCTCACCCTCACCACCGATCCACATTTGCTCACCTACAATGAACAAGATGCAATGTTAGCTCAGGCCAAACAGTTACAGCGAGCTGTTCAAACGGTGCAATGGCAGATGGAAACCGCGGAAAAGGATGTCAAGAACATCATCGAATGGTTGGAGTCTAGGCAGGATCATGGTTGGATGAACTCTTGGTAGAAGTTGGTGACTTCTCACATACAAAGGGGGTAATGTTACAGTTTCTTCTTTGTTTTGGCCTCCTGTCTCAGCGGACTGTTTCATACCCATCATTTCCCCTTGACTGCGCACTGTACAACCTGGACGCTATCTCCTTTCATAGCCACCTTCATATTTCCTTTCTCAGGTAGCTATCGTTTCATTCCCTTTATAGTTTCTTTTGTTCCCCTGATCGTATATAAACCGAGCACTTTACTCTTAGCCCCCTAAGATGCTCGGACTCCAAGCTCAGTCCTCGGAATACAAGGACTCAGTTCAGAGTCCGAGTTTTTTTTGTTTGCAAGTGAATTTGGCTGGAAACCCAGCCAAATTCGGCCTCGTAGTCCGAAGTCAGTCCTAATAGAGTCTGAGCCCAGTCTCAGACTGAGCTCGGAAATCCTAGGACTGATGGTGCTCAGAGTCCGAGGACTCTGAGCAGTGTGGGGGCAGTTTCGTCAACCACAGCATATATATACACATTGTGACACTGTGACACGAGCACAGATGAGGCTCCACGTGACGGCAGCGACGCGCTGTTTACTGTTTACTGCTGCACGTGACCCACACATGACTGCCGTACACTGTGCCCGCCTCTCACCATCGTCACCACTGCCAATGTCGCGTCGCAACCGCCATCGTTGCCACCGTCCGTCACCACTACCGCCACCCCCACGCTCATCACCACCCTCTGACGACCACCTGCCGCCTCTCACACCGTCACCAATGGTCACTGTCACCACCCCCACCACCACCATCACGTCACCGCTGCCACCACCACCGCGTCAACGCCGCCACCACCACACGGTCACGGTCACCACCCCCACTGCCACTCGCCACTCCTGACGACCACCCCGCCGTGTCGACGGACCCGCCCATTCGCCTCGTTTGCCCACCCGCTCACGCCCATACACGCCCATTCGCCTCCGTTCGCCCACCCTGCTCACACCCATACACGCCAAACATCACCGCCGCCACCACCACCACGTCACCGCCGCCACCACCACCATGTCAACACCGCCACCACACACGGTCACGATCACCACCCCCACCGCCACTCGCCACTCCCCGACAACCACCCTGCCGCGTCAACGGACCCGCCCATTCGCCTCCACCTTGCTCACGCCCATACACGCCAAACGCCACCCTCACTGGGGCCCAGACGAATTGTTCGTCTGGGCCCCTGGTATGTTTTTTTATTTTTTCTCTCGGTTTTTTATGGCTAACTGTTTTTTCCGCCTAGTTATCTTTTAACCAACCCCCGACGATCCGCTCGCCCTCCCAGCCCCAGTTCCCAGTCACCTGCACCACCTGTCCACCCACCACTCCCGCCCCTGCCCACGCCCACTCCAAACGGATGGGACCTCGCCCACTGTACCGCCGTTCCCACCACCACCTTTCCCACCACTGGCCGCAAACCACAGGGCCCAGACGAACCTGTTCGTCTGGGCCCTGTCGTATGTTTTTACTTTTTTTGTGAATTTTACAACGAGCTGAATGGTTAATTAAAAACCAGCCCATCCATGCACGCCCCTCCACCCACTCACGCACCGACTGCGACCATCACGCGTCACGCATCAAAACCCACCACCAACCACCCACCTCACCACCACCACCACCTCTTCGCCACGTCTTGACGACAACGCCATGTGTCTGCCCATGGCCACCAACGTCTGCCAGTGCCCCTGCGTTTCCCATTTGCACCCATGCGACGCCATTCGCACCACCCCGATTCTGTTTGCATGACATTAATAAATGTATTAATAGTTTTATTACAAATAGAATTGAACTGAAATGAAAAATAAAATAAAATAAAAATCCACTTTTACACTACTTGGGGTGAGACTGGTTGAGACTAATCACCTGATCAATCATTGCCATATCAGGAAACCACCTATGATTCAATTTAGTTCTCATGGTCAAATTCAAAAGAATTGAAAAATGCCATGAAATGAAAATAAATTCTGAGACAAGTTGAACAATAGCTGGTGTTAAGATATTTGACCAGCTCCACATTCAGCTAATCTGTAGCTGCAAAAGCCATATCTGCTCCCTATGTCTTCTCAACTGCTCACTCTTGCATATCAAATTTTAAATTAGTGTTACTATTTAAACCAATTGAGTCAAAACATTTATTTAAACTGCACATCTTGTCTACTTGTATGCCCACCTGTTGTTACAGTTTCTTTTCCCCTTCATTGGTGGATGTTCTATTATTACTCCATGACTGCACATTGTTGAGAGTACACATCATGACACTCACATCACAAACTGCTTTACGACCACACACTTGACATGCATGGTCATTATACTGCTTTACACCTTTCACAAGCCTCTCTGACTCTCCATTAAGCTGACCACCCTGCTATGTGTAAATACCATCCAGTGTTGTACACTCACCTCAGTCCAAGTACATGAGACTAAGGTGAGTATCCTGTTTACCCTACTAAATGATTCACACTTACTTATGACCATAGAATATATTATAGGTACATTATTACAGTCAGTCCAAGTACATGAGACTGAGAATATATTATAGTTCAACATGCATATTCTATATTGGATGCTATCTCCTTTTTGTAATTACCTTCACATTTCCTTTCTCAGGTAGCTACAGCTTTATTTCCTCTTATAGTTTCCATTGTTCTCCAATCATATATAAACCCCATGTACAGTAGAATAACCTCAGTTCCAACTTAGACAAGTATTGCTCTCATCTTCTTCATTGTCTTCAGGACCTTTGTCATCATTTGACCTAGCATCTAGAACCTTTGTCCAGTGAATGGGAGTGGACCAAGACTCTGCTTGTTGCTGTTGACTTAGAACAAACCACAATGAAGGCATTGTCCATAACACCTGTCACATGCCTGCCACCCATCAAACATTGTCTCTCAACTATCTATACATAGGGGAACAAGTAGGAATGTGGTCAGGTGTGGGAGCATGGAGGAGGTGTGGACAATTTGGACAGATGTGTGGTAACATGGTAGGAAGATGTTTGTACAAGATGAGAATGTACACACCTCCCATGGAATAGAACAGGAACTGAACAGATCAAGGGGACCCATCAAGCACAGCTCAGATAAATAACTGGCATTGACACAGTAGACTAGTGACCTGGGTGAAAGGAAACTATCTAGAGGTGTGTGGGAATGTGAACAGGTGTGTGGGAACATGAATAGGTATGTGGGAATGTGAATGGGTTTGTGGGAATGTGAACAGGTATGCAGGAACAGGAACTGGTGTGTGGGAATGTGTGTGGGAATGTAAACAGGTGTGTGGGAATGTGAACAGGTGTGTGGGAACATGAATAGGTATGTGGGAACATGAATGGGTTTGTGGGAATGTGAACAGGTATGCAGGAACAGGAACTGGCATGTGGGAATGTGTGTGGGAATGTAAACTGGTGTGTGGGAATGTGGACAACTGTGTGGGAACATGTTGGATATGTGTGGGAAAAGGTGAGAATGTGTCTGAGTTCAGTCATAGTTCAGCTAGGACTGAGCTAGGACTGAGCTAGGACTGAGTTCAATCCTAGTTCAGTCCTAGTTCAACTAGGACTCAGACTGGGCTCGGACTGGACTCAGAGTCTACTTGGAGTCCTAGGACTTTTATATTCAACTCGGAGTGAGCTCGGACTGGACTCGGAGTCCTCGGACTCAGCTCGGATTCCACTCAGACAGGGGGGGGGAGAGTATAAACCCCATGTACTGTAGAGTAACTCTAGTTCCAACTTAGACGAGTTTTGCTCTCAACAACGATCAACTCAAACACTCTTCTCTCTCATCGTTCTCAAGACCTTTGTCATCGCTTGACTTAGCGTCTAGACCATTGCCCAGTGGCTGGGAGCGGACCGAGACTCTGCTTGTTGCTGTTGACTTAGAACAAACCACGACGAGGGCATCATCCATAACATCAATGATATCTGGCAAATTCCTAAAAGGCAATGGGAGACTCAGGTTCAAAAGGGACTAGATGATAACAATGGAGACTTTAAAGTCATCAATGGCTTGGTGGAGTGGAAAGGATGGGTCAATGTTCCAGCAAACATTCATACTTGTGAATCTTTACTAGCCATATATCATTTGTGGGGACAGCTGGGAATAGCCAAAATGGTCAAACTAGTAGGGACTTTTGGTGGCTGCAGATGAGGAAGGACATCCAGAACTATATTACTGGATGTGAAACCTGTCAGAAGGCCAAACCTGATAGGCAAGCTCAAGCAGTCCCACTCCATCCTAATGAAGTGCCAGAGGCACCATAGGAAGTCATTTCAATGGACTTAATTGGTCCACTTCTGGAATCCAAAGGGAATGACATGATTTTGGTAATTGTGGATCAATTCACAAAAAAGTCCTATTTCCTGCCCACAACATCCACCATCACATCACAAGGAGTCACTACACTATTCCAGGATAATGTCTTCAGGGAACATGGGTTACCTAAGAAAATCATCAGTGACTGAGGGCCCCAATTTGTCTCCAAGTTCATGGATGACTTACAGTGACTCACAAAAGGTTTCCAATGTTTTGTGAATTTATGTTGAGTGACTTGTAGTATGGGAAATAAATTACATAAAAATGTGGGAAAATCAGAATACATAGTTTAGCATGTATAGATTTAGATAATTAAGCAACATTATGTCAGCAACACTTTTGATGGAGATAGAAAATGTTCAAGTCAGATTGCTCATTGGAAACCTTTTGTTACAGTTTCCTCTTCGTTTCATCCTCTTGTCTCCGTTTATCGTTTCACCCCCATCACTTCTCCTTAAAACTGCGCATTGTACAGCATGGACACTATCTCCTTTCGTAGTTACCTTCATCTTTCCTTTCTCAGATAACTACAGCCTCATTTCCTTTTATGTTTCCTATTGTTCTCAGACATATATAAACCCCTGTACTGTAGAGTAACCTCAGTTCCAACTTAGACAAGTTTTGCTCTCAACATTGCTTGACCTCAACGCTCTCTTTCATCATTGCTCTCTAGACCATTGTCATTGTTTGACTTGGCATCTGAACTCTTTGTCCAAGTGGCTGGGAGCAGACCGAGACTCTGCTTGTCACTGTTGACTTAGAACGAACCACGACGAGGGCATCATCCATAACACAAGTTGGAACTCAGGAATTGCTCAGTGCATCGTCACTAGCCAGACACCATTGATACCAGGAACTCCCAGATCAGACCCCCAAACAACTCTGTTCGTTACAGACAAAAGTACTACCTTAATCAAAGAGAAGTCTACTTTTCTACGACACACAAGGTCTGGTGCTACGTCTCAGGAACCAAAAGAAAGAACCTACCGGTCCCAGAGGAGCTCTTTGAAGGAGAATACCAGGAAGGAGACCATAACACCAAATTACCAGGAGAAATTTGGATTCACTGGTACAACAAAACAAATGAGGAAAACAATCAGTTATTCCTAACCCCAAACACTGAACCCAAACTCACTTGGTGGCACGAGTTGCAAGTTGACAAGAAACTTGGAGACTTTGCTTTCCTTGCACTCGATGAGCAGACAATAACCGAGTGGAACGAATACAGAGAACAACAACAGATCGAGATAGATCTAGCCTTTGGGGATAAACCAAAACAAGGAGAAAGCTCGAAACAAGGCACAAAATCGAAACACGAACCCGGAACACAGGACCCAAAACCTGAAACACCTGAACTGAAATCAAAGAAAGACATGTCAGATGACAAGGAAACATCCTTGAAAGGAATAAAGGGAATCTCCATTGAGGAATTCAAAGGACAGCACTCTAAGGCGAAACATTTCATCAACACATTTGATGACATATTCGATCTTGATGAAGGGCACTTTGAAACATCAAAAAAGCGAATCAAATATGTTCTCATTCACCTAGGGGAAGAACTAGACAATTGGAAAGCCAACCTTCGAGGAGAATTAGGAGCAGCAGGGGCAACCAGAGGGGAATTGGCAGGAAGTGCATATGCACTTTCTTGGGGTAACTACCCCAGCTTCAGGTGACAATTCTTGGGCGACTGGGGAGAATCTGACAGCGCAGCCAGGACCCTGAATGATCTAGATAAAGTCAAAGTGGGTGGAGACATCGACATCCCTGCCTACATTCAGAAATTCTGATCACTCATACACTCCACCGGAATTACAGGGTTCATGGCGCAACACATTTACTTCTGTAAAGGACTCCCTGCATTAGTAGCAGCAAAGATCATCGAAAACCCTGCAGTTGTCAGCATGGAAACAGCTTACAATGCTGCAGAACGCCTGCACAATGCTTGGGAGACCATGAAATTGATGAACCGATCATCTGGATCAGGAGACACAAAGGGACATTTCAAATTTAATTGAAACACGAAGCCCTCTGCATCTGGATCAAGGGGAATCAATGCTGTAAGCACAGGACGTCTTTCAGATGCCCAAAAGGAGGAATACCAAAAAACCGGCAAGTGTTTCAGATGTGGAACACAGGGACACATATCCAGGGACTGCCCAAACAAGGGGAACACCCAAACATCGTCCTACAAGTCCTCCTCCCCACAGAATCGCACAATCAGAACGATAGAGGAAACAACTTCAGATGAATCAGCTGCCCAATGAATTAGGGCACTGTTGAAAGAACTCCCAGAAGAAGAATGTGAAAGTACCCTACCCTCCAAGAACTCAAATCCGAGGGTTTTTAAGAAGGAGATGCCAGAAAGCGGTTGGCACCTCCAGTACCATTGAACAGTTAGCACTCAACTCTGTAATTGTAAATTCCAATAATAACAAACAAATTTCCTTTACTGTGCAAATGACCCATAAACCTGCTGAAATATCTGCTCTCATCAATTGTGGAGCAGAAGGAAACTTCATCAATGAACAAATATCGAAAGATCTACCAAAAGAACTCTTAAAACAACCAATTAGGGTCAAGAACGCCGACGGAACTATCAATCAGAACAGGTTAATCACCCATTGCACTTGTCTTACCTACTCTATTGAGGGAAAAACATACAACAACTGGTTATGGATCACCAATCTTGGAGATCAGGCGATAATCTTTGGAATACCATGGTTAGAACAACACAACACAACTATTGATTGGCAAAAGAAAACCCTCCAAATGGACGACAATTTAGAAAATACCAAACCTATTTGGTGCATGGCATTAGATACATGACAATGGGGTGAAGATGAATATTGGATCAGGGTAAAGACATCAGCATCACAGGCGCTTGAACACCAAGCAAAACAAGATGAAGCGCCCACTGTTTTACCTTCAGAATACACACCTTGGCAAGCCACCTTTGAGAAGAAAGCATCAGAGCGCTTCCCATCTTCTTGCCCATGGGATCATGCGATTGAACTCAAAACAGGATTTACACCAAAAGTCAACAAGATTTACCCATTGTCCCTGAAAGAACAGTCTACCCTCGACGAATGGATTAAGGAACAACTTGATAAAGGATACATTCGACCATCTAAATCACCACAGGCATCACCATTTTTCTTCGTATCAAAGAAGGAAAGCGGAACACTTCGACCTTGCCAGGATTATTGATACTTAAATGAATGGACTATTAAGAACACCTACCCATTACCCTTGGTCTCCGATTTAATGATGAAATTAGAAGGCACAAATTACTTCACTAAATTAGATCTGCGCTGGGGATACAACAATGTTCAAATCAAAGAAGGCAATGAATGGAAAGCAGTGTTCATAACCAATTGAGGATTGTTATGGACAATGCCCTCGTTGTGGTTTGTTCTAAGTCAACAGTGACAAGCAGAATCTCAGTCCACTCCCAGCCACTGGACAAAGAGTTCGGACGCTAAGTGTTATGGACAATGCCCCTCGTCGTGGTTCGTTCTAAATCAACAGTGACAAGCAGAGTCTCGGTCCGCTCCCAGCCACTGGACAAGGGTCTAGACACTAAGTCAAACGATGACGAAGGTCTTAGAGAGCGATGAGAGAAGAGAGCGCTGAAGTCGATTGTTGTTGAGAGCAAAACTCGTCTAAGTTGGAACTAGAGTTTCTCTACTGTACATGGGGTTTATATACAATTAGAGAACAAGGAAAACTATAAGAGGAATGAAACGATAGCTACCTAAGAAAGGAAATGTGAAGGTAGCTATGAAAGGAGATAGCGTCCAGTCTGTACAGTGCGCAGTTAAGGGGAAATGATGAATATGAAACAGTCTGCTGAGACAGGAGGCCGAAACGAAGAGGAAACTGTAACATTACCCCCTTCATATGCGAGAAGTCACCAACTTCTACCAAGAGTTCGTCCAACCATGATCCTGCCTAGACTCTAACCATTCAATGATGTTTTTGACATCCTTTTCCGCGGTTTCCATCCGCCATTGCACCGTTTGAATAGCCCGTTGCAACTGTTTGGCCTGAGCTAGCATTGCGTCTCGTTCATTGTAAGAGAGCGAGTGTGGATCGGTGGTGAGGGTGAGGGGTGGTGATGAAGTCGAGCAGTTCGGAGAACATCGTGAAGTATGTGACGAGGGTGGCGAGATTTTCGCTGATGTTATCGAGCATGGTGTTGCGGGTTTGGACAATGGGTATATGCGTAGGGGATACGGGAGTGACAGCGAGTTCTTCCGGGTGCTCATGCAGAGCGGGGAGGTCGGCGAAGTCAAAGTCGTCAATGGTGACAGTGGTGGATACGAAGACCTCAAGGGGAAGGTCATGGGCAGCGGCGAGGAAGGGCGAGAGGGGAGCGACTGAGTCAATGTAATAGTGGCCACATGCGGTGACCAGGAGAGAGAAGAGGAGGGCGCCGGTGTAGGCGATGGCGATGATGATGGACATTTTGTTTTGTGTAACTGGGGCTGGGGAAACATTCTTATCTTCAGAAACACCTTTTATTCCTCATTGAATACCTCGTCATCCCAATTGACAGTTCAGAGTTCTCCATCCAGGGCCCGATAAGTGAATGTGGATGCTCTGATGCTGGGAACATATTCGAGTTCTTCATCAGATTCTTCTGATTCGCTTAGCTCGTTCCTGGTAGTGGTGAGAACTTCATTTTCAGCATCCAATTCTGTTTCAGGGTTGATCTCCTGTGGTGCGATACTTTCAGGTGAATTGGGTATAGTAGGTCCACCCATGCTGTCAAATGCATCTAAGAAATCGAGGCTCTCGAGTACTCTATTGAGGTTTGAGATTGCGTCAGGGAGTCGTTGCATGGTAACCCATCTGCAGATTTCCATTTCTTTGCTAGCGTCGCTTAGCCGTTCTGCAAAATCAAATAGTATAGGGTCTTCTCAACGGAGGGTCGCTTTGGTGTATACGTCATTGTGTGGTTTAAAGGTCTGTTGGGCGACGGAAGGTAAGGTGACATTGCGTAGGATAGTATAGTATGTAATTCTTCTGGTGGATGATAAGCTGTGCTGATTCTGTGATCGATTCCTAGTGTTTTTCTGATTTCCTGGAAGACTTTAGCCGAAAACTGTGGTCCCCAATCTGAGATGAGTATATCAGGTAGTCCGGAAGTGGAGTAGCGTAAGAATTTGAAGAATATATTGGCTGAGATGGGTAGTGGAAGGATCGTCGTGTCGCGCCCTAAATTCATCGGATGGTTGAGACGGCTTGGCAAGGTGGGTAGGACTTAGCCGAGAGAAGGAAAGACACGGCGGAGTAATTATAGGGCAACAGATATGTGCCAGACCATAACACAAAAGGAATCACGATCATACTACTCCATAATCTACCTATGCGATGGATCACGAAAGGGAAGAGCTAGTACAGTTCCGATAAAAAACTCTCCAAATCCTCTGACGCGAGTCCCTTCTACTTGCTTTCGCAGCAAAGGTGCAAGTACACGTTGGATCCATATAGGTTGTACAGAAGATGCCGAGTGGTTTGGATGAGATATTCCCTTTCAATTCGGGCTGGCAAGGTTCAGATGGCAGAGCGCTGTAATCACGCTCACAATGTTGTAATGGGTGTCTGATTTTAAATGTGTCTCTGGTATATCATTTTTGGGGGGTTAAGTTGGCGTAAAAACTTTTTTATAACACTTCCTTGCCACCACCAGAGAGGAAAACGGGGTAAATGGAACTTGTAAACCAGTTCAAGAGGGCGGGTGATCATGCCATCCGATGTGTGTACGCGGATAACGATCAACGTGATTCGCGTTATGCAAACTGCGGCTTGTATATGAACAATCTGACTGATACCTTACAGATACTCAAACAATTCATCTGGGATGGATGCGCGAAACGGTGATGTATATATAGGATAAGCCAATCAAGCAATATGCTCCCAGTCCGAAATGTTGTGGATTTAATTGGTGGGGCGTGTTGAGTGTTTGAGTGAGCGTCAATAGATTGTTTGTCCAAAACTCGTGCAAGTAACAAAAATAAAAAAAAAAAGAAAAGAAAAAAAAAAAAAGAAACAAAAAACAAGNGGTGGACCATGGCCTTACAAAGGGGTAATTCTTACTCCTTGCAAGAAAACCATCGATGCATTAGGGACAGCCGATCTTTACATCTCAGAAATATTCAAACACTTCGGACTACCTGATATACTCATCTCAGATTGGGGACCACAGTTTTCGGCTAAAGTCTTCCAGGAAATCAGAAAAACACTAGGAATCGATCACAGAATCAGCACAGCTTATCATCCACAAACTGATGGAGAGACTGAATGCGTTAATCAAGAATTAGAAGTGTACCTTCGGATATTTTGCGCAAACAAACCTCATAGATGGAAACAACTACTCCCAATCGCTGAGTTTGCTCACAATAATCAACATCATGACTCAGTTAAAGCCTCCCCGTTCCAACTCATGTATGGAATGAATCCCGTTGCATTACCAACTGCCGTGCAGAAAATGACAACACCTGCCACTGAAGAACGCCTACAGCTATTACAAAAAGCTAGGGAAGAAGTGCTAGCTGCACACAAATTAGCAAGACAGATGGTTGCATGACAAGTCAGAGACAAAGCAATCAAATTTGTACAAGGAGACAAAGTATGGCTCAAAAACAGAAATCTCAATATTCCATATCAGTCCAGGAAATTAGCGCCTAAATGAGAAGGACCCTTTATAGTCGAACAAGTACTGGGACCAGTAACATATAAACTCAAACTACCAAAACAATGGCACATTCACCCAGTCTTTCACACATCACTCCTCATGCCATATAGAGAAACTGAAACACATGGACTGAATTACACGACTCCGCCCCCTGATCTCATAAACGGACAAGAAGAGTTTGAAGTGGAAGCGATTCTCACACATCGGAAACGCGGAGCAGGATATCAGTATCTGGTGGGATGGAAAGGATATGGTCCGAATGACAACTCCTGGGAACCTGAGCGCAATCTAAACAATGCTGTGGACGTTTTACAAGCATATAAACTCAGACGGCAATTGTAAAACCCCATGTCTCGCTATCACAACCGCCAAACTCTCAAACAAAACATCCAATACACTAAGAAATATTGCTCCACTTGAGGACGATATTCTCCAAAACCATACGAAAGCTTCAAAGGACGGATCATTACGTTTCCCATTCCCCATCCTTCGATCACCCCTTTAGAACCGCCTCGATTAGTTAACTTCATCCGAACCCTCACAACCCAACTAGTTGCTTATAAGACTCCCAGACTTTCTAATGGACATGCGACGCACCCACAGGGACATGTTGAAATCCCATTCAATGCCCGATTACACTATCTTCTGAAATACATGGATCTTACATTCGATCCGGAAGAACTACCATACTATCCAGACACCATGTCACCATACCTCCCATCGCCCAATAGACCTTTAAATCACACCAATGATGTGTACACTAAAGCGGCCCTCTGCCGAGAAGATCCTACGCTATTTGAGTTTGCGGAATGGCTAGGAAATGCTAGCAAGGAGATGGAAATTTGCAGATGGCTTGCTACTTGACAACTCCCAGACGCAATCTCAAACCTCAATAGAGTACTTGAGAGCCTTGACTTCTTAGACACATTCAACAGCACAGGTGGACCCACTATACCCAATTCACCCGAAAGCATTGCGCCACAAGATCTTATCCCTGAACCAGACACGGATCACGAGAATGAAGTTTCCACCACTACCAGGGATGAGCTAAGCGAGTCAGAAGAATCTGATGAAGAACTTGAATATGTTCCCAGCATCAGAGCATCCACATTTACTTATTGGTCCACAGATGGAGAACTCTGAACTGTCAATTGGGATGACAAAGTATTCAACTGAGCATAAAAGGACGCCTCTGGCAGCGTTAGAACCCCAATTTCATACACTTGCACAATGTTCTTCTTTTGTCACCATCGCCTACATTGCCGCCCTCCTATTCGCCCTGTTTGGTCACTGCCTGTGGCCATTATTATGTCGACACCGTCTCCTTTGCTGCCACCGCCCATGATCTCCCACTCGAGGTCTTTGTCTCCACCACTGTCACCATAGACAACTTCGATTTCGCCGACCTCCCCGCTCTTCATGAGCATCCTGAAGAACTTGTCGCCACTCCAGTCTCCCCTACGCATATACCCATCATCCAACCTTGCAACACCATGCTCAGCAATGTCAGCGAGAATCTCGCTAATCTCATCACATACTTCAACATGTTCTCTGAGCCCCTCGATTTTGTCACCACCCTCACTCTCACCACCAACCCCCATTTGCTCACTTACAATGAACAAGATGCGATGCTCGCTCAAGCCAAACAAATACAGAGAGCAATTCAAACAGTGCAATGGCGGATGGAAACGGCAGAAAAGGATGCCAAAAACATCATTGAATGGTTGGAGTCTCGACAGGATCACGGCTGGACGAATTCTTGGTAGAAGTTGGTGACTTCTTGCATACGAAGGGGGTAATGTTACAGTTTCTTCTTTGTTTTGTCTCCCTGTTTCATGTATCGTTTCATATCCATCATTTCTCCTTAAACTGCGCATCATACTGCCTGGACGCTATCTCCTTTCATAGCTACCTTCACATTTCCTTTCTTAGGTAGTCACTGTCTCGTTCCCTTTATAGCTTCCCTTGTTCTCTAATCGTATATAAACCCCATGTACTGTAGAGTAACTCCAGTTCCAGCTTAGACAAGTTTTGCTCTCAACAACAATTGACTCAAATGCTCTTCTCTCTCATTGTTCTTAAGACCTTTGTCATCGTTTGACTTAGCATCTAGACCTTTGTCCAGTGGCTGGGAGCGGACCGAGTGTTACAGACAATGCCCTCGTCGTGGTTCGTTCTAAGTCAACAGTGACAAGCAGAGTCTCGGTCCGCTCCCAGCCACTGGACAAAGGTCTAGACGCTAAGTCAAACGATGACGAAGGTCTTTAGAGAACAATGAGAGAGAAGAGCGTTGAAGTCGATTGTTGTTGAGAGCAAAACTCGTCTAAGTTGGAACTGGAGTTACTCTATAGTACATGGAGTTTATATATGATTAGAGAACAAGGGAAGCTATAAGGGGAACGAGGCAATGACTACCTATGAAAGGAAATGTGAAGGTAGCTATGAAAGGAGATAGCGTCCAAGCAGTGCGATGCACAATGTAAGGAGAAATGATGGATATAAAACGATATATGAAACAGAAAGATTAAACGAAGAAGAAACTGTAACATTACCCCCTTTGTATGCGAGAAGTCGCCGACTTCTACCATGCAGATGTCCAAGCGTGATCCTGCCGGGACTCGAGCCAGGTGACAACATTGCCAAGGTCCGCTGCCGCTGTTTCAGCTCGCCATTGGAGACTTCGAACTGCGAGCTGCAGTTGTTTTGCTTGTGCCAGCGCTGAGTCTCTCTCTTCGAGAGTGAGAGCATGAGGATCGGTGGTGATGGTGAGCCCTGTGACAAAATCCAGTGGTTCGGCAAACTCGTTGTAGAGGACGAGTATCTCGGCGAGGCGGTGATGAGCTAGAGCTCTGTACAGCAGTGGACAGGGGCTCTGCCTAAATTGGAGATGCTTGGTAATAGTTGGTTTATAGTACATTTGTCACAGAGTCACAATAATAATACACCTTCCTTCCCCCGTAATCGTTCGTTTTCCTCTCGGTTATTGGCTCGTTCGCCCTCCCCTTTCCTCTCGTTTGGGGGGAGGGTTCTCTATCCCATCGCCGTCACCATGGTCAAGAGCATTGCAAGCGTGCGCCCATCGAAACAATGCTGACTCGAAAAGGAGGTGCTGGGAATCTTCCAATGACCCCACAAACCCCCCCTCTACACAGCTGCCTAGCAGTGTAAAAGGTTAACATAATGGCTGCCCCAGTGAGGCCTTGTGAAGACGACCACCGGCACCTCCCCTCGATGAGCTTTCCACGATTCAGCCGCACCTCAGCCTCGTGTTTCTTCAGTTATGATGCCCACAGCCCTCTGACAACCGCCGACATTTGTTTACGACCCCCTCGGACTAGTTTAGCTACGAGCGCCCATCACATTGCGTGACGAGCTCGCCTCGCGCCCACCACCATGCTCGTCGCCCAACGCTCGTTTTCTAGCCGACCCTACAGCCAACGACACCCTTTGCCATGACCACTCTGACCGTTTTCCCAACGAGCGCCCACTTTCCCGCGTAACGCGCCCACTAGCCGACATTTGCACCCACCTCACCACGTTGATGCCCACACGCCATCCGTTTCGTCGCCCACCACCCGTCTTCCCCTCGTAGTCAACGGAAAACCCTGTTATCGACGCCTGCCACTCGTCTCTGGACCAGCGCCCGCCGTTTAGCCCGTGCATTAAAGTTTATTTTGAAGTTATCGTCATCGTTTATAGTCGCCGTCGTCAGAGACACGCCAGGTCTATCTTTTACTGAGTCATTGTTTTGTTTCGTATCCGCGCCGCACCAGCTCTCCAGCCCCCGCTCGTTCAAGTCGAATCCAGCCTGTTGCCACTGTCGTTGACCGTTCCTGCAAGTTCCGACTCGCGTAATCGACCATTCGTTTCAAGTGCGACGCCTCGCCGTCAGCCCAAGTAGCTTCCTCGCAAGACCGGTCAGCTCGCGCAGCGCCCGACGCGCCCTCGTTACACCTAACGCCCTCGTTTCCGCCCCCCACAGCTTGTCAGCACCCCAACACATTCGTTACGAACACCCAATCCGCCGTTCACGTATTTTCTAGTTGACTACAGTGTACTAGGACCCCTCAACCGACAACGAAACTCATCTGCCGCCACGTCACCGCCAGCGCCCTTTGCGACGCAGCCGCTACCTTCGTTTCCACGACGCCAATCGATAGCCAAACGCCACTCCGGTCGTTCCCAAGCGACAGCCCACGGCCACGACAGCTTTCCCAACGCCAGCCATACCGTCCGTTCCCAAGACGATCCCCACCGACGTTTAATTGTTCACACCGCCGCCGTCCCACGTCCACTTTGCCACGGCCGCCGTACCTCAACCACCACATCACTGCCTACATGCTGTCAGCTAAAGCCTCGACCATCGCCCGTCCATGGCCAGCCAACCGACATCCGTCTCGCAACGACAGCCGCGCCGTCCGTCAGTCCAATGCAGTGCCGCCCTTCGTCCCCGATCGATGACCAACAACGCCATCCCACCTCGTTTATATCGTCGCCATGGCCGCCGTACCTCGACCAGACCGTCGGTCAGTGTGCCCACGCCGTCTGTCAGTCCACGCCACGCTGCAGTCCCTCGACCGCCACGTTGTCACCGCCGTTGGACCGCCCCCGCCCTTGCCATCGTCCGTCGTACGCCCAATGCACCCCGTTTGTCACCACCTTGTTTGCCGCCGGCCCAGTTCAGCCACTTTTGACGACCCGTTCACGGTTTGGCGGATTCGTCTTCAAGTCTTCACCATTGGCCACCAGCAGCTGACTGAGGACGGTCAGAGTTTCAAAGTTGGATGAGGATGATGAGCTAGAGCTCTGTACAGCAGTGGACAGGGGCTCTGCCTAAATTGGAGATGCTTGGTAATAGTTGGTTTATAGTACATTTGTCACAGAGTCACAATAATAATACACCTTCCTTCCCCCGTAATCGTTCGTTTTCCTCTCGGTTATTGGCTCGTTCGCCCTCCCCTTTCCTCTTGTTTGGGGGGAGGGTTCTCTATCCCATTGCCGTCGCCATGGTCAAGAGCATTGCAAGCGTGCGCCCATCGAAACAATGCTGACTTGAAAAGGAGGTGCTGGGAATCTTCCAATGACCCCACAAACCCCCCCCTCTACACAGCTGCCTAGCAGTGTAAAAGGTTAACAGCGGTCGCTAACGTTCTGGAGCATTACGTTTCGAGGATGGACGACGATGGGGGGTGTGGTGACGGCGGTGATAGGTTCTGCGAGTTCTGCAGGATGTTTGTGAAGCTCGGGGAGGTCAGCGAAATTGAAGTCGTCGATGGTGATAGTAGTCTCGACGAAGACCTCAAGAGGAAAGTCATGGGTGGCGGCAATGAAAGGTGATAACAAATTAACCGGTTTGATATAATAGTGGCCACATGCGGTGACCACCAAGGCAAAAGCGAGGGCAACAAAGTAGGCAACGGTGGTGAAGAAGGACATTGTGTAAGTGTACGAAGTTGGGGATATAACACTGCCAGAGGCGTCCTTTTATGTTCAATCGAAGACTTTGTCATCCCAACTGATAGTTCGGAGTTCTCCATCTGGGGCCCGATAAGTGAATGTGGATGCTCTGATGCTGGGAACATATTCGAGTTCTTCGTCAGATTCTTCTGATTCGCTTAGCTCGTCCCTGGTAGTGATGGAGATTTCATTCTCAGGGTTTGTGTCTGGTTCAGGAGCGAGATCCTGTGGCGCAATACTTTCTGGTGAATTGGGTATAGTGGGTCCACCTGTGCTGTCAAATGCGTCTAAGAAATTGAGGCTTTCGAGTACTCTATTGAGGTTTGAGATTGCGTCTGGGAGTCGTCGCATAGTAACCCATCTGCAGATTTCCATTTCTTTGCTGGTGTCATGTTACGACTCTGGACGTTTTCTCTTATTTTTCTATATTTTATCCTATTTTATCTGGAGGCCTACGGACGCTTGGAAGGATACCAATACGCATAGGGGCTTGGGGGGGATCCGTTATGGAAGGACCGGTTAGGTAAGCCATGGGTGGCTGTACGAAGGTCTAGGCATAGGGGTCCGGGCGAGTCTGGCTATGGAGGGGTCTAGGCTGTTGCTGCGCGTACACAGCCTTGGAGGCAGTGTAGTCTGTGCGCACAGACCAGGACCAAAGGTATATAAGGAGGGCGTATCCGTAGGTAGGAGTCCTAAGACTCTAGATAGTTTGCTCTAACCCAGCTTACTGGTCTACTGTGTCAATAAACTCTCTTTCTCTCCCCTCCCTCGTTGAGACCTGTGGTTGTGTTGGATCCGTCCTAACATAATCTAGAGTCTTTTCTACCACACCTCTCGCCGTCGTTGACAACCACCTCGGGCATCGTTTGCTCGCTGTCGTGCGCGTCCTCGACGAGTTCCCTCAAGCCTGCGCGACGGACCTCGGTGCACGTTACACCACGTGACCACTGAGCCGCTCTCGAGGATCACCATCGCCGTCGACAACAGATAGACTCGCTGATCGCTGTCAGTGACTACTACCGAAAGGTTGCTGTCGACAAAAGATATTTGGACGAGAGTATCTCCGTGTGATTGAAAGTGCGGGCAGGCACTGGTCAACGGAATACACCGTTTATCTCGGAAAAGCTCAGGAACGAGCGAAAGCAGTCCACTAGCGTGCTGTGTAGCAAGGAGAACAGTCTCGAGATACCAATTACGTATCAGATCTAACGATCTGAGCACGAGGACACTCGAGTGAAGCCCCAGGCACCACGCTTTTGGGTCAGTTGGTGGATTTAAATCCAAGAATTGAGTGCGGGTGCGTTATTGACCGCATCATAGAATATTTGCATTAGGACGTGCGAGTATTGAAGAAGAGTCAACAGCCTTTTTACTTAAAAGGTCTAAGGCGACATCAGGGAAGCAACTATGGCTTCAGTTTTCAACTACATCATCCCCCGCGCTGGCCTCACTCTCGTGCAGGTCGGCAAATGCTTCGGTATCGAATGGGCGCAGGAGTGCGCAGAAGAAGTTACTTGGTCGGTCGCCCTCGTTACGGACAACCGACAACGCGACGCCCACGTTCGGGCATATTGTTACAGTCAATTTCGATTCCCTAACTGCGACCCTAACCTAGGGTTCCCTGACCCTGCAGGGATTGATCTGGTTTCACCCCCTGGTTTCAACCCCTGTATCAACCCCTGGTTTCAGCCCCTGTATCAGCCCCTGGGTTTCAACCCCTGTATCAGCCCCTGGGTTTCAACCCCTGTCTCAGCTCCTGTACCAGCTCCTGTATCAGCTCCTTGTCTCATCCCCTATACTCTGATACATGTAGCGTACCCCTAGGTCTCCAGGTATATAAGTAGCTAGGTAGAGCCTGTAGCTCCCCATCTTGATCTTAGTCGAGTAACAGTCTTAGCTCTGGACCACCCTCCTCTACTTCTCTCCTAGTCTAGGGTTAGAACCTAGGGCTATGGCCTTCGACCGTAACACATATTACGTTTGGCGCAAGGCGCAACACCAGGAGCGACGACTCCAACAACGTCAGCACAGGTTCCAGCTGTGGCAGCAGGAACAGGAAGCCCTCCGAATTCAGGAGGACGCTTGGGAAGAGCTTCTCAAGCAGCACCGGGAATAACTCCGGTACCAAAAACGGGTCGAGAAGGAGCTCGCCCAGATGGAGAAAGATAGGCAGACCCTGGAGGGGCTGCTTAACAACATGGATCCCGAATCGGAGATCCGACAACGTTTATTCGACACGCCGTCGAATATCCAGCTCCTGTTGATGGGCTGGAATATCATCACTTTGCGACACAACGGTCTGGTTCTGTCGGCAAAAGAAAGGAATCGGCTGATGCACGCCGAAAACGGGAACATCAAAACCCGTAGCTATAATAGGGCGACCGCGGAGATTGCCAACCAGGAACGATTGGACGGGAAACGACCCGATCCGTACATGAGGGCACGTCTAAGAAGGAAGGACTGTCCCACCAGGTACAATACGCCATTCCTGGTATCACCGCTCATTATGAAAACCGACCCTGGCACATACCCCCTGCTGGGACTCGACAACTTCCTCAAACTCGTTGGGGAAGATATCACATACACGGAGGACTGGGTTAACACCCTAGTTTGTCCAAAATTACCAAGTGCGCCCGTCACGGATATCCACGAGGAAAAACCATGGCGAAGGAGCGGGTACTGTTATATGTACCTGTTCAAGAAGGAGTTCTATCACACGTTCGACTGGCCGGCATGGCCGACGGTAACGAAGATCTTGTCCTGGGAACCGGAGATGCGGGACGAGACCGTCAAGTTCGGTCTCCAGGACCATCACAAAAATGACATGTTTCATGTCATCGAACGAGCCGCACTGCGCCCGCATGAAGACGAGTCCTATACTTGGAAGGACATGAAACTCATGGAAGGCCGCAGCAAGTATAACAAGTTCGCCCGATTTGGCGGACAAAAGGAGTCCAAGAAAGGGAAGGCACGAGCCTCCACCATTTCATCCTGGGTTGCAGGGCAACCATCAACAGCGCGCTCCACGTCAGCGCCCATGTCATACGCCCAAGCGGTAACTATCAAATCTGGACCTAGCAAGTCGCTAACCAGAACCGCAGGGGCAGACGCTAACTGGTACAACGGTACCATCCCTTGTGCAGCGGATTGGTTATCCGCGGATACTGAACCCAAACAGGGGTTCAATGAGGAAAAGACGAGGACAATCAACAACTGGAAACGGGAAGTCGAGAAGGAAATAGCGATTCCTTACCCATACCCACGTCCTGCTCATACAAAGCATACGTTGCATCCGGACGTACCCGGATACTGTTACCTCATTTTAATAAAGAACCAATTTTGGGATATGTACGAATGGCCGGCGTTTCCTCAGATTCAGGAAATCAACTCGTGGGACTACAACCTGCGCAACATCCACGGTCGTGTGAACATACGACGCACATATGGGTATAACGACTGTTACCATATTGAGCGTGTACCTAAAGGACCTAAAGGTTGGGACATGATTGCATCATTGGTCCGTTCTGGACACGATCGCAAACACATGGGTGCCATTGATTGGGATGCCGGGGCAGACCGATATCTGAAACGACCTCGAACGGCGATGTTACATAACCGAATTCCCGGTTATTGTTACTTAATCTTGATCAAGCATAGGTACTGGGATGCGTTCAACTGGCCGGCATACCCTACAGTCGACAAAATCTTGTCTTGGCAACCAGCATACAGGGAGAGTACTGCTATTATTGAATCCACGATAATGCCAGAACTCGAGCGAATTCATGTGTCCACTCGGGACCACGGAATGCATGGCTGGGAAGAAATGTACCGATTGAAAGGCCGTGGGTTTGGTCAATATACAGTGGGCGCATCAAGGAACGATAACCTGACGAGATTCCTTGGTCGAGAAATTCGTCGCATAAGACTAAATCTACCCGGCAACCACCCAAACAGGCGATTCCAACAGCAGGTTCAAACTGTAACAAAGATCTTCGATCGTGTAACACCTGCTATCCCCGGATATTGCTACCTTGTTCTGTTCAAAGAAGAACTGTGGAGCGCATTTGAATGGCCCGCATTCCCAATGTCACATTGGGTAAACCAAGTCGACCCACAGTACCGATCAAACCAGTCTGTTAAGTTTAAAGTGGTGCGACACAACAAATGGGTTGGATTCCATGTGCGAACCAGCGTTAATGGGACCAGTGGATGGCCAATGATCCAGGCAATCGTCAACGGGGATCTGGGGCATGTTGAAATAGGTTTTGGCTGGACAAACACAATGACTGCATATTTGCAGTCAGCAATCTACCAGTACAACTACTATTTCGGGCCAAATGCAAACCCAAGACTGGAACCCTTGACTGTGGCAGGAGGATCAACTCTGCAACAAGTGGCGGACAGGGATGAAGCTATTCAGGAATGGAACGCAGGGACTAGTCAAATGGCGGAGCACATGGGAAACCTGATACAGCAAGCAGTAACTGAGTATCAGAACACCCGACCTCCCCCGCCTAGTAGATCGTTGGTAAAGTTAGAATTACCCGATCATTATGAAGGAGACCCAGCGCAAGTGGACGCATGGTGTCGAGCTATGGATGTATATTTCGAGCTGGCACATGAAACAGACTATGGCAGGCGCATCTATATTACGTTGGGACGAATTAGGAAAGGAAAAGGAGATCGGGCCGGAACCTGGGCTGCGGTCAAATTAAAAGAGCAGATTGATAGCGACACCGACTTCAATCAAAAAGTAGCGGAAGAAGGATGGTCATCGAGACTGACCTATCAGGAACGAAGAGAGGGACACTTCGTTCCTGCCTCGATAGGAGTAGCGGCCCACTATCAACGTAATCCCCAGACCCTGAAACCTCCTTTTTTGGGATGGGCAGATCTCAAACGGCAAATGCACGATTTCTTCATGTCGAAAGAGACTCGTGAACACGCCGTCGAGCAAATTCAGAAGCTTCAACAGGGAAGTCGGGCAGTAGAAGACTACATCATTGAGTTTAAGGCTCTGTTACCCTTAACAGGATGGAATGCTAGTGCCGCAAAAGATCACTTCCAGAAAGGGTTAAATCCGAATCTAGGATTCGAATTGATCCGAGTCGGAGATTTAGACGCAGGTGATACCCTGGAGCGGATCATGGAAAGGGTCACAGAATTGGCGCGGGCTTATCGACGGGCTTGGGACGCATATGGCGATAGACAGAAAAAGACGCCATTTAAGGAGGATTATCAAAAACCTCAGCCAACCGCGCGAACCTATAAACCGGCTCAGGCGTCAACATCCACTCACGACTCAAATGCAATGGACGTGGATAAAGTCAAACGTGCACCGGGTGCATGTTATAACTGCGGAAAGAAGGGTCACTTTGCAAGAGAATGCAAAGAACCCAAGAAACACACATGGGCCGAAAAAGGAAAAGGCCGTGTTAGAGAAATAAAGATCGAAGAGCTCACTGAGGAGCAATGGAAGGAATGGGGCAAAGAGAAGGGTTTTGGCGACAGCCAGTAGGCACGCGCTCAGCACTGCTGGCTAATAGAGTTTCGGTATCGAACAATGATTCTTGTGTAAAAGTACCAGAATTATTATATGAATGTTCTCCCCTCATTCACCGGATACGAAACTTGAGTGTGAGCGTAAAAACGAATCGGTTAACTCCATGGACCCCTGAATGGGTGTTAAGACGAATTTGGCAGGAAAATAATGAAACTGCAGTTCGTTGCTTAAGGGAATGGGTACCGACTAAACGAGTCAACGAGGTCAATGCCAAGCTGGTAAATGACCTCAATAAACTATCAGAACCAGAAGCGCTGTGGAACCTGACCCAATTGCGTCAACAGTTGGTACACGCAACAGGCAAGCAGGAAATAGACCTGCACTGTGTATTAACAACAATGGACACGGGTGAGACAATCAATGTATTAGCATTGGTCGATTCAGGGTGTACCGGCTCCTGTGTTAATGAAGAATTTGTGGAACGACACAAATTAAATAAACGACGGCTGATAAAGCCGCTACCAGTCTACAATGCGGATGGATCCCGAAACTCAATGGGAAGCATTGAATACATGACACAATTCAAGCTGCGAATTGGGGATCATGAAGAAATAATTGAGTGCAGCGTGGCGCGCTTAGGAAAGACGGATCTGTTCCTAGGTCATGACTGGTTAAAACACCACAACCCAGCCATTGACTGGAAGCGAAAAGAGGTTCGATTCACGCGATGTCCAGGGACCTGTTGGACAGAGTCCCAGGTAGAGGAACCGGAGGACGAATCGGACCCCCCTGGAACAACTACAGGAAGGCGAACGGTTATTGGCCATTGATATAGGGGAACCGGAGCTACGCCTACGATCTGTAGCAACCAATATAGCGGCTAAGGAATCAGAAACCGCTCAGAAGCGCACATTAGAGGAAGTAGTGCCCAAACACTACTTAGAACATAGAAAGGTTTTCGAAAAAGAGACCTTTGACGAATTACCCCCCACGACGGCCATGGGATCATGCCATTGAATTAATAACGGGGGCTAAACCAGTGGATTGTAAGATTTATCCACTTAACCGGGATGAACAGGCACAGTTGGACGAATTCCTGAAAGAAAACTTGGAATCAGGACGAATTCAACCAAGTAAATCCCCTATGGCGTCTCCCTTTTTCTTTGTAAAGAAAAAGGATGGCAAATTACGACCGGTACAAGACTACCGACGATTAAATGAGATGACGATAAAGAATCGCTATCCGCTGCCACTCATTGGTGAATTGGTGGACAAGTTGTCCAAGGCCAAGATATTCTCTAAAATGGATATCCGCTGGGGATACAACAATGTTCGTATCAAACAGGGTGATGAGTGGAAGGCGGCATTCAGGACTAATCGAGGTCTCTTTGAGCCGTTAGTTATGTTTTTTGGATTAACCAATTCTCCGGCAACTTTTCAAACAATGATGAATGATATCTTCCGGCAAGAAGTTGCTGAAGGATGGGTCGTCATTTACATGGATGATATTTTGGTATTCTCGTCGACACAGGAAGAACATACGAAACATGTCAATCGTATACTAGCCAAACTGGAGAACCACAAGTTATCCTTAAAACCAGAAAAGTGTTGGTTTGATCGGCCTGAAATCGACTTTTTGGGACTTGTCATTAGCGAAGATTCTATTCGGATGGAAAAGGGCAAGGTACAAGCAATCGCGGAATGGCCGACGCCTACTTGTAAATGGGAATTGCAGCAATTCCTGGGATTCGTGAATTTCTATCGACGTTTTGTGGAAGGATTTGCGTCAACGGCCAAGCCATTGACAAAGTTGACAGGAAAGGACGACTGGCTCTGGACCGAATTGCAAGACACCGCCTTTCAGGGACTGAAAGACCTTGTGGTGAGGGAGGTTGTACTCAAAATTCCTGATGACGAGGGTCAGTTCCGCATCGAAGTAGATGCATCGGACTTTGCAATTGGCGGAATTTTATCACAGCAAGGGAAGGATCAATCCTGGCGACCGGTGGCCTTCATCTCAAAAGCCCTAAATGACGCTGAACGGAACTACGAAATCTATGATAAGGAAATGCTAGCCGTAATGCACGCCTTTTATGAGTGGTCACATTATCTCAAAGGCGCCAAGGAGATTGTGGAAGTATTGACGGATCATCAAAACTTGACATACTTCCGGAAACCGCAGAATCTTAATCGGCGACAAGCACGATGGGTCACGGATTTGCAGGAGTACAACTTTGTCATCAAGCATCGGTCAGGAAAATCCAATTCCAAGGCGGATATTTTATCGCGACGAACAGACCATCACCCAGGAGGCCCAGATAACGAAGGAGTCATTTTACTCAAAAACGATTTGTTTGTCAGAGTATACGACGATGATAGGGCCATCGAAGATATCATTAAAGACATCCAGAAGATTCCTAACCGACAATGGGAAACCCAAGTACGGAAAGGGCTGGACGATAATAATGAGGATTTTAAGGTCATCAACGGGTTGGTGGAATGGAAAGGCAGAATATACGTACCCGCGAATATACACACTCGCGAATCCTTGCTGGCAATTTATCACTCCTGGGGACATCCAGGAATTGACAAAACGGTGGAATTAGTAACTAGGGATTTCTGGTGGCCGCAGATGCGTAAAGACATTCAGAATTATGTCGCGGGATGTGAAACCTGTCAAAAAGTCAAACCGGACAGACAGACTCGGGCGGCGCCGCTTCATCCCAATGAAATACCAGAGGCACCTTGGGAAATCATATCCATGGACTTAATAGGACCACTTCCGGAGTCAAAAGGAAACGACATGATTCTGGTAATTGTAGATCGTTTTACAAAGAAGTCCTATTTCCTACCAACAACATCCACTGTCACTTCGCAAGGGATTGCCACGCTCTTTCGGGATAACGTATTCAGAGAACACGGATTGCCAAAGAAAGTCATTAGCGACAGAGGTCCGCAATTTGTATCCAAATTCATGGACGACCTTTACGGAATGCTGGGAATTAAGGCGAACCGCTCAACCGCATATCATCCACAGACAGATGGGCAAACGGAGCGCGTAAACCAGACTGTCAAAGAATTCCTCACGATGTTTGTCAATCACCGGCAGAATAACTGGAGCGATTGGTTAGCAGTGGCGCAATTTTGCCATAATGATAGAGTACATTCGGCGACAGGATACTCCCCTTTTTTCATGAACTACGGGCGACATCCGTACAAGGGGTTAAATCCGACTTACGTCCCAAAAGTGGTCGCAGTAGAGGACTTGGCAAAACAGGTCGAGGGGATACACGCAAACGCGACCGCGGCGCTAGAGAAAGCCGCTGAAACAATGAAGCGCAAGTACGACGAGTCCAAAGCTCCTGCGCGTCAGTACCAACCCGGCGATAAAGTCTATTTAAGCACCGCTAATCTCCCAACTTTACGTGTCACCAAAAAGTTGGATGGCAAATTTGTGGGTCCCTTGGAAGTGGTTAAGAAAATCGGGCAGTCGGCGTACCAATTGAAGATTCCAGCGTCCTGGAAGATCTACAACGTATTTAATGAAATCCACCTCAAACCGTACAAAGAACCGGTTTTTCCTGGTCAGAAGGAGAAAGCCGCGTCGCGCAAAGAAGCGCAGATGGTAGAGGAGTCAGTAGATGACGAATACGAAGTAGAGGAAGTAATGGATAGCCGCGTCAGTGGGCGCGGCGGCGGATGCCTAGAATACCTCGTCAAGTGGAAAAATTACCCTGTCGAGGAGTCAACTTGGGAACCGGCCGAAAACCTAGGAAACGCCAAGAAGGAAGTTACGAAATTCCACAAGGCGAATCCTAGCGCGCCCCGGCGAATGGTCAATGTGCGTGACATAAGCGCAAGCTTCCGGAAGTGGCAGAACCACACAGCGATCCCTATAGCGAAACGGCTATATGGGTGGGAGGATGGCAAGTTTGAGCGCGAATATTTAGAAAAGCTCAAACGAAACTGGCAGCATTGGAAGGGCGATCGCCGAGACATATATGCCGAAGAAGACGCGCGGCATGAGTTCGTTAGGAACTCAAAATAATTTTTACGACACGCATGGCTTCCCGGGACGTGAAGCCTTAAGGGGGGGGGTCATGTTACGACTCTGGACGTTTTCTCTTATTTTTCTATATTTTATCCTATTTTATCTGGAGGCCTACGGACGCTTGGAAGGATACCAATACGCATAGGGGCTTGGGGGGATCCGTTATGGAAGGACCGGTTAGGTAAGCCATGGGTGGCTGTACGAAGGTCTAGGCATAGGGGTCCGGGCGAGTCTGGCTATGGAGGGGTCTAGGCTGTTGCTGCGCGTACACAGCCTTGGAGGCAGTGTAGTCTGTGCGCACAGACCAGGACCAAAGGTATATAAGGAGGGCGTATCCGTAGGTAGGAGTCCTAAGACTCTAGATAGTTTGCTCTAACCCAGCTTACTGGTCTACTGTGTCAATAAACTCTCTTTCTCTCCCTCCCTCGTTGAGACCTGTGGTTGTGTTGGATCCGTCCTAACACGTCACTTAGCCGTTCTGCAAAATTAAACAGTACAGGGTCCTCTCGGCGGAGGGCTGCTTTGGTGTATACATCATTGGTGTGGTTTAAAGGCCTGTTAGGCAACGGGAGATATGGTGACATTGCGTCTGGATAGTATGGTAATTCTTCTGGATTGAATGTAAGATCCATATATTTCGGAAGGTAGTGTAATCGAGCATTGAATGGGATTTCAACATGTCCTTGTGGGTGCGTCGCGTGTCCGTTAGAAAGTCTGGGAGTCTTGTAGGCAACTAATCGGGTTGCTAGGGTTCGAATAAAATTGACTAATCGAGGTGATTCTAAAGGGTTGATCGGAGGATGAGGAATGGGAAATGTAATGATTCGTCCTTTGAAGCTTTCGTATGGTTTCGGAGAATATCGTCCTCGAGTGGAGCAATATCTTTTGGTGTATCGAATGTTTTGTTTGAGAGTTTGGCGGTTGCGATAGCGAGACATGGGGTTTTACAATCGTCGTCTTCGTTTATATGCTTGTAAAACTTCCGCAGCATTGCTTAGATTGCGCTCAGGTTCCCAGGAGTTGTCATTCGGACCATATCCTTTCCATTTGACCAAATACTGATATCCTGCTCCGCGTTTTCGATGTGTGAGAATCGCTTCTACCTCAAACTCCTCTTGGCCGTTTACGAGATCAGGGGGTGGAGTAGTATAATTCGGTCCATGCGTTTCAGTTTCTCTATATGGCATAAGGAGTGACGTGTGAAAGACTGGGTGAATGCACCATTGTTTTGGTAACCTGAGCCTATACGTTACTGGTCCTAGGACTTGTTCAACTATAAAGGGTCCTTCTCGTTTGGGCGCCAGTTTCCTAGATTGATATGGTATACTGAGGTTTCTATTTTCGAGCCATACTTTATCTCCCTGTACGAATTTGATTGCTTTGTTCCTAACTCATCGCGCAACCATCTGCCTTGCTAGTTCGTGTGCGGCTAGTGCTTCTTCTCTAGCTTTTCGTAGTAGCTGTAGGCGTTCCTCAGCAGCAGGTGTTGTCATTTTTTGTACAGCGGTTGGTAGTGCAACGGGATTTGTTCCATACATGAGTTGAAATGGGGAGGCTCTAACTTAGTCATGGTGTCGATTGTTATGAGCAAATTCGGCGATTGGGGAGTAGTTGTTTCCATCTGTGGGGGTTCGTTTGCACAAAATATTCGAAGGTATACTTCTAGTTCTTGATTAACATGTTCTGTTTCTCCATCAGTCTGTGGATGATAGGCTGTACTCATTCTGTGATCGATCCCTAGCATCTTTCTGATTTCCTGGAAGACTTTAGCTGAAAATTGTGGTCCTCGATCCGAGATGAGGATATCAGGTAATCCAAAGCGTTTAAATATTTCAGAGATGTAAAGATCGGCAGTTCCTAGAGCGTCGATGGTTTTCTTGCAAGGAGTAAGAATTACCCCCTTCGTAAGACCATGGTCCACCATGACCAGAATCGAGTCATACCCATCAGCAATAGGGAGATCCGTGATGAAATCTAATGTGACTTGTTGAAAAGGGCGAGTCGCTTTAGATCCAATAGGCAAAAGAGCCGGAGTGTTAGGGTGCGTATTCACTTTCATCTGTTGGCAAATGGCGCAGCCTGTAATCCATTCTTTGACATGTCTATACATTCCTGGCCACCAGTAATCGCGTTGTAGAAGTTCAAGGGTTTTCATGCACCCTGGGTGTCCAGAGGTGAGCGATTCATGAATTGTCTTAACGATCTGTGTCCTGAGTGTTCCATTATCCGGGATGTATGCTCTATCGATATATTGAATGATTCCATCGACAAACGCCCAGTCTTGGAGTTTGGATTTAATCGGTGGAGCACGTTGAGTTTCGATTACTTCAATGATTGTACGTCCAAAGCTGTCAAGTGATGTAGCCATCCTTATTTCTTGGGCGAGATCTGTGGCAATGAGACAAATGAACTTGTTGTCTGGTAACATTGTCACATCGTCTTGAGCATCCTCGCCTTTCATGTGATCCGGTTGGCGATGATGAGCTTGAGCTCTGTACAGCAGTGGACAGGGGCTCTGCCTAATGGAGTGGCTTAGTAATAGTTGGGTTTTAGTAGTCACTGTCACAGAGTCACAACAAGAATAATACACCTTCCTTCCCCCGTAATCGATTGTTTTCCTCTCGGTTTTGGGCTGGTCCCCCCCCTCATTCCCTCTCGTTCGGGGGCTCCCTCCATCGTCAATGCTGTCACAGACACAATCATTACACAGCGCGCGCACTGAATCATCACTAGACACCCTTGGAAAGGAGGTGCCGGGAACCTTCCAACGTCCTCACAAACCCCCCCCTCTACACAGCTGCCTAGCAGTGTAAAAGGTTAACAGCGAGATAGAGCGTCTGCTTCAAACATCTTGGTGCCAGGTACATGTTCGATTTTCAATTCAAATTCCGAGAGCATCATGGACCATTGTGCTTGTTGAGGAGTTAATCGTTGGGGTGACCGATAGAATAGGAGATTTTTATGATCGCAATGTACTATTATAGGATGTGGCGACCCATGAAGTAAATGCCGCCATGCCTGCAGTCCTTTAATTATTGCTAGTAGTTCTCAATCGTAAATCTGGTAATTCTGTTCTGTAAGCGTCAAGGCATGCGAAATAAATCCACATGGGTGAAGCATCCCGGTTGTATCTGCTTGTTTAAGCACTGCTCCAGTAGCTTTGTTCGAGGCATCTGTCTGGAGAATGAACGGTCGAGTGGGGTCGGGCATGCATAAAACGGGCATGGAGGAGAACTTGTTTTTGAGCTCCTCAAACGCTATTTGACAAGTGGTCGTCCAATTAAAGAGTAAACCTTTCTTTGTTAGATCTGTCAACGGTTTCGCTGTGGCGGCGAAGTTGCCAATAAATCTCCGATAGAAGTTTCTGAATCCAAGGAAGGATCTAACTTGTTTAACCGTTGTCGGTGTTGGCCAGTCACGAATTCCTGCAAGTTTAACAGGGTCCATTTGAATGTGTCCAGGAGTGATGATCATGCCAAGAAATTCGACTTCTTGAACACAAAATTTGCACTTTTCGAGTTTCAAGAATAAGTCATTCTCCTGTAGGCGGTTCAAAACGTGTTCCGTATGCTCTCGCATTTCTTCTTTCGTTTTTGCACAGATCAAGATGTCATCCATATAAATGATGAGCCATCCTTCGTTTATCATATCCTGGAAGTACTCGTTCATCATCATTTGGAACGTTGATGGGGAATTGCAAAGACCAAAGAACATGACTGTTGGTTCGTACAATCCTCGATTGGTTATGAATGCTGCTTTCCATTCGTCACCTTCTTTGATTCGGACGTTGTTGTATCCCCAGCGCAGATCAAGTTTGGTAAAGTAATTTGCGCCTTCTAATTTCATCATTAAATCAGAGACTAAGGGTAATGGGTAGGCATTCTTAATCGTCCACTCATTCAGGTATCGATAGTCCTGACAAGGTCGAAGTACGCCGCTTTCCTTTTTAGAGACAAAGAAAAATGGCGATGCTTGTGGTGATTTAGACGGTCGAATGTATCCTTTATCGAGCTGTTCCTTAATCCATTCATTGAGGGTTGACTGTTCTTTTAGTGATAACGGATAGATCTTGTTGACTTTTGGTGTAAATCCTGTTTTGAGTTCGATTGCATGATCCCATGGGCGAGAAGATGGAAAACGCTCTGACGCTTTCTTCTCAAAGGTGGCGTGCCAGGGTGTGTATTCGGAAGGTAGAACTATTGGCACTTCGTTTCTTTTTGCTTGATGTTCAAGTGCCTGTGATGCCGATGTTTTCACCCTGATCCAATATTCGTCTTCTCCCCATTGTCGGTTGTCCAATGCCATGCGCCAGATAGGTTTGGTGTCTTCTGAATCATCGTCCATTTGGAGGGTTTTCTTTCGCCAATCAATCGTAGGGTTATGTTGTTCTAGCCATGGTATTCCAAAGATTATCGCCTGATCTCCTAGATTGGTGATCCATAACCAGTTGTTGTATGTCTTCCCTTCAATAGAGTAGGTGAGACAAGTGCGATGAGTGATTAATCCATTCTGATTGATTGTCCCATCAGCGTTCTTGACTCTAATTGGTTGCTTTAAGGGTTCTTTAGGTAGATCTTTCGATATTTGTTCGTCAATGAAGTTTCCTTCTGCTCCACAATCAATGAGGGCAGATATTTCAGCGGGTTTATGGGTCGTTTGCACAGTAATGGAAATTCGTTTGTTATTATTCGAATTTACAATTACAGAGTCGAGTGCTAACTGTTCAATGGTACTGGAGGCGTCAACCGCGTTCTGGCGTCTCCTTCTTAAAAACCCTCGGATTCGAGCTCCTGGAGGGTATTCTCGCGTTCTTCATCTGGAAGATCTTTCAATAGCGCCCTAATGCGTTGGGCGGCTGATTCGTTCGAGGTCGTTTCCTCTATTGCTCTGATCGAGCAATTCTGTGGGGAGGAGGACTTGTAGGACGACGTTTGGGTGTTCCCCTTGTTTGGGCAGTCCCTGGATATGTGCCCCTGTGTTCCACATCTGAAACACTTGCCAGTTTTTCGGTATTCCTCCTTTTGGGCATCTGAAAGACGTCCTGTGCTCACAGCATTAATTCCCCTTGATCCAGATGTGGAGGACTTCATGTTTCGGTTGAATTTGAAACGTCCCTTTGTGTCTCCTGATCCAGATGGTCAGTTCATTAATTTCATGGTCTCCCAAGCATTGTGCAGGCGTTCTGCAGCGTTATAAGCTGTTTCCATGCTGATGACCGCAGGGTTTTCGATGATCTTTGCTGCTACTGATGTAGGGAGTCCTTTACAGAAGTAAATGTGCTGTGCCATGAACCCTGTAATTCCGGTGGAGTGTATGAGCGATCGGAATTTCTGAATATAGGCAGGGATGTCGATATCTCCGCCCACTTTGACTTTATCTAGATCATTCAGGGTCCTGGCTGTGCTGTCAGATTCTCCCCAGTCACTCAAGAATCGTCGTCTGAAGCTGGGGTAGTTTTCCCAAGAAAGTGTGTATGCACTTTCTGCTGATTTTCCTTTGGTCGCTTCTGCTGCTTCCAATTCTCCTCGAAGATTGGCTTTCCAATTGTCTAGTTCTTCCCCTAGGTGAAGGAGAACATATTTGATTCGCTTTTTCAATGTTTCAAAGCGCCCTTCATCTAGATCGAATACATCATCAAATGTGTTGATGAAATGTTTTGCTTTAGAGCGCTGTCCTTTGAATTCTTTAATGGAGATCCCCTTTATCCCTTTCGGGGATTCTTCTTTGTCGTTTGACATGTCTTTCTGTTTCGGTTCTGGTGTTTCAGGTTTCGGGTCCTGTGTTCCGGGTTCGTGTTTCGATTCTGTGCCTTGTTTCGAGCTTTCTCCTTGTTTCGATCTGTCTCCAAAGGGATCTATCTCGATCTGCTGTTGTTCTCTGTATTCGTTCCACTTAGTGATTGTCTCCTTTTCGAGTGCAAGGAATGTAAAATCTCCGAGTTCTTTGTTGACTCGAAACTCGTGCCACCAAGTAAGTTCAGGTTCAGTGTTTGGAGGTAGGAACAGTTGATTGTCCTCGTCGTTTTCTTCGTTGTACCAGTGAATCCAAACTTCCCCTGGTAATTCGTCGTTGTGTTTTCCTTCCTGGTATTCTCCTTCGAAGAGTTCCTCTGGAACCGGTAGGTTCTTTCTCTTTGTTCCTGAAACGTAGCACCAGACCTTGTGTGTCGTAGAAAAGTAGACTTCTCTTCGATTAAGGTAGTACTTCTGTCCAAAACAAACAGAGTTGTTCGGGGGTCGGATCTGGGAGTTCCTGGTATCAATGGTGTCTGGCTAGTGACGATGCACTGAGCGGTTCCTGAGTTCCAACTTGTGTTACAGACGATGCCCTCGTCGTGGTTCGTTCTAAGTCAACAGTGACAAGCAGAGTCTCGGTCCGCTCCCAGCCACTGGACAAAGGTCTAGACGCTAAGTCAAACGATGACGAAGGTCTTTAGAGAACAATGAGAGAGAAGAGCGTTGAAGTCGATTGTTGTTGAGAGCAAAACTCGTCTAAGTTGGAACTGGAGTTACTCTATAGTACATGGAGTTTATATACGATTAGAGAACAAGGGAAGCTATAAGGGGAACAAGGCAATGACTACCTATGAAAGGAAATGTGAAGGTAGCTATGAAAGGAGATAGCGTCCAAGCAGTGCGATGCGCAATGTAAGGAGAAATGATGGATATAAAACGATATATGAAACAGAAAGATTAAATGAAGAAGAAACTGTAACAATCCCAGTCCTGAGGGTTTCAAGACCCTCCATGTCCCAAAGGAAGAAGCTGAAAGGGAGGAGAGGGAAACCTCTTGCAGATCGCCTCGAAGGAGGCAGAAATTTTGAACCAAGGACTGGCCATCCAGCCCTCCCCTATCACGAAGGACCCCCAGCGGGAGACATCCTGCCCTACTTGATGCCAGCAAGTGACAAGCCACGCCCCAACCCAAGTGCACAACTCGGCGGTATGGACATTGAGGGCTCACCCATGGGCCCGGGCTAAAATGATCAAGGCTGTCCTCGTCACCTTCCCAAGGAGAGTTTGTCTCTCCTTTCTTTCAAATTTATAGATTGCACCTTCGGGGCAATCTAGTTGGGGAGGGTGTAAGGGCCCTGTCGTCTTCGCGAGAACCTCGCTCTCCTTGTCATCTTTTCTTGTCTCTTACTATCTTGATGTGCATAATTGTATGCGCATCTTTGCAAAATGTATATATCTGTTTGGTGCTCGTATGCACGACCTTATGTCACACTTCAAAATAATTAGGTAATCAGTTTATTCTTTACCTGAAACCTGTACATTGCATTACATTGCCAATGAAATTGGTCCAGTGAAAGATGCATTGCGGGATTAAGTAAAGAAAACCCTACAACCTTTACATTAGATTACAGCTCATTACACAAATATGTACATACAGTAAAAGTGTATATAAGACCTGTAGATATCCAAGTTGCTCTTTCTTGCCTACCAGCATGTGAGTATCTCCTCTCTATGAGAGTAAGACCTGGAGAGGTCTCTGGTCACTGTCTTTGACAGTGATACAATACTCTTATCATCATAGACATATGACTCTATGTCTGACAGACATATGAGCTCATCATTCATGACAATGACAACCATTGAGACAAACTATGTCTAAAGGACATATGATTGCTGCTCAACACAAATTGCCAATTGCCAGCCAGTCATTGCCTCTGTTACAAGAGTCCTGTGACTCTTGCGCAATCCACCAAAGCAGATCTCCAAGTTCATGGCCAACTCAGTGTGATGGTGTTTTTTTTTGTTTTTTTTTTCACATAGAAAATCCATTTATAGGATGAGAGAGTAAGCCCTACAATTTACCCTATGCTGAGAATATTATGAAAAATACACAACAGAAAAAGAAAAACATATCAAGTTGACACACAACTAATAGCAAGACTACCTATTCAAAATTGATATCCCAAAAGGTACCAGCTGTAGGATTATCTTTCAAAAATTTGATAACAAGTAAATAATTATTTGGTTGAGACAAAAGAAATCATAATGATGAAAAAGAATGAGAGTGTTACGGACGATGCCCTCGTCGTGATTCGTTCTAAGTCAACAGCAGCAAGCAGAGTCTCGGTCCGCTCCCAGCCACTGGACAAAGGTCTAGACGCTAAGTCAAACGATGACGAAGGTCTTTTGAGAACGATGAGAAAAAGGAGTGCTGAAGTCAATCGTTGTTGAGAGCAAAACTCGTCTAAGTTGGAACTAGAGTTACTCTACAGTACATGGGGTTTATATACAATCAGAGAACAAAGGAAACTATAAAGGGAATGAAACGATAGCTACCTAAGAAAGGAAATATGAAGGTGGCTATGAAAGGAAATAACGTCCAAGCTGTACAGTGCGCAGTTAAGGAGAAATGATGGATATGAAGCAGTCCGCTGATACAGGAGGCCAAAACGAAGAGGAAACTGTAACATTACCCCCTTCGTATGCGAGAAGTCACCGACTTCTACCATGCCGATGTCCATGCGTGATCCTGCCGTGACTTGAGCCAAGTGACGATATTGCCCAAGTCCGCTGCTGCCGTCTCAGCCCGCCATTGGAGGCTTCGAACTGCTAGTTGCAGTTGTTTTGCCTGCGCTAGTGCTGAATCTCTCTCTTCAATAGTGAGGGAGTGAGGGTCGGTGGTGATGGTGAGCCCGGTGACAAAATCCAACGGCTCGGCGAACTGGTTGTAGAGGACGAGGATTTCAGCGAGGCTATCGCTGACATTTTGGAGCATTGCGTTACGAGGGCGGACGACGATAGGAGGTGTGGTGGTGGTGGCGGTAGGTTCTACGAGTTCTGCAGGGTGTTCGTGCAGTTCAGGGAGGTCGGCGAAATCGAAGTCGTCGATGGTGACGGTGGTCTCGACGAAGACCTCGAGGGGAAAGTCGTGGGCGGCGGCGACGAAGGGCGAGAGGAGGTCGACGGGTTCAATGTAGTAGTGGCCACATGCAGTGACCAACAAGGCGAAAGCGAGAGCAGCAAAGTAGGCGACAATGGTGAACAAAGACATGTTTAACTGTTATGAAGTTGGGGGTCCAATGTTTACTTGAAGGTGTCTTTTATCCTTAGTTGAATATTTCGTCATCCCAGTTGATTGTTCGGAGTTCCCCATTTGCAGATCGATAAGTAAATGTGGATGCTCTAGTGCTGGGAGCGTATTCGAGTTCTTCATCAGATTCTTCTGATTTGCTTAGCTCATCCCTGGTAGTGGTGGAAACTTCGTCTCCGTGATCCATGTCTGATTCAGGGATGAGATCCTGTGGCGCAATACTTTCAGGTGAGCTGGGTGTAGTGGGTCCGCTGGTATCATCAAATGCGTCTAAGAAGTTGAGACTTTCAAGGACTCTGTTGAGATTTGATGCCGCGTCAGGGATTCGTTGCATGGTAGTCCATCTGAAAATCGCCATTTCTTTACTTGCTTCTGCCAGTTGCCTAGCAAAGTCGAAGATTACGGGATCTTCTCGACGAAGGGCAGCTTCGGTATACACATTGTATGTATGATTCAGGGGTCTGAGGCGTGCAAGTCTGTGCACACAGACCATGGGTTGGGGTATATAAGGAGGTGTGTCTGTAGGTAGGAGTCCTAAGACTCTAGATAGTTTGCTCTCATCCAGCTTACTGGTCTACTGTGTCAATGAAACTCTTGTTCTCCTCTCCTCCTTGTTGACCTAATATAATCTAGAGTCTTTAACACCACACCTCTCACCATTGTTTGCAACCACCCTGGGCATCTCTTGCTCACCATTGTGCACACTCTTGACAAAGAGTCTCTACAGCATCTACTACTATGGATTACTGTCAACTCTACTGTTATACTACCCATTCTATGAGTGCTATGGTGATTCTAGTAAGTATCTATGGCCACCTACATAATTCTACAAAGAGTCTCTATGGCATCTACTGCCCTTTGATCACTATGGATTACTGTCAACTCTACTGGTATACTACCCATTCTATGAGTGCTATGGTGAGACTGTGAGAATCCCCAAGGTTTGCTGATGTAAACTGGCTAGTGGCTATTAGCCAAGCTGTTGATAACACTAGATGGAACAGTATGTGACAATATTGGCAACAGTTGACTACCTGCAATGTGATTCCGTGAGGTTCTGATTGGTTAACTGGGTCTTGGTTCAAAGCATACCAGAAAGGATTTCATATCTGTCTATCAAATCCAATCAGGTCAGTTCACCAACATGACAAAAAGGCATACACACACAGCATCTCCATGTCCTCAAGTTCCGCCAGCTGTTTTTCAGCCCATCCAGCAAAACACCCAATGCTCCTGACAATTAATTCATGTGCAGTCTGTGTGAACCATCAGCATCTTCCACTCATCAGCAAAAAAAGAAACTAACATCTGCTGCATGAACTGTTGAACGACCTTCACCCCAAATACCCCTAAGCATAGCCTTCAACACGGCTATCACTGGTTTGACCCTTAGAGGGTATTTTCATTTATATTTTCTTTTATTTACGTATATTTAATTACAGTTCTATACACAAATATGTACATACACTAAAAGTGTATATAAGACCTGTAGATAGAGAATATACATTCAGTTGCTCTTTCTTGCTTACCAGCATGTGAGTATCTCCTCTCTATGAGAGTAAAGACCTGGAGAGGTCTCTGGTCACTGTCTCTGACAGTGATACAATACTCAAAACACCTGGAGAGGTGTCTGGTCACTGTCTATGACAGTGATACAATACTCTTGTCATCACGGACGTATGACTCTATGTCTGACGGACATATGAGCTCATCGTTCATGACAGTGACGACCACTGAGACAAACTATGTCTGACGGACATATGATTGCTGCTCAACAGGTTATGGGCCCCGATAAGCCCGTCATTGTTGTCAACGATGACAAAACATGTCTCAAGGACATGATCAACGACGATGAAAAATTTTCACATTTTTCAAAAAATTATTTTATATGAAACAAGACGCTAATAAACATGTTTCATAGATAAAGATATCATATACTATGTCGTCCTCAAAAATTTCCACTGGCATCGACTCCATCAATATCTTCTCTGGCATCGACTATCGTGTCTGGGCAGAAAGGATGAAATCCTATTTGCTTCACATAGGATCTTGGGCTATTATCAATCAATCATTTCCGAAACCGTCTCCTCCCGCTGATGCTGCCACTGCTACACTTACTGCTGCTGCCGCCACCAAATATAAAAAAGATCTTCGAGAATGGCAAAAACTCAATGACGCCGGTCTTGGTGCTTTACGTCTTAAAGTATCAGATTCGATTAGGCGACATATAGCATCAGAAGACGAACTTCTCAAAGCATGGACAACGCTAGAGAATAGCTACAAAAAGACGACCCCAGTGCTCATTTTTGAACGATTTCAAAAAGCGGTCAAATTTCAACTTTCCGGAAAAGACCCCGTTCCTGAAATTGAAAGACTAGGCTCGTATTTTTCGCAGCTCAGGGAAGACAAAGTCGACATTCCTGACTTTATGCAAGCTCTTATACTTGCAGCCGCTCTTCCGAAAGAATGGACCGCCGTTTCCACAGCAATGTTCCAACTATACGGAACAGATAAATTCACTTTCGAGACAATCTCTGATTCCATCATCGGAGAATATCGAAGGGGATATGCTATGAAGCAACAGTATAATTCGAGGGATAAAGCAAATAAAATCAGCGGAGTTAAAAGGAAGGAGAAAGATGCGTCGTGGAACAATCAGAAAAAGGATGACGATAACCAGCGTCAGGGTTCTGATGAATCCAAAAATCAAAGACCTCGCTCTCGCAAGGGCTTTAGAGGCAAGGGAAAGAAACGCGCCCAAGAAGCAGACGTTCCTCCTGAATCTGATCAGGAGCAGAATGCCGTCGAGATCATATCTCCGGCTCTTTCTATTGCGGCTAGAAATGTACAAGCCCGCATGCATCCATCAGCTACCCGATTCACGGGTCAGTCAAAATATGGAAAAGGAACATGGCAACGATCTATAAACACTAGATCTCTTGCCGATCGCCTTGGCGTCACACCAACAACGGAAACGTTGAAAATACTGGATGTTACGATCATGGAAATCGGCATTACATTTTCAATCTATCTATCAGTGGTCGGGGACCACTACCACAGTCTTTATACAGGCCAGGAGCCTTAGGAGGGAGCCTGGGAACACTTTGCGTGGGTTAGCGCATGGGAGCACTTACTATGGAACAGGACGATGGCCATACAAGGCGGCCATACACTATACTAGGAAGGACAGCCGGATTAGGCAAGAGGATCGCGCCTTTGATGGCATCATTGATCGACGTCGGCATCAACGCATCAGGGATCATGCCATCACGCATCAGGACGCAGCTGTGACAGCGCATATGGACATATGGGATTGCAACACAGCCTATGGAGACAAGGTGGCTTTAGGATATAGCCCCTTACAGTTACAAGGTCTAGAACAACCCGGACTGGTCCAGAGGATGGCGTTACAGCGGCTGCGCCCAAGAAGCATAGCAATGATGACAGCGTGGAGGCAGCGCTCATACAAGACAATAAGGAGCATGAATGCTGTGGAGCGCTGGAGGTTCTAGGCGGTGGCAAGGGTCTTGGTAGAATAGTATATAAGTAGTCCAAGTGTCTTGAGTCGCACCAGACTTAAGATGGTTTCTCTTACGCCCATGTAAGGCTCTGTCTATAGTACAATATACCTTCCTTCCCTCCCCCTTCTCTCCCCTGCTCGACGAGGCCTGTGGGTCTGTGTCCTAAAGGACGGTGGGTTAGTGTTGTTGGGCGTGAGCTCATAACACTGGACACCGTCACAAAAGATGAATTATCTTTTGAACCACCTCCCAAACGCAAAAGATCTGAAATAGATCTTGATTATTCAACTGTGGGAGATCCATATGACGTTTTGGAAGAAACGTTATTCGATAATGGTGAAAAAGATTACAACATCCCAAAGGATCCGTTTGATGATCAAATGGATCCTCTATTTGATGACGATGCTGTAAGCCTTGGTGACGAGTTAAGTCATTCATTTGTCAATAGAGAAACTACTAAACGCTCTTCACAGCAACATGGTAGTATAAATGTATATAGCGAAAATATACATTATTTTTCTCATTGCAATAATTGTGTGAAATGTAAAGAAAATGAGTCGTCATGGATCCTAGATTCAGGAGCATCATTACACTTTACTCACAATCAAAATGACTTTCTATATTATCGATCGTTAATTGATAAAAGGTTTGTACAAACCGCTGCTAAAGGTAAAACTTTACAGATATTAGGCGTAGGTGCCGTTATGATTAAAATTATCGTCAATGGAAAGACAGATATTAAATTGATCAGACCAGTCTTTTATATACCTGACATGGATACGAGATTACTCTCCATGGGAACATTCCTAAATCAAGGATATTCCCTTTCAGGAAATAAAGATCACATCGATCTAATCAAGGAATCTTCCATTATAAGATTCTCACCACACGAACAAGGTCAAACCATATATTGGTTAGACTCTGAGATTCATAGTGAATCAATAAATGTTGTAACACGAAAACCAGATTTTCATATATGGCATAAACGATTAGGACATCCACAAGATGAAGTAATCCGTAAAGGAAAAATTCATTTAGAAGGATTCCCTAATATTCCTGTTCCTAAACGGAAACAAACTTGTTCAGGATGCGCTAAAGGAAAAATGCGCAGTAAATCATTTCCAGAGTCACAAAGTAGAGCTTTGTCTCCTTTTGACTTGATACATTCAGATCTTAAAGAAATCTCGATGATATCATATCACAAATACAAATATTTTGTGACATTTATCAATGATTTTTCTGGACATTTATGGATTGGTTTACTAAAGAAAAAATCCGATACGGAATCTTCACTGAAACAATTTGTTGCCTTAATAAGGAATAAATATCAAAAATTGCCTAAGAAATGGCGATTTGACGGAGGAAGTGAATTCACTAAAAGTGAAAAATACCTCAAAGATCTTGGAATTGAAATCCAAAAATCGTTACCATATACATCACAACAAAATGGCAGAGCTGAAAGGATGAATCGAACTATTTGGGAAAAGTCACAATCCCTTAGATTCGACGCCTGCTTACCACAATCATGGTGGGAATTTGCGCTTGAACACGCAGTATACCTATATAATAGGACTCCCATAGCTCGCAATAAATGGCAGACACCATATTTTCTTTTTGAAAAGAAGAAACCGAATGTATCGGATTTGCGAGTGTTTGGATGCCAAGCTTATGTATATATTCCTGCTGAACGCAGACAAAATAAGCTTGAAGCCAGATCTAAGATGATGATCTTTCTGGGATATAAAAATGGAATGAAAGGGTATAAATTTATGAACCCTGAAAACAACACCATTTTTATGGGAACGACAGCAGTATTTGACAAAACAAAATTTCCAAAATGTCGAAACTCTAATCAAAATCCTACATTCCTCAATCCAGAGGAAGAGTTTGAGGATCTCATGCCAGAAATACCTCATGAAACGTCTAAAGAACATAATACATCAGATGAAGAAGAAGATTCATCAAAATCAGAGAGTGATAATAGCTCATCTGACGAATCTAGTATATCTCCCAAAGGAAAGGGATCTGATAGTTCAAAAGACGATTCTAAAAGTGATGATTCAGATAATTCTGAAAGCGATGATTCAGACGATCAAAATGAAGTTGAGGAAGATTTATTTGCTCCCTCAAGACCATCATCTCCTAGACCAACTAGAACCAGACGATCAGTAAATCGACCAGATAACGTCTATGGAGATTTAGATCCAGTCAAAATCGAAAAAATTGATAGAAGAACGAGATTAGATCGTTTCACGATTAATAAATTATTATCGTGTGCAATTCCTATCAATGAAACAGCTAATACAGCTGTACCTGAACATCATCACGAAATATTTCGCTTACCAATCAGCGAACAAAAAGATTGGATTAACGCTGAACAAAAAGAATGGGATATGCTCATTAAAAGAGGCGTTATAATAAATCTACAACATCTCCCTGAAGGTCGAAAGGCTATAGGTTGTAGATGGGTTTATGTCCAAAAAGACGATGGATGTAAAAAAGCTCGTCTAGTTGCCCAGGGTTTTTCCCAAATAGATGGCATTGACTACGATGAAATATTTTCACCAGTAGTAAGATATGAGACATGCCGTCTCATACTTGCACTTGCAGCACTAGAAAATTTATATATATCATTTCTAGATGTGACTGCTGCTTTCCTATATGGAAAACTGGACGAAGAAATATATATGAAACAACCACCAGGTTTTATCAATAAAGACAAGAAAAGCATGGTATATCGATTACACCGTGCACTTTATGGATTAAAACAAGCTTCATTAGCTTGGTGGAAATCATTAGACGAGTCAATGGAAAAAATGGGCTTCATACGAATACATTCAGATGCTGGTGTATTTATTTTTAAACAAGGAACCAACATAGTCATAGCGATTATATATGTCGATGACTCAATGTTTTTGGGATCCAACAAAATCATAACATTGCGTAAAAAACAGGAGTTTATGAATAGATGGGAATCTAAAGATTTAGGAGATCTCATCGATGGTCAATCGAAAAATTTCTTATCATTTCAAATAAAGAAAAATGGAAATATCATTACCATCGATCAAAAACCCTATTTGCATAAAATAATCCAGAGACTAGGAATGAGTGACGCTACTCATACAAATACTCCTCTTCCTACTGGATATGAACCAATTAAAAATGATCAAATATTAGATCATACGATTAGATCTCAATATCAATCGGTTATTGGTTCATTATTATATTTGATGATTGGAACAAGACCAGATATTTGTTTTGCTGTTATAAAAATGTCGCAATTTTCAGCAAATCCGTCATCAGATCATCTAAAAAATGCAATAGGAATGGCTAGATATTTAGCCAAATCAATAGATCTCTGCATAAAATACGACGGATCATTAAGATCTGGCTTAATGAGCTATACAGACTCAGATTGGGCTTCAGATAAAAATGATCGTCATTCCACATCTGGATTCTTTACTCTTTTATCAGGAGGAGTAGTATCTTGGACGTCTAGGAAACAAAAAACGGTAGCACTATCGTCAACAGAGGCAGAATATATGGCCTTATCTGACTGTGCAAGAGAGAACAAATGGATTAGATCTATTCTTACAGAAATCCATTTTCCCATAACTATTGCACCAATATACGGTGACAATATGGGATCTCTATTTATTGCAAATAATCCCGTTACTGAAAAACGTTCCAAACATATTGATATCAAATATCATCATATACGAAAACTCATAGATAACAAAGAGATTGAATTACGATTCATCAAAGGATCTGAAAATCCTGCAGATATTCTGACTAAAAATCTTGGTCGAATATTATTTCAAAAATTTATACCAATGTTAGGTTTATCAGAATCATTAAATTGATTACTGATGGCCCTGGAGTAGGGCCTTAAACTGCTTCATTTTACTGCATTACAGGGAACAGTCTATCACTGTTGAGATTACTCCAGTTAAACCCAAAGACTGTTGAACAGCTGTATCATTATGGGAAAAAATAAGAAACCACGCAAAAAACAACAAACAATACTAACTATTGGAGGACATTCCAATGTTGGACATGAATGCGAGCGCTCATCTCGCTGCCAATTTGAGCAAACCCCACCTACACCTTCTAGAAAACCACAGCCATTAATCACAATGACTCCGGCTGTTGCCATGTGGATGGACCAAGCCCTCCAAGGACGAGATCCTTGGACATTTCCTCCTAAAGCTTTTTGGGCTTGGCAATTAAAAGAAAGGTGGAGAAGTGAAGGTGTCTCTGGACACATTTCTTTCGAAGATTTTTGAAAGAATAATACGCATCTCTTCTTGCAGACTTGTGAGAAGATCGTTACTAATCAGTACATGACTGTACAGATTATGGGGGGGTGTTGAACGACCTTCACCCCAAATACCCCTAAGCATAGCCTTCAACACGGCTATCACTGGTTTGACCCTTAGAGGGTATTTTCATTTATATTTTCTTTTATTTACGTATATTTAATTACAGTTCTATACACAAATATGTACATACACTAAAAGTGTATATAAGACCTGTAGATAGAGAATATACATTCAGTTGCTCTTTCTTGCTTACCAGCATGTGAGTATCTCCTCTCTATGAGAGTAAAGACCTGGAGAGGTCTCTGGTCACTGTCTCTGACAGTGATACAATACTCAAAACACCTGGAGAGGTGTCTGGTCACTGTCTATGACAGTGATACAATACTCTTGTCATCACGGACGTATGACTCTATGTCTGACGGACATATGAGCTCATCGTTCATGACAGTGATGACCACTGAGACAAACTATGTCTGACGGACATATGATTGCTGCTCAACATGAACAAACCTCAGCACAATAGAATAACAGCCCTCAGCCCTTCCACTGCACCTGGTCCAAGCATGCACATCAGCAAACTTGGGGTTTCCCCACAGTGCACACAGTATTGCAGGACTGGCAGACAAGTCACAGACTTCAAGTAGAATGTTTGCAGAAACCTGCAGTGCCCACAGTGAATTTGCAGTAATTTCTGTGGTGACCTGGCAGTAAATTGGCAGAATGTTTGCAGACTGCTGCAGTGCCTACAGTGGATCCACAGTGATCCTGCAGTGAGTTGCAGTGAGTCTGCAGTGAACTGGCAGTAAATTGGCAGAATGTTTGCAGACAGCTGCATTGCCCACAGTACTGACAGTGCTGACAGTGAATCTGCAGTGACCTGCAGTGAGTCTGCAGTGAACTGGCAGTAAATTGGCAGAATTTTTGCAGACAGTTGCAGTGCCCACAGCAAATCTGCAGTGAATCTGCAGTGAGTCTGCAGTGCCCACAGTGCCCACAGTACTGACAGTGGTAACAGTGATTCCACAGTGATTCTGCAGTGACCTGTACTGACCTGCAGTAAATCCACAGTGATTCTGCAGTGACCAGCACTGTGGGGTTCTGTGGGTGTCTGTGGCTTATTGGTACAGTTTTTACTCAGACTGCCACAGACTACCAGCAGACTGCGAGAGACTCCCAGCAGACATTTACTATCTCCAGGTTTTGTGGGGTTCTGTGGGGTTCTGCAGGGTTCTGTGAGGTTCTGTGGGGCTCTGTGGGGCTCTGTGGGGCTCTGTATCAGCACTGCAGCTGTCAGGTGCTGTGGGGCTCTGTGGGGCTCTGTGGGGCTCTGTGGTCCTCTGTGGTTTCCTTGTACAGATTCTTTCTACAGACTGCCACAGATGCCACAGACTGCCACAGATGACACAGACTGCCACAGTGCTGCACAGAACATATACCTTATCTCCAGGTCCTGTGGGCTCTGTGGTACCTCTGCAGTGCTGCAGAGACCTGTGCAGAGAGCCTCCAAATTTGCTGATGCAGCATTTACCAAGATGATGTCACTCTTGGTGTAAAGCCATGCCTTTGCTCTTCCCTCTTCTGTCCCTAAATAGATCACCCTTCCAAAATGTCAGAACACAGGTTGTGTAACAGCAGGACCCTGGTTCCACAGCACTTGGGAACTCTGTGGAGAATCAGTTGGTCCTCTGGAGCACTCCAGTCAACTCATGAAAATGCAGTGCACTCCCATAAAAAACTGGGATTGCTACTCTATGAATTTATTTAAGTATTTCATACATACATATTATTTAATTGATAAATTATTTTGTAATTAATATGTAATTAATTAGTATTATTAATCCGAGTAATTATTTTATGAATAAAGATTTAATTAATGACTTATTCTATCAATAAATACTCTAACAATTTTAATTTCAATGATAAAAAAAGTTCTCTCGCCGCAGCTGCTCCGCCCAAGCCATTATGAAGTACATCAAGCTGGCAGGCAAGAGGCACTTGCTACCTACCTCCTTCCAGTCCCATCGCCTACCGCCCCATTTCCCACCCCACCTTCGCCAATAACCACGTCGAGCGCGAACGTGTGCCATGTCATCTTTGATGGCACTGATCTCACCTTCATGTCTCGCGCTCGCAACAGGCGCGGAGGCAGGAGCCGTAGTAGACGCGACATCTTCTTCTTCTTCTTCTTCTGCTCCAGGAGGGCCATCCCACCAGAGGTTGCTGGTGACCCATAACTGAACGCTGCGACTCATGCATGTCGTCGTCCCGATCAGAGCCCAGACGACGACAGGCCGTTTTTCGTGTTCAAAGATGGAAAGGGTGAGCTGCGTTGCGGGCCAGCAGATGCCCTGGAGAGCGAGGAGGCGGATGAGGGTTGATAAGGGCGGGTAGTAAAGGCGCCAGCGTGTGAGGAGACCGGTTGTCAACGCGAGACATTGGTAACCGGTGAGGATGGCCTAACGATGGAAGTTGGTGTGAGTGAGGGATGGGGGGGAGGGGAAGAAGGAGGGTCGTACCCATAGAGCGGAAACGAGATAGTCAATGCGTTCTGGAGGTTTGCGGCCTGGGAAGGGTGAAGAGGTGGGAGGACGGTAGAGCCTATAGAGGTTGTAAAGAGTTCCTACGAGGGCGGGAACGACGGCGAGGAGACGGGAGAGTTCAAAGAGAAGGGGCGTTAGGCGCTGCTGCAGGGTGTTTGGAGGGATGATGGGGGGCTGAGGCGGGGACGATGCGCGCGGTGGGTAAGCGGCGGGATGGTTCGTCTGCCTCTGTTTCTGTTTCACCTGCGCAGAGCTGGCCAGGTGCGGTTGAGATGGATTTGAATTTGGAGCCGCGCGGGGGTGCGCCGAGTTGTTTGAGGCCACTGAAAAAGCGGGAACGGATATCCTGGCGGGAGCGGGAAGTCGCAGTGTATATGGCGCTGTAGCTATCGGAGTCGCTAGAGTCTCTGTCCTGAGGTGGTGGGGGATTGGGATACATTGGGGAAGAGTAGGGCGGGGGTGGGCCAAGTGGGAGAGGAGAAGAGGCGGACTTGGGCGGGTTGGAGCCCATTCCAGCAGATGAACGTTGAATTGAAATTACAAACCAATTGAAATAGAATTGAAAGAACGTTTGAAGGATTACAATAACGTGATGCTGCCTCCTGAACTTATCAACCACATTCTTATCCACCTCGACACAGAAACCCTGCTCACATGCCGCCTCCTCAGCCATGAACTAAACACCCTCATACTCTCTTCCCCAGTCCTGCAGTACCTCATCGCTTGTGATAAGGCCGGAGTCAGAGATAACCCTGATCCTCGTTGTACCCTCTCCTATGCAGAACGCCTTGCTGTTCTTAAAACCCGTGAACGCGCTTGGGCTTATGTCCAGCCTCAGTTTACATCCATATTCAACGTCAAGCACGAGCCCTCTGCTATATACGATCTGACCGCTGGTGCTTATCTACTCGGTGACTCCCACCTTCGTGACCTGCACTATTGTCGATTGCCGTCCACCCAGGGCGACATCCCGCACTGGACACGTATCCATGGACACGGTCCAAACGAGAGCTGGGACGGAATCGTGGTCGATATGGGCATGGCCGTGTATGAACACGACCTCATCGTCAATGTCATCTCGTGTGTATCCAATCCCCACTCCTTCCTTCCTTCCTTTTCATTCACCGTACTGCACAGATCTCTCTCAGTCCGCGGATACGCTCTAGACTTGGTCCTGCTTCAGTTCTCGACCGGCACCTACCACCCCCTCGCGCGACATCCTCGGATCAACGTCCAAACCTCTTTTGTAGTCCGCCCCGCCATTGCGCTCGAGATCGTGGGTGACAACCTCGCTCTGGCTATCAGCCATCGGCACGCGCGGGACAAGCTGTTCATATTTGACTGGAAATCTGGCGATAAACGGCTACAGCACGAAACTGCAGAAAATGCCTATTCCAGCCTGACATTTGTCTCTTCCGAGCTGCTCCTCGTCCCAACCTCGTACAGGCCCATTATGAAGTATGGTTTATCCCCCCGCGTGCCGATGGCGTATTCCCACAACAGATCCTGAGCCTCCGATTCCCCGCCTTATCCAAAGGCTACTTTATGTTGACTCTGAGCTGTAGAGCGGAGCCGAACCCGTCTGCGCACGGTCTCCTGCCCCACGCGCCCGTCCGGCCCTTTTACGCACCAGACGACAACGCGATCATGATCACCAATATGAGAGTAGCGAGCTTTCCTGGGATGATGGGTGCTGCGTTTAGCTTGTTCATGCATCGACACGCGCTGCACGAGATGATTTTGAGGCTCCTCGATGTCATCGACGATGCGAGCAGTCATGATGAAGGTCAGGGATGGCAATACCACTATAACAGCACCGTCTCCATTGTGAACCACGACGATCCAGACTGCAAGCGGCAGTACGCGTATTCGTCCTTCACCACGCAGCCGCCGAGTGCCCATGACGGAGTCTTTGGGAGGACGTACGTGGTCCATTCGATTCCCTGGTCGGAATGGGGTCCGCCGATCTCGAGGTGGTTTAATGTGGAGGTGGCGCAGACAAAGTGGATTACGACAACGACTGGGCAGCGATGGGCGCTGTTGGAGCCGGTCCTGGCCACAGATGCCGAAGATGATGGCCCTCAGGTCAAGATCTCCCTGGTGGATTTCAACCCGTACCATGCACGATGGGAAGGGCCCGTAGGTGACGGAGACGAACTAGATCACCAGGGAGTGTTTGCGGAGGATGTGAGGATGAAGCTGGCGTGTGTGATACGCCATGGGGGGATGTGTATGGATTTGATGGTCTGATGATGGACGAAGAGCGTCTGCTCGGACTCGAATCGGATGAGGAAGGGACGGTTCGTCAGGTGACTGTTTTGTATTTCGGATAAGATAACATTTTGTAATGAATGTAATGAATCAATTGAAAGTTATGTGACCCTAACCCTAAACGCGACGCGATGTCTGCCGACGACTCGCGCGCAGAAAATTGGGACGACGATTTCGAGTTCAACACGCGCCCGGAAAGCTCTGGTGCGCCCCTCAGACGTCTCTCAGTCGCTGAGAACTGGGATGACGACTTTGAAGACAAGAACGAGACTCCGTCACGGCACAGAACCCAGTATAATGACGCGGAAGAAGACGAGTTTGGGTTCGCGGACAAGCTTGAAGACGAAGACCAGACTGTCACTGGGCGTGTTTCACACTTGGCTTTGCGTCTGAATCCCTCACATTCGCCTCCGCCGGTTCCACACCCACACTCATTTCCAAGGTCACCCTCCTCCTCCGTCTTCTCCCTGCCAACCACAATTGCAGGTGATTCGGTGTCCTACGGCTCAACTGCTCACCTTTATCCAAGGTCACCTCTCCCGCCCCTCAAAGAACGCGACAGAGACCGCGAACGGAGACGGCTGAGGAAAAAAAGCAGGCCACAGCCTCAGGGTGTCTTTGAACTCATCCCTGTCCACCAAAATCACTCATCTGGACTAGTAACGCTGCAACCAGTCGTGAATGGGAACGAGAACCGGCATCACTCTCCCTCTCCCTCTCCTGCGAGAAACAGCACGCAAAGCGAGACTCGTTCACGGTCCTGCACGCCCGCGTCGACCGCTTCAAACACCTCCAGTACTCCTTGTTCACCATTCTCTTCTTCTCCCCCAGTTCCACCGCCCATGTCCCCCGGATTGCCCGGCTCTATTCCAAAAGGCGCATTCTTGAGCAGGATTGCAAGCGTGAAAAACTGGGGCGTCGTCAGACGCAAACGAGGCGTGAGTCAAGGCCAGACGGGTAAGTTGGTCTAAACCCCCCTCCCCCCCATAAATTCATTACCGGACCCGCTAGATGACACGAATCCAAGCCGCCCCACGAGCTCACTGTCCTCTTTGCCCCTCTCCACCACTTCGTCCCACCAAACACACGTCTCTTCAAACTCAACCGCTGCCAGACCCACGTCTTTCCTTTATCAGGCCACGGCTGTTGGAGCAGGGTGTTTTTTTCGGACCGGCGACGCTGCCTCCTCGTCGGGCTATACTAGAGGCAGTGGTACAGAGGCCACAGAAGATGTAGTTGGGCTCGATCCGTTACAAGAGGCTCCCGATCTCGACCACCGCGGACGCTCCGCAGACCCATCCGTGGTACCTGGAGCGAGCTCCAATCGACCCAAGAGCGGAACCGGAACTGGGAATAGGACTAGGACTCCGAGCCGAAGCAGAGCCGCGGATATTTTTCTGGGAGCAGAAGGGCCCGATACGCCTTCCAAGCTGTTGAAGAGGAAGAGCTTAGGTTTCGTACAGCTCAGGAGGACGCTTTCGGGGGTTTCTGGCCCAACACCAGCGGGCGAGGAATTGCCCGGCATGCCGCGTACACCGATACCTGGTACCCCTGGGAGACACGCATCCTATGGAGGTGTTGTGTCTTACAAGACCAACGGCGGACAGCTCAACAAGTCGGACGTTTTCCTTGACAGGGAGCCCACATCGTCTCCGCCACCACCCGCCAATAAGCTGAATAAAGACCGTAGCCGGAGACAGTCGCTGTCCGTCCCTATGACCGCCATCAAAGCCAAGGTGGATGCTCCGGAGAAACTCCAACCGCAAGATGTGGGCAAGTCGTTGATGAGGAGTGTGCGAAGGGTCAGTCTTGTGGGTGGTAGGCATAGACGCGAAAAGAGTGGAACTGCAATAGCATCACCTCAGTTGCACTCGCAGAAGGTGAAGGAGTGGCCCCCGCCGGAAGCAGCTACATTTCTGAACTTGCTGCCACCTGTCGAAATTCAAGATAGCCCACCAATACCACCGCTACCTCTACCACTACATCCGGTAACCGAACCCCTATCCAACGTTATCTCTGTGCCAAGAGAAGAACCCGAAATCGAAGCTTCCGCTGATCTACAAACACCTCGCAAGGCAGTACTGCCCTCTTCGTCAAATAATTTCACCACGCCTCCTTCCTCTCCGAAACGGAGGGGTTCGATCACCAAATCACCCACATCGCCCCAATCGACGTCTTTGGGCCGTTCGGCGTACTCGCCAACCCGTAACAAGTCTAGTCCGGAAGAAAAGTCGGCCCCAAGAAGGAACTCGCTTGGCGATCTCAAGATACCTGTTAGGATCAGTCAAGCGCAAGTAGGGCTGAGACGAGACCTGGGGATGGTGAAAGAGTTTGCGAATAGTGTCGAGCGTGAGTCGCGCTTCCTACCTTTTTCTTTTCCGTGACGTCAACGTCTGATTTTTTTGCGTTTTAGAGTTGAGAGAGCTGCAGGGCGTATACCATGCATTGGTCATCGAGATCCAAGCACTGCTGGATGATCAAGCGCATCTCCACGCAGTCCAGCAGCAGGCGGCGCGGAGCGTGTCTCCCAGTTTCTTTTCGCGACCCGTAGGGCGGAGGCGGTCCAACACCAACCCGCCACCGCCGCTTGTCCCGCCTCAGCACCTGGCGTACAAGCAGCTCGCCTCAGCATTTTACACCATCAACTCAAAGTACCGAATGACATGGGAATGTGCAGAACTGTTGATCGAGTTGGGCGGTGGATCCTCTAGTGGTGGAGGAGGACCTGCTGGTCCAGCGACGAGCGTGTCGGCTCCGGTGATGAGCCAGGGAAGAGTGGGCGGTGACGAGCTGTTGTCATCTGAGTCTTCGTCGTGGGCTAAGAGGAAGGGAAGGGAACGGGCGATCACGCTGGCCGGTGACGAGTCCAAGCCACCTTCTCCACTGGAGGGAATCAAGATGCTAGAGGGCTCGAGCTCAAGTGCTGCGCTGGTGTCGCCTACCTCTTTTTCTTCCGGCTCAGGGACAGTAGCGTGGCGCGCATCGACGGGGCGGCAAGAGCTCAACCAGAGACAGATGATCCTGCTCAAGGAGCTTCTGAACGGTGCGGATTCGAATTTGGCTTTGGTGGACAGGTTGAGGCCGGGGGATGGAGGGATTCCCGAAGAACCGTCGTCCTCGTCGCCGCCGGTGGACACGAGTGTGAACAGGGAATGGAAGTGGGGGGATCCGTCCAACTCGACTGTGACGCTCCCGCCTTCGGAGTGTAGTGGTGGCGGAGCTGGGACTCGACCACCGTCATCCATGGCTGGAGTTGGTGTTGATGGAAAGAATAAGCGTCCTGCGAGCAAGCTTGGCATGGCAGGACTCCGCGATTTGCTCAAAATGCTCAAACGTCATTATACTGCGCATCCTGTCCACCCGATGCCGTCATTTGGGTCTATTCCACCCTCTACTTCTTCACTCGCGAGCGCAACCAATTCGTCCTCCGACATTCACCAGCAGCACAGTGGTGGAGGGTATCCTTCTTCCTCGAGCAATCTAGGTCACGGTGAGAGACCAGTGACGTACGGACGGAGGAGGGCAAAAACGAGTTTTGGACCAGAGTCATTGACGGCCTCGACGCTTGAGTTGTATGACGATGCGACCACGCCACTGCCTGTGCGACAGCGAGGGCGGCCGTCTCTCGCGGCGATATTTAGGATTCCAAATCCGTTGAAGCCGAGCAAGGTCTCTTCTGTCCAGCTGGACAGTGCTGCAGATGAGGACTGGGACAGGGTTGATTCTGTCGAGGGGGCCAAAAAACAGAGTGTGGCAGACGGGATGACGACAGTGCGTGGCAAAGGCCGGTCGCCGTACCTCCAGCAAGCACCTCCTTCGTCTTTTGGAGGCGGTGGCAGCAGGGCGAGACGTTCGCCCAGCAGGTCTAGCAACAGGCAGCCACGACCGACAGCAGAGAGCTCTCAGACATCGTTGTACGAAGATTCACCCAGCAGCAGCTCGCATCACGTGATGCTGGCTCGGTTGTCGAATGTGGATGAGGATGGGGGTGGCAGTGGATGCGGTGCTGCGCAGGCGAGACCCCCGCCCTCTCCTTCCAGCAGTACGAATGCAGGGACGCCGTTGACACCCCCGCCTCGGGCGTCGTCGCGGTACTATGGGGGAAAGCCCAAAGGGCCCAAGAATGGATCAGTGCGGTCGATGCCACCACAGCCGATGCCGGAGCTGAGGCTGGCGATGACACCGGAAAATATCAAGCCGCTGGTTGAGAATGCGAAAGAGGTGCACGCGACGCTGGTGGAGTGTATAGCAGAGATTCGGTCTTTGCTCGAAAACCACAGGCTCGCTCCAGTCCACGGACGCTGATGGGGTTACTACTACCTTGGTTTGGATTATTTATCTTGATTCGTTTCTTTTTTCCTTTTAGCTTTCGTTGGTTGGGTTCATTGCATTGCTTGCATTGCTGGAACTTGTGTTCGTTTGCTTTCAAAGTGTTGTCGCCGTCCTACTAGTAGCTCATCATTCAGATTAAACATACATACCAATCGCATACACATCAAATCATTCTCATTACATTCACACATATTAATAAAAGAAAAACCTCGTGTTAAGTGAAGCATATTTAATGATAAATAAGATGAATCCGTGATTGTCCAGGTCAGCTCGCTGACTTTATCCGGTGTGAATGAATGTGATATAGGTTGTTCGTAAAGTGTAAAGGGATCAAGGAGCGGAAAAGCTTGGTATGGGCCCCAGCAACGGAGAGGACTTGGGCGTGGCTGCATTGCAGCAGGTCTGGGACCTCTTTCTTCTGTGCGTTGGGGAAGAAACGGGGGAGCAATAGATGGATGTGATGGTGCCCGAGTAGTCCGGGGGTGTCGGCGTCTGCGGACGAGTTGGCGGACTTGCAGTCAAGAATGGGTCCACGTCCGAATCAAACGCAACGGAAGGAGGCAATTCTTGCACCGTATCCGAGACGGCGAACAGGCCTTTGATGGGCGAACGCGCGCGAGTGCCATCCCTTTTCCCACACATCAGCGCTGGGGACAGGAAATAGCTGTTGTGCTGTGACGGCTGTGTTTCCTGTACACATGGTGATGGGCGCACCCGAAGCGCCGAGGGGCGAATGGTATCTTCTGGAGCAAACGAGGCCAGATCTGCCTTTGTGAGCATCACGAAAGGGGGCTTACTCATGACGGCTTGCACATCCTGACGACGTGGGCATCAAGATACCCTGATTATCGCATTGCCTGGGTGCCACTCACCTGTCGTAGCTTGTGGCGGATAGAGTCCGTCCAAGAAAGACCATCCAAATCATAAAATTCAGATTTAACAGACTGAAATGAGCGTAAGAGTGTCTGGTGCTGCTCCTGCACATGGAATAAGTCATGGGGATACGCAGTCGGCCCTGATGGACGTACGTCGGTCATTTTAAGAGCCTCGTCGTCCTCCAGACGCTGCTCCTTTTCGATTTCGAGCTGTCTGAGTCTACGCTGTTCAGCGCGGGTGGACATGATGGGCGTCAGAGGCAAAGCTGGCTAAGTGACGCCAGCCGACATATAAACCGGCGGCTGGCACGGTGGAGGCGTGACAGACAGCATAGTTCTGTGACAGAACGTGAATTCCAACTCCGCCCGAATTGTGAACGCGTTCTGACGCGCTCGCGCACAGCTCCTCCCACCACTGCCTTTAGATTCTACCCACCATCATGCTCGAAGCCAAGCTAGTCGAAGCCGGGCTGTTGAAGAAAATGCTTGACTGTGAGCTGCTTAGGACAAGGATATCGATTCAGAATGAAGACTTACCGCCGCTTGTTAGCCGTCAAAGAGCTCGTGACAGACGCCAACTTTGAATGCAATGAAGAGGGCATCAATTTGCAGGCCATGGACAACTCACACGTCGCTCTCGTCTCTGTTCTGCTCCAGGCAGGCGAGTTTGAAACCTACAGGTGTGATCGCCCGATGCCGCTGGCGTGAACCTCAGCAGCCTCTTCAAAGTCCTCAAGTGCGCCAAAGACGATGATATTTGCACACTCAAGGCCCTGGATGACGCAGATACCCTCAATCTGATCTACGAAGCTAAGCGTGAGTGACATTCCTGAAGTGGAGCTGTGCCACAGCATGCTTAGCCAACGTCGCGCAGATTCTGACCGCGTTGCCGAATACGACATGAAATTGATGGACATTGACACCGACTCGCTCGGGATCCCAGATACGGAGTACGAGGCGCGCATAACCATGCCTTCGTCAGAGTTTGGACGTATTGTGCGCGACCTAGCCTCGCTGGGCGAGAGCGTGCGTATCGATGTGAGCAAGGAAGGCGTCCGTTTCACCTGTGACGGCGAAGCGGCCAATGCCAATATCTTGCTTCGTCAGTCTGATGCTAACGGTCCAATTCGCAAAGTCAAAAAATCGGAGGACGACGAGCCAAGCTCGTCGAAAAAAGTGAAAAAGGAGGATGGTGATGTGGATATGGAGGATGAAGAAGACGCAAACCCCGCATCAGACGGCGAGGAAGAGCAAGAACGCGATGACGATGACGATGAGGAGGAGACTGGACAGAAACGAAAAAAGAAGGTAGGTCGAGGGGTCCCAGTTGCTCGGGTACAGCATTGATGATGAGATCAGGCCAATGGCACCAAAAAACCGACAAAAAAGGTCAAGACCTCCAAGTCAAAGAAGAAAGACGATGACGAAGATGACGAAGGGGCCGGAGCGTCCGGAGTTATCATTGAGCTCAACTCGCATGTGTCACTGACATTCTCACTCAAGTACCTTGTCAACTTTGCCAAAAGCTCCAACATTAGCAACAAGGTCCAGCTCATGATGAGCAATGAGGTGCCATTACTAGTGAGGTGCTCTTCAGGCGACCGAGATTATCACTGACGGGTAAAATAGGTCTCTTATGACTTTAAGCAAGGACACATTCGGTATTACTTGGCGCCGAAGATTGGAGACGAAGCGTAGATTGACATTACCCTGTATATACATATACATCTATTCTTGCCTTGTTTTACTCTCGCGAACTCTGTCAGATATATAAACCTGGACTTGTTCTAGTCACATTTCACCGCACTCTATCCAACCTCCATCAGTCACCAACGACACCAAACGAACTTGAAAATGTCACGTACCCACAATCTTGACCGTCAACTTGGGTCTGTTGTTGGCCCCAGTGGACACATGCTCGATCTTGCGCAGCGTAAGCATGCCATCGATCACCCGGCCAAATACGACGTGTTTGCCGTCCAGAAAATCGCACTTGGCGGTCGTGATGAAGAACTGGGGCGTTATCTATGCACTTGATAGATGCACCAAGATACTTACTTGGCATCCGTTCGTGTCTGGGCCCGAATTGGCCATGGAAAGCAGACCAGGTCCGGTATGCTTTTCCCGAAAATTTTCGTCCTGCCGCCGTGATTAAGCGGGTGTGAGTGGCAAAGAGTTGCCCTTGAAGGACACGCACCGGGAACTTGTCACCGTAGATGGAAAACGACCCCGTTCCGTCACCTTTCATAAAGTCTCCTCCTTCAGGAATGATCAGCAGATGAAAGAGTGGTGGTGGTGAGATAGAGTCAGCTGCTTACCTTGGCACATGAAGTTGGGCACGCTGCATCCGGTTGACGAGTTACAGCAGTACCAACCCCCCAGAAAAAGCTTCAAACTCACACTCTAAATGGAACTCAGTCAGAGCATTTTCGATAAATGCACGGAGATGACAGACCTATGAAATGTCGCATGCTTGTACCCTTGTGGTCTCGAATTGACCCTATCTCCCCATCAGAAAAACAAAGAGCAACCTGCCCAATGAAGCCAAAAACGAACCTAAACTCGCCCGTACACAGCTGTCTAAAGTTCTCTGCGGTCCTATATATCACACGCACTGACTGATCACTCGCCGTGATTCTGCGGGAAGATGCAATACATACTTCGGCACAATATCGCTAAAGAGCTCCATTTTAAGCCTGCCTCCAGGTGTTTCTCCGATTTGAATGTCCATAAAGACGATGGGTCGGGTGATGGTGGATGGGGTCGACATGTTAAAGTGCAAACTTCCTTATCAGGCAAATGGTTTTTTTTACATGCCTCGATTACGCAGAATAACCAACGACCAGTAAACAGCGATGATATATACTTTACATTATTCCCTTCTCAATCTAATCGTTGCCCTCATCCTATACATTAGAGCAGACAACTGAAGGGATGAAGCAGAGGGCATAGTGGGGTGGCGAAATGAGGGTATAACGGGACTCGGCGAGCGCGCGATCCAAGGATAGAACGGACGGGAGCAGAGATTTAGCAACGACAGCAAGCGGAGAGAAAAGGAGAGGGGGAACGAAGCGGAAACAACAAGCGAAATACGCTCCGAGGTGTGAAACGAACGGAACAGAAAGAAAAAGAAACCCGTGCCAGATTGAAAGTTCAATTTTTTGGTCTTCTAGATTTTGGGTCCTTGAAGGGTCTTGAGCTCAAACGATCCCTTTGATCAACATTGCCTCCAACCGACAGAACTCGGGCACAATCGACGCATAGCTGAGAAAGGCGTCCAGATCCGGCTCGGCGACCTTGGCAAGCCCAATTTGCGTTTCCGCATCTGCAGTGGGCAGTGCTATCACAGGCGTGAGCGGTGTAGGTGTCGTAGGCGTCGTCCCATTTCCACTGCCGCTCCCGTTGCCATTTCCGTTTCCGTTCCCACTGTGGCTGCCGCTACCCCCATTCCCGCCCATGCCGTTTCCCGAAGAAGGGGGTGGTGGTGCCAAGAACCCCATATCGGGCGTCGTGAATGCCGTTGTAGGCGTCAGTCTCGCACCACTCCCAAGCGTATCCACGGTGGAAGCTGTCTGCGTCCTCGACCGTCCCCCAGATAGATCGTACCCATAGCCCCCTCCCACTCCTCCAATGGCGCCAGGACCTACAAACGCGTTACTTCCAATGACGCCAGGCCCGAGTCCGAGGCCTACAGCCGCCTGTAACCGTCTCTCAATCTGGATCTCTTCATCTTCCTCCTCTTCTCTGAAAATCGTAGCGCCAAGGCCCCCGCCTCTCGACCCGGACGGATGTCCAAATGGCGTGCTCGACCCACTATTTCCAGCACTCGACCCCACCCCGATGGGGCCAATCGCACCATTCACATTTGTGCGCAGCGGCACCCCGCCCGTGGCAATCCACCGCTTTCCCATCAACCGCTTCATCTCGTCTTCATACACATTCAAACCGCCCACACCCCACTCTCTGCCCCACACCCACCGTGCGACATATGCGCACCCAAGAGCCGCACGACCCGGGAACCCTGGCGCAGGTGCGTTCCGATGGGGTGCCACCTGCGCCGAGTCGATCTGCGTCACGGGCACGTACACGGGCGAGTTGAACACGTCCCCCGCCAGGTTGGCGATACTGGGAAAGTTGGCGGCGGCGCCCGTCGCCAGAACGCGCAGAGGCAGCGCAGAGTGGTCGTACGGGTCGAACGATAGTCCGAGACTGGGTGGAATGGTTCCCCCCTTTGCACCACCACCAGCACCACTAGAACTGCTACCAGAAGAGGAGGAGGTGGACGGGACTGGGGGTGTCTGGCTCATTCCACCTGATTTGCGCGTTGTGGAGCCGATAACGCCTGTTGCGAGCATTCTGGACCATTTGATCCGGAACGAGAGGACCTGTGATTCGGCGAGACACCGCGGGTTGGCGCGTAAGTCGCGAAACTCGTTCACTTTGACGCCCGTCTCGAAGCGATATATGCCTTTAACATGTGAATAAGGATAACTATCGGATTGTAGGTGCCAAAAACTGAATAGTTTGTCGTCAAGCCTGCAAAATGATCAGTGGCAAACAGGGAAGCTGACATTTGAGCGTACCCGATTGAGCCGCCTGGGGGAACAATGGCCACGAGACGGTCAAATGCGCTCCAACTCTTAGTATACATGTCACGGACGAGAGCGCGTGGGACGTCTGCATTTCTATGAGGAAGAATTAGTCCTGCATATACTGCGCTGGGAAGACTCGCCTGCTTGAAATGACAGCAATATATCGTCGCTTCTCGGCGGAATCTTGAACAGGATGAGGGAATAGGTTATATAATCGTGTAGGAATATAGTGATGCGCTGGTGTCATTAAGATATCCATGGGTCCGAAAGATAAAACAGCATCGTTTGGCGATGGACATAGAGAGAGATAAGTAGAGAGAAAATCAGCAGTAAATGGTGCGACCACGGTGTCTAAACACGGGATCAGACACAATGCTCATCAATGAGGACGGCTGACGGACGGACCATGATCAAAACCAAAACGCTCCACAAGGTACCTCGAGACGTTCCCGGTACGTCTGCTACCACCCGAGACATCGACCTCACCCAACCAGCCCCTAACTCGTCGACCTTCCTCCCTACTTCCACCCACAATATCGAGCACGGTCTCATCCCAGTGGCCATGTCCGTGGGTGCTAACATGGGCGGCATTCGCACCGTGGATCCACATTCCGGTCGAGCAGGCCTCCGCCTCGCTCATCCCCTGCCACTTGCCCGTAATCAAGCTACACATGAACGCACTCGCGAGCTGGATCCTGCCCGTCCGCGCCCACACGTCTTGCGGCCACGTCTCCCGCACGCGCAACAGCTGCGCAGCGACGAGGGAAGCGCTGGCGCACGTCCCCACCCGTGCGGCCATGTGATCCGGCCCACCGAGGAGCGCCTCGATGGCGAGTGCGTGGGTGTGAGAAGACGTGTCCTGCGCGGTGGGAGTGTTGGGCAGCGAAAAGCTGTGCGCGGTGAAATGCGAGTGCAAGGGGGCGTGTGGGTCCAGTGCGGACAAAGAGGGCACCACGGTGGATTTCCACCATACGAGCGCGAGTTGGGCGGAACCTCCAATGGCCCGCACGCGCGATAGATCCTGGTGGCTGGCCAGTTTTTGCAGCAGAGTTTCTATATAATACGTCACGTGACGCGACGGATGATCTCGATCAGCAAGATCGCCGGAAACAAAGAAGAAAAGGAAGAAAAAAAAAAAAAGCTTCCGCGAATGACAGCGTTTGGTTTGGAGAATTGGATGAAAGCGGATTTGACGCGACTCACCTAGGCCTTTAATCCACATCTCGACCGGCGTCGTGTAAGCCTCTCCTGGTGTGGTAAATATTCCACCTTGTGTTCTGGGAACGAGTCAGAGAGTCAGATGATGGATACGGGGGGGGGACTTGAGGGACGGGAACGGAACGCACTTGTATTCAGAGAGTTCGGTGTCAAAGTCGACGCATTCGACGCCGACTAGCTCGAGAGATTCGTCCACGAGGGAGGCGCGCATCTGGTCAGTGGCGAGCTCGAAGCCCAAGAAGAGGGCTGGGCCGGATTTTGGAGGGGCTGGCATTAGGAAATTGGTGGTATCGTAGCAAGGAGGTATCTGCCACGCCCCGGCTTGCAGCGCTCAGTGTGTGATTTCTCTCAGGAAGCCATGACATATCACGTAAGCCCTCCCACGAAGCCATTACTTATATACCTACGATACCTTGTACTAATATGATACATACTTCAACGGCTCTCACTTGCGTGTTTGCATTGAGCTCTCGGGGGGCTCGTACACCACAGGCTCGCGTTGTTCCTGCGTCGGGAGATTCGGGAACGTGCTTGTGGGTGACAAATTGCATGGCAGCGGCATCAGTGACTTGTGGGACGCCGTGCCTCGGTAGCTCTGCAACTGCGCCTCTGTCGCTGCACGCTGCCGCGAAGGCAGATCGGGGAACGTGCTCGATGGAGAAAGCTCGCATGGTGGCGGCGGTAGAGAGTCCTCACGGATGAACGCACGAGATGCAGCGCTCCGAATCGGCCCTGCTGCGCGGCTGCCAGACATCGATACCATCGTCATCTCGATGCGCGTCACCGCTGGCCCACTTTGACGCGTGGCGGGCCGTCTGCGAGACCGTGTGACGTCCTCCGGCTCTTCGGTAACGGTGGTTTCTTCGGCATTTCCTCGGATCCGACGATAAAGGAAAGTGACGAGAACAAGCAGATTGCAGACAAAAAGCGAGGTAGCACACTGATGGGCGATCGATCGATCAGTCGCCTGTCACGGAGAAAAGGGTTGAGGACAAACCTGGGCATTGGCAGCTATGAACGAGGCCTGGTTTTCATGTAAAAGCAAGAGAGTGTAATGGGCAATGCTAGCGAACGAGGTTAGTATGTTCAACATGAAGATGGCGACAAGCATGCGCAAGTGTCGGCCAGGAAGGCGCATCCGACACAGCATATGTATGGGGGCGCCAACTAGCCAAGAATCAGCAATGACATCACCTAAAGACCAGTCAGCATGCGTTGTGGTCGGGCGCAGTGGAATAGACTGACAAGAGATCTCTACTACGCCGACTAACGTGTCGAAAGCACAAAACTCGACACCGCCTGAATCGTGCAAGTCGCAGACGATGGTTTTGTATAAAATGAGGGTGAATGATGCAAGGCCGAATAGGACGGCTACAGTTTTGCAAATGGTGCGCATCGTGCCCTGAGGACACAGCCGTACGATGGTGACGGCAAGACTCAGCCGTGCGGCCCTACATATGCCGTTTGAGCATCCGTACCTCTTACAAAAGCAGAACATACCATAGAGAAATGAGGTACAGTGCCTGATATGAAACAAGCCACATATTGTTGTCTGCACCATCAAGTTAGACTGACGGGTTGGACAAGATGGCGTTGAATAAACATACTCTTAGAATTTGGCAGATCGACGGCAGAGACCCATTGGGCGACGAGCATGACAAGACTGACGAGTGCCCAAAAGTCGTCCCACCACAGGCGCTGTTTGAGGGTTTTGAAAATGAGACGGAGGCAAGTTGAAAGTACGGCGATGGCATGGCCTGTAGATATTCCAACAGTATACCCTTATCGTCGCGCCATCCGAGTTAGAAACACATTGTAGGAGAATGGATGGAACGTCAGTACCTGTCGTTGCCACTAGAGTAGCCATCACCGTGGAACAGGCCGCTTGTGCACGATCGCATGTAGTGAATAACGTGATCGAGCAGCGTCGGAGGAGGAGAGAAAAAGGGAAGGAAAGGAAAAAATACGCGCAACAAGAATAAAGCGCCTTCAAGTAAGGTAAAGTATGTAATGGTAAGGGACTTGTTGTTTTCGCGCCACCAGCGCCTCCGAGATCGTGTATCGCCTGACTAACGCCGTTGGGGTTGGGGCGTCAGTGTAAGCCGGGCTCAATTCTGAGCCACGTTTGCTGTGCGGCTAACCAGATCTAGCCTTGTCGTTCAATTCCGAACCAGATTGCATCATGGAAGAACAAGAAAAAAAAAAGGGTCGGCCAACTTAGTCAGGTACGCGCAGCATGTGACGTTACATTTTTCTCTTTTTTTTCCTGAAACGCTCAAGAGGACCCTAGTTTGTCTTGGCCAAGAACCTGGAGGAAACGGTGACCGGTGACGGGTGGATATCGTTTACCGCCGGTTTGGGCGGAGTGGACACATGGTGATACATATGGACCCAATATGCTGAGCACATGGCGGCCGCGTGCTGGATCGCACTGGTCAAAGGATTGTAATACAATATTGCTGTATACTTTGCGGGGTACAGACCCTTCACTGTTCCTGGGATTGGAGAAAGCCTCCGCTGGGGCATATGCTGACAAACACATGCAGGCAAGCCGGCGCGGATCCTCTTCAGTCGCATGGACGGGCGAGAGCCTCTTCCATATCTCTCAACTCTCTGCGCAGACGCACGTAATCACCGCGCCCGCTTCATACGTCATATCTTATCGGAAATTGATGACGCCGGCATCGACAGACGTCTCAACGACTGGACACGTGCCATAGAGGATGGTTTAGATGACCTTGGATCTTGTATGTCTCGGGAAGATTGGTTGGTTGGGTTTAAGAGAAGGAAGGAAGCTGCGATCCCAAGGCAGGCAGCCAAGGGTTATGCTTTGCTCAAGGGAAAATCGGACGCCGCCTCGGCTTCCTGGACGAACATCTCTACGAACATTATGACGGCGCCGCAGGGTCCACAAGCTCGGACGGGGATGAGAAACCACATGTTCTCGTCCAAATGCAAAAGTTGGCGGCGTCGCCGGACATCCCATCACTTAAGCCCATCATCCACCACCTCGTGTTGTGCGTCGCCCCGTTTGGCACACAAGTCACTGGACTACCTGAAGCTGGGGGTCTGCTTAGCCCTTCGTCACACGTCAGCTGCGTTTTCACGTCAGCCCTGTTCTCCGCTGGAGATGCACAACAGAATGCTACTGTCAGTGTTCTGTATGGTTTGGACGATTGGGAGTGTGAGTATCCATCCATCCGCCTTCCGAGCATATGGCTAATGCGAGATCAACAGCGACAGTGTCGTTGTCTGAGCACGCCCGACTGCGCGTCGTTGGTGGGACCTTTGTCCTAATTGGGGCCACTTCCCCATCCCAACACCGTTCTCTAATTCGCATTCTACGCACGGCAATATACATGCACCTTGCACTCATCTTAGAACAACATCTTCTCTCAGACTCCAACGTGCACTTGCGATACTCTCGTCCCAAATACGATGCACCATGCTCCTCTGAACCTGATGCAGTTCCCCCAACACCTTCTAACCTGACCCCAAAACCTCGCCGCAGCTCCGGGATCCGGTCCACGCTGCTCAACCTCTTCTCGAGGAGGACTTTCGGCCACAGATCTAGCACGATCGGCTCTGTGGACGAATATCCGCACAAGTTGGAGCTCAGTCGAAACCTTTCCATCCAATTCCCGCGCAGAAGCGGGGACGAGTTGCCTCGCTCGTCGTTGGACAGTATCGGCCAGCGCATCCGTCGTTTCTCCCTCAGAACCGATGCGCATGTTCATCCACGCATCAAAAAGTTTATCGAGGACCCAGACAAACCGTTCACCACTGCGGTTGCGCGGATAGAGGATTGCAAGGATCTGCTCTCCACGTCATATGATGTCTCCTTTCCCCCACCTGAGGTCCTCCTTGACTTGGCCCGATACGAGGAGGACTCTGCACGACGCATGCGAGGTAAAGAGCGAAGAAGCGCGTTGACAACGTTACTCGGTTGGGATTCCAAGGACAGCATGGGAAAAGGGATGTCTGGCACCCTCGGCTTTGTCCGACACCAGTGTATCTCCGTCCTCGTCAGTCGGCACGTGCCACAGAGTTCCTTTTGCCTGCTAGGGACGACCAGCGTGCCAAGCCGCTCCGGCTGGCTTGTGGCAGACCGCGGTGGGAAACGTTTTGGTACTACACCAAGGGCGGGAGCCAGCATGACCTTACGCTTGGAGAAGTGATAACAGAGTTTTCGTCTGTTTTCTCTGATGTGTGCGACGAACAGGGATGCACGTCCAAGTGTGGAGAGCATCAGCTCAAGTTTACGCATGGAAAGACCTGTATCGAGCTCAGTTTTAGTGCGGTGGATGATGATGGCCAGGAAAGCAAAGACGGGATTGTAATGTGGGAGAGTTGTGCTGTATGTACGGTCAAGTCGACTATGAAGGAGATGAGCGATGGTACCTAGTAAGTATTAGCTCCCTCATAATTTGATATCTAATTACCTACTCTTACATTAGCCTACTATCGTTCGCCAAGTATCTGGAGCTGCTCGTCTACTCGCCCGCCATTCATTCATCTCCTATATGTGAACACACCACGCGTCCAGACCCCAATGTCCGGATCAACTTTGTCCGCCACTTTTCAACAAGAACTTGCATTGTAACGTTCTGCCTGTCAGAAGAGCGTGACATTTTCCAGCTGCATCTTCCACGGCTTCAGATATGCCGTACGGGCGACAAGACGATCCATCCTATGTACTCTGAAAATAGTCAGGAACCCTTGCAGATCGAAGAGGAGCAGATTGTGCTCCAGCGGCAGATACGAGCATTTTGGGAAGCCATTTCCGATCATCTTGATAGAATTGTACGTATCCAAGTGATTTGCTTTCTCGGTCTTATCTCACTCGGGGAGCAGGAGGGTCTATTGACCGGGCCTGATTCGGGAATCATCAAAAAGGCTTTACCGCGTTTGCCCTCTTCCATGGACGGCGCATATGAGGACTATATGTTGGCTCCACAAGCATCTACTATCTCGACGTACATGACGGCACCCGACGATCCCGGCTCTTCGCTTTTAAACTCCAATTTGGTGGACCCTGTTGTTGTCCGTGTATCTCGCGAAAACTACGTCTATCCCGGGCCACAGGCGGTGCCTGATCCTTTAGTATTATTGTCGGCCATGCGATATGCGTTTCAGCGGACAGAACAGTCACTGTATGCACAACTTTCGCGGGCGCCTATCTCTCAGTTGAATGACTTCCGTCGGTCGTTTTTGGCTGCGGGACGCAGTGCGCAGAAACGCGTGACGGCGTGGAAGAAGAAGCATTTGGAGCAAGGGCAAGACCTTGTAGGTGATATGCGGGTCCCGGAGCCGGAGTGGTGGGATAAGAAATTTTACGTGTTGCCTGGAGGAAACGTAGTGGTTCATGAAGAGGATTGGGGGAGCGTAATAGCATTTACTTTGAGGTGAGGCACGTTGCTAACCGCCATGGGGTTCAAAAGTCAAACTCTGATTGGATTTTTAAGCTCGTCGACTTTCTAAATGAATTATCCAACCTATCAGTGAACCGATCTGCATCAGGGCAGGCTGCCTTCCCAGAGGCTATAGCTCCGTCAGCTCCTTCCACACCATCTGCAAGCTCTGCTGTGACGACGAAAGGATACAAATTCTTTTCAAATGCCTCGACGCAGCAGCAGCCTGATCCTGACAGAGACGACGTGGTTTGGCACGAGCCTGAGCCCTACGCTGCTGTTGTCACGCGGAAGGAGGTGTCCCGCGATTCAGCTTCTATTCTCTCGCTGCGCGACATGCTGCTGTCCAGGACGCCGGCCGACCCAGGGGTGGCAAGTCCACGTGCTGCGGCGCCGTTGACGCCCCCGTTGGCATGGGCCAAGCCCGATGTGCAGCTTATCAAGGAGGCTGTGGGAGGAGAGGTTGGTAGGTTGCCGGATACGGTCGAGACAGTGGGGAAAATGCTTCAAGAGCTGGAAGCAGCCCATTCGGGTGAGGTGCTCAAGCCGGACACGGCGAGTGTGTCATCATCAATGTCATTGTCGAGCTCGGTTCAACGCGTCAAGGGATCGGTGCAGCCGTCGTTTTCTTCCGACTCATCGTCATCGGTCAGTGGTGCGACGGTCAGTATGCTTCCGTCCCTGCCGCCTGAGGTGCCACCAAGGAGGCTTCGACGAGTTTCAGTTCAGTTCAGGGACCGCCGACGCCGGTGACACCGGGACGTGCACAAGGGCATGGGCAGGGCAAGAATCCACAGACTGCGTCTTCTTCGTTTGCAAATACATTAACAAACAGCTTGAACTATGCGCTTCGTTTAGTTTCGAGTGGGCAGTCTACACCCCGGGGATTGGGATATTCGGCCAGCGCACACCATGGTTTGCTTCTTGCGGAGGCGAACGTGATCGATGAGAAGCCTCATATCAAGTATGAGGCGATGGTGGGCAAGCGGCTCAAGATCTCGTGCATAGTGTATTATGCCAAACAGTTTGATCTGTTGAGGAAGAGATGTGGCATTGATGACGTGTTTGTGAAGAGCCTGTCACGGAGCAACAATTGGGCGGCGGAGGGAGGCAAGAGCAGATCCCATTTCTGGAAAACTAGCGATGATCGGTTTATCATCAAGACTCTCGTCAATGCTTGGAACGTGGCTGACCTGTAAGTGGACCAGTTCCGAGTGTCGGGATACTTGACCAGTATCGCGTCACAGTAATGTTTTGCAGGAGCTCGCGCCAGCGTGTTTTCGGTATGTCGAGTCGATGGCGTCGAAGCCGACCGTTTTAGTCAAGTTGCTCGGATATTATACTGTTGAGGTGAAGAATCAAGAGTCGGGGGCGAACCATGGCAGGCTCGATCTAGTGGTGATGGAGAATTTGTTTTATGATCGCAAAGTCGACAAAACGTTTGATCTAAAGGGGATTCAGGGCCGCAAGGTGAAGCCTACGGCGAACGATTCACTTGATGGACGCCGTAGGCAGACTTTATTCGACGGTGAATGGATTGAAGGTCCGTTTCTGTGCCTAATTGGTCTTGTGGGGTTTTCATGATGTGTATGCTTCACCAGGCCAACAAAAGACACTGATGTTGGTTCGCCCCGAGTCAAAAAAGGTCCTGAGGGATGCTGTGAAGAGTGATGCAGAATTCTTGGCCAAGATGAACATCATGGATTACTCGTGAGCTTATTCTCCTTACTCGTGTCACACCCTCCTGATTTTTACTAGGCTCCTGCTTGGTATAGATGTGGAGAGCAAGCATATAATGTGTGGTCTTGTTGACATGATAGGTGGGACATGGGGACGCACACTCTTTTGAAAAAGCGGAACTGAATGACTACAATTACAGGCAGTTATACTTTGGCGAAAACATTGGAATACAAGGCAAAACATGGTCTTCATTCGATGAAAGATGTAACTGTTATACCGCCAGCAGAGTATGAGGAACGTTTCGTGAATGCTTTGGAAGGGTACTTTGTTGCCTGCCCTGGTAAGTGTGTCTGCTGTGTTTGCCTCGAAAGTCATTCCCTTATCAAGGCTGTGAAAGACAAGTGGTCCAAGCCACTTGATGAGAGTTGGGTCCTGAATGTGGTTGACCAGCTGCCTAGTGTGCTGTAGCATATATCAATTAGATTTTGCTTTGTATTCATTTCAAATTAGAAGACCAAGGGAATCAAACTGTTTGAAGTGCCAGAGTCAGCTCCTTCTAAACCCATAGCCTTTGAGATACTGTTTAGAGTCCCAACAATTGAGTGATGCATTTGCACTGGACTTGAAATTCAACTTGAGGTCTTTTTTTGTGCCTTTCTGCCAATTTTCTGAGCTCTTTACACTAAACCACCTGTTTATGCTGGAGTCCAGTGGAGTCCAGGCTCAGCCCAGGCTAAATTGATCACAGCCAAAACACTGCCAAAATGAGCATGGAGTCCATGTAGAGTCCACACAAATTACCTGGACTTTCCCTGGAATCACAAGGACTTGGAATGCCTGGACTCCATGTGGACTCCATCCTCTGTTGAATTCCTACCAAGTCAGGTACTTATTAAGGACTTGGGTCTGGAACTCCATTCTATAAGTCCAGAGTTCCGGAGTTGTCTCTGCACAACTCTGACTGTGGGAATAACATTTTGGACCTTTTAATAATGTCCATGGAACTCCTGTTTACACCTGTGGACATTATTATAGAGTTCACTCTATTAATACCTTGACAGATACCTTTGGCTGTTTCGGCACTATCTTTGGAGACTGCCAACTGAGCCTTAGTCATTGCTTTGTCATCGCGAGCCTGTGAGCCACACAAGTAGACTAGCGCAAAGTCCATGTGTTAGGAGTGATCCTCTCACGTGTGCAGCCTGTCGGCAGTCCAATGTCCCAGGGAGCGGGAGGCACACCCCATCTACAAACTCAGCTCTGGGCGGCTGACTCAGTGTGCTTGCTAACAAGACACTGCATGTCTATGTTACTGGATAAGTTGAGTAGCGGTGTCTACCATAACGAGGTGTTAGGGCAGTGGTGAAAGCCCTCTGACGAGCCCCTTTGCAAGGGTGAAATGCCAAAGCCCTGAGTCTTGTACTCGTGGGTTCGATCCCAAGACTTGGCAATTATAGAGTTTGACATATGTCAAACTCTGACATTAGTGCACCATGTGCACAACTGAGGTCTTTACACTAAGCCATGCATTCCATGTGGACTCCAGGCACTTTACCTGGACTGTCCTTGCATCTCCACAACCCAACATTTGGCAGGGAACCCCAGCCAAACTTGACCTGGAGTCCACCTGGACTATCACACATATTCCCTGGACTTTACCTGGATTTGCAAGGAGTCCCTGTCCCTGGACTGGCTGGAGTCCAGGTGCTGCTCAGAGCCTGCACTCAGGTCAAATGTTTGTGACATGTGTCACAATGGCCGTCACGATGCGCTGTTGGCTACTGCGTGACATTACTGTGTGACATATCACATTTGGCAGGATGACTAATCATTCCATTTTTGTCCAACACAGCCTGCATGCTGCCACATCATCACCTCCCACCATTGTTGCACTATGCAATGAAGTCCCCACCCCACCCAGGTACCCTGTCACTGAGGAAGACTTGCAGTGGCTGCAAGCATGCCATGTCCATTCTATCAGACAAATTGATCAAGGCATTGAAGAAACAACACAAGGAGGAGGACAACAACAATGACAATGATTTTGATGGCCAGGACTATAATGAAGACAAAGACAAAGGAGAAAAGTGAACAAAACAAGGAAAGAAACAAACCATCTCTGCATAAGCCTACTTTCACTTTCAACACTGAGGCTGGGCCTACATTGGGACCAATTCTGGAAAAGTTGGCAAGGGACTATTCCCCTGTAAGGCACAATAACTATCAAATTTATGTGCATGAGGGAGGGAGTTGGAGTCTCAAAGGTCATTTTAATCATGCTGTGGAGAATGATAAACCAGTTTCATGGGTGACTGACAATGATCAGTTTGCACTGTCTGTTTGTGCTGAGGGGGAAGGATATATTTACAGCTCCTGCTGAGAAACCTGGTCCTGCAGCCCCTCTGAGCAAAGCTGCTACCAAAGAAGGGGGACTTGTCAAAGTGTGAACTTATCACCATTCTCAATATCACTGAGCACTTGGCTCAGTCACAAAAGAATCCTGGCATAAGGCTTAATTATGCCAAGTACAAAGAGTGTCTCAAAGCCCAAGATACCATGAGATGGATGGTTAAAGAGACATGGCCTGCTGACATCAAGAAGCCAAATGCCACAAACATCATTGAGTTGTTTGTGTCCAAGAGTTACTGGCATAACTACATGACTCAGGCATTTCATGACATTGCACACTATCCTATACTGAAGGATTGGCTTGAAGCAGAAGGAGAAGGTCTGCCTGATGAGGAAGTTTGGGGAGCAACTCAAACTTCTTATACATTCTCTGACTTGATGAAGGAAAAGGAATGGAGGAAACAGGTTGCAAAGAAGAAAGGGAAGAATAAGGCCAAAGAAGATTCTACCATAAAGAAGCATAAGTAGGTGGAATAGTACTGCTCTTTGTCTGAAAGTTGTAATGTAATGATATCAAAGTTGTTTTTTGGTTATGCTCAATCATTTCCTCAAGTTCTTGATGGTCTGGATTTGGCTAGAGATTATCACAAGTTTGCCTTTAGTTGCTGCTGCACCCCTTGAACAACAAATAGTACCAGATATACCTTTCTCAATATTCAGCAAGTACATTGAAGAGAATTTTGATTCATCTGTGTCATTGTCAACAGTGCTGATGCTACTTTTCACTGTGACTGAGAACACAGATCTTCTGAATTTGCATTTTCAGCAAACATCTTCAGATCAAGCAAGAAGCACATTGGCAACTGGATGGATCAGGAGTTTGGCAGGCAAAGTAAAACAGAGACAAGAGAAAGAAGATGCTTCCCTGTTGAAAGAATCTGATATGGAAGCAGAGAGCTCAGATCATCAGATCACCATCACAATTGGATTAAAGTTGGATGGACTTGCAAGGATATTAGGGTTAAATCCACTCAACAAGTCAGGAAAATTCACAGCTAAATTAAAGCCAGTCTCAAACAAAAAAGTCCATGCAGTTTACACTTTATGTCCAGAAACCCCCACCTGTAGGACACTGGCTTGCCAAAGAAAGTCATTATGCCAGTGGACCAGAGCAAGGGATGTACCCCATGTAAGGTTGATAAGAAATTTTGTAGTGTATGACAACACACCACTGCTCTCAGGACACTGCAAAGGATGCAAGACCATTTATTATGCTTATCATGAAAGAGCAAAGCTTGAACATGATACTAAATGTGAAAGGGTATATTGAACTCTGCAAAGTATATCAAAATTGGACAAAGTCTCTGGGTGGACAGGGCATTCTCCAATGCAGCGTTGAGTGGGATATCCAACCTCCATGCATCAGCTGCAGCATATGCAGAGTTCTGGAATAATGCCATTAATATGGACAACCCAGCAAAAATAAGTAGGAGCCATGTATGGCAAGCATTTGTGCAGGAGTCAATTTGCCTTATTACATCTGCATCACAAACCAATTTAACAATCATGGATGGCCTACCAATTGATCAAGTGACCAGAGAGGCATTTGATGTATTGGGAGAAGGTGGTGTTACCAGATCAGCTGATCAACACTCTTGCTCTGAGTGCACACACAAGTACAGGAGTACTGCAGAAGTGGTTCTAGAAGCCAATGCAAATGAAGCAGATATGGTTGGGATAGATGACAGGGACCTCCCATTTGAAGGGCAGAGAAGAATACAAGAAGTTGATGAAGTGGAAGAAGCTGCCCCTGTTAAAATGGTAGTAGTGGATGGTATTGTGATGGGGCATACACACTGTGCATTTGAAGATTGCAGTGCAGATTTAGGCAATGCCTGTGGCAGTGTCTACTGTCCATTCCATGAACTCTCACATGGAGGTAAATGCCATGCTGCCAATTGTGAGAATGCAAATGTAGCAGGAACCCTTGCCTGTGAACAGCAGCACCAAGGGAAGTGGAGGAGGCACCTAATGAATCATAGGAAACAGGTCATGGGTGGTTACAGGAGAGCTTTGAGAAGGCCTGGTGACACAGTGCCTTGGACACTCAAGCACCACATCAGGTGTGCCCTCATGATGAAGAAGAGCAGAAAACCAGAGGCAGGGATTGCTTCATTCCACCAAGGATATACTGTGTTGAGACACTCTGTGCTCCATGTGGTGTGGTGGTGGCTTGGAATAAGTTTGACAAGGCTGAGTCACCAACTAACATACTGAACTTCTTGGGATCAGTATACCCTGAAAAAGACCAAAGGCCTGCATATGTTTGTATTGACAATGCCTGCATAAATGTGTGAATGATCCTAGGCTGCAGGAGTGGCTAGGCACATTTATTATTGATGCATACCACTACATCAACCATTGTGCAACAGATGATTTGTGCCAGACTTGGTGCAATCCTGCACCTTTGAATGGATCAGCACCCAACTTGGTCATTAAGGGAGAACTCCACAGGGGCAGTTATATCACAAGAGAGCATTCAACACTCAAGCCTGTGAGCAACTGAATGCATGGCTAGGTGGTTTTGAGTCAATCCTGAAAAGGATGACATCAGGCAATTTTGACTGGTTCTTGCATACAATGCTGTTCTATCATACAATTCAAGTTTTGAAGAGCCAAAAGGCAAGGGAAAAGAAAGAAGAGGATGAAAGTGATGAGGATGATGAGGATGTTGAGCAGCCTTCACCCCAATACCCCTAAGTATAGCCCTCAATGCAGCTATCACCAGTTTGACCCTTATAGGGTATTTCTTTTTCATTTATTTCTGTTATTTACATATATTAGATTCCAGTTCTTTACACAAATATGTACATACAGTAAAAGTGTATATAAGACCTGTAGATATCAAATATATGTTCAGTTGCTCTTTCTTGCTCCCCAGCATGTGAGTATCTCCACTCTATGAGTGTAAAGACCTGGAGAGGTCTCTGGTCACTGTTGTTGACAGTGATACAATACTCTTGTCATCACAAACATATGACTCTGTGTCTAACAGACACATGAGCTCATTGTTCATAACAGTGATGACCACTGAGACAAGCTATGTCTAAAGGACATACAATTGCTGCTCAACAGGTTATGGGCCCCCATAAGCCCATCATTGTTGTCAACAATGACAAAACATGTCTCAAGGACATGATCAACAATGATGAAAAAAAATATTTTCCAAAAAATTATTTTTATGAAACAAGATGCTAATAAAAACATGTTTCATAGATAAGAATATCATATACTATGTCATCTTCCAAGACCTCCACTGGCATCAATTTTATCAACACCTTCTCTGGCATTGATTACTGTGTCTGGGCAGGAAGGATGAAGTCTTATCTACTTCACATTGGATCATGGTCTATCATCAATCTTTCATTTCCTAAACCATCTACTCCTGCCAATACTGCTACTGCTGTAGTCAATACAGAATACAGAAAAGAACTTCACAAATGGCAAAAACTCAATGACTCAGGACTGGGTGCTTTACATCTTAAAGTATCAGATTCAATTAGGCACATATAGCTTCTGAGGATGAGCTTCTCACAGCCTGGACAACACTAGAGACAAGCTATAAAATGACTACTCCAGCATTAATATTTGATTGTTTTCAAAAAACAGTCAAATTTCAACTTTTGGGGAAAGATCCTGTACCTGAGATTGAAAGGCTAGGATTGTACTTTGCACAGCTCTCTGAAGATAAAGTGGAGATCCCTGATTTTATGCAGGCTCTCATACTCACAGCTGCCCTTCCAAAGGAATGGACTGCCATTTCCACTGCCATGTTCCAATTATATGGAACAGAAAAATTTACCTTCAAGACAATCTCCAATTCTATTATCAGAGACTATTGCAGGGGTTATGTGATGAAACAGCAGTATAATTCTAGAGATAAAGCCAATAAAATCAGCGGAGGAAAAAGGAAGGAAAAAGATGTGTCATGGATTAGTCAGAAAAACAATGATGACAACCAGTGTCAGGGTTCTGACAAATCCAAAGATCAAAGACCTTGCCCTTGCAAGGGTTTCAGAGGCAAGGGAAAGAAATGTGCCCAAGAAGCAGACATTCCTCCTGAATCAGATCAGGAGCATAATGCTGTTGAGATTATATCTCTGGCTCTCTCCATTGTGGCCCAAAATGTACAAGCCTGCATGTTTCCACTATGGCTGCCCAATTCACAGGTCAGTCACAAACTTGAAAGGGAATGTGGAAATGTTCTAACCAAACCAGAATGCTTGCTGAACACATTGGCATCACACCAATGACAGAAATGTTAAAATACTTGACACTGTCACAAAAGATGAAATATTCTTTGAACCACCTCCCAAATGTAAAATATCTGCTACAGATCTTGATTATTCAACTGTGGGACATGCATCTGATGTTTTGGAAGAAACACTATTTGAGGAAGGTGAAAAAGATTATGACATCCCAATAGATCCTTTTGATGAACAAATGGATCCACTCTTTGATGACAACACTGTAAGCCTTGGTGACAAGTTAAGTAATTCATTTGTCAATAGAGAAACTACTAAATGCTTTTCACAGCAACATGGTAGTATAGATGTATATAATGAAAATATACATTATTTTTCTCATTGCAATAATTGTGTGAAATGTAAAGAAAATGAGTTGTCATGGATCTTAGATTCAGGAGCATCACTACACTTTACTCACAATCAAAATGACTTTTTATATTATCAATTGCTAATTGATAAAAGGTTTGTACAAACTGCTGCTAAAGGTAAAACTTTACAGATACTAGGCATAGGTGCCATTATGATCAAAATTATCATCAATGGAAAGACAGATATTAAATTGATCAGGCCAGTCTTTTATATACCTGACATGGATATGAGATTACTCTCCATGGGAACATTTCTAAATCAAGGATGTTCCCTTTCAGGAAACAGAGATCACATCAATCTAATCAAAGAATCTTCCATTATAAGATTCTCACCACATGAAGAAGGACAAACCATATATTGGTTAGATTCCAAAATTCATAATGAATCAATAAATGTTGTGACATGAAAACCAGATAAACATTTGGGACATCCACAAGATGAAGTAATCTGTAAAGGAAGAATTCATTTAGAAGGATTCCCTAATATTCCTGTTCCTAAATGGAAACAAACTTGTTCAGGATGTGCTAAAGGAAAAATGCACAGTAAATCCTTTCCAGAGTCACAAAGGTGAGCTTTATCTCCTTTTAACTTAATACATTCAGATCTCAAGGAAATCTTGATGATATCATATCACAAATATAAATACTTTGTGACATTTATTGATGATTTCTCTGGACATTTATGGATTGGTTTACTAAAGAAGAAATCTGATATGGAATCTTCACTAAAACAATTTATAAAGAACAAATATCAAAAATTGCCTAAGAAATGGCAGTTTGATGGAGGAAGTGAATTCACTAAAAGTGAAAAATTCCTCAAAGATCTTGGCATTGAGATCCAAAAATCATTACCATATACATCACAACAAAATGGCAGAGCTGAAAGAATGAATCACACTATTTGGGAAAAGTCACAATCCCTTAGATTTGATGCCTGCTTACCACAATAATGGTGGGAATTTGCACTTGAACATGCAGTATACCTATATAATAGGACTCCCATAGCTCACAATAAATGGCAGACACCATATTTTCTTATTGAAAAGAAAAAACCAAATGTATTGGATTTGCAAGTGTTTGGATGCCAAGCTTATGTATATATTCCTGCTGAACACAGACAAAATAAGCTTGAAGCCAGATCTAAGATGATGATCTTTCTGGGATATAAAAATGGAATGAAAGGGTATAAATTTATGAATCCTGAAAATAATACCATTTTTATGGGAATGACAGCAGTATTTGACAAAACAAAATTTCCAAAATGTCAAACCTCTGATCAAATTCCCACATTCCTCAATCCAGAGGAAGAGTTTGAGGATCTCATGCCAGGAATACCTCATGAAACATCTAAAGAACAAAATACATCAGATGAAGAAGAAGATTCATCAAAGTCAGAGAGTGATAGCAACTCATCTGATGAATCTAGTATATTTCCCAAAGGAAAGGGATCTGATAAAGTGGAGAAATTACCCACTCAAAGAAGCTTCTTGGGAACTGGTGCAGAATTGCAACCATGCCAAGAGGAGTATTGATGATTTCCATCAATCCCATCTGGGGGTGCCCAGGAGACTCCATGGGCAAGGATTAGCATTCAAACCATATTTAAACTACACACAGCCACTGGTGTCTAAAAATATATATGGGTGGGAAGATGGAAAAGTTGAATGGGAATACTTGGAAAAACTCAAACAAAATTGGCAGAAGTGGAAAGGAAATTGTTGGGAAGTGGAATGAACAGATCCTGATTGTGTGGAACCCAATCCTTGAAGAGGGGGTTATGTTACAATTTCTCATTTTCTTTATTTCTTTGATTAGATAAGGACACAGCCACAGGAGGGTTAGGTCAGCAAGGGAACTGAGTCATCAGAAGTCAGGAGGGAAGAGTCACATGATTGACTCATGGAGAACATGAGGCAAAAGATATATAAGGAGGGGTTAGTAGGTAGTGTACCTTAACCTTACAATTGTTTGTGTTGTACCACACAGCAACTATCGCTCTCATTCTCTCTCTCTCTCTTTGCTCAAACCTTGAGGTTATCATTGGAATGACCTTCTAACAATATATGTGAGGCTTTTGTACTGGTTCCCCTCAGAGTGTGCTTGGATTATGAGTAGTCTGAGTCCACTCTGAGCTCAACTGGGCTTGGACTACATTTGTAGTGCAAGTTCCATTTTGAGTGAGTTCCCTGCCAAATTTTTGAGCTTGGAATCTGATTGGAATACAAGGACTCCTCATAATGGACTTGGATTTTGAGATTTGGGGGGGGGGAGAGTAAAGTGCTCAACATACTGCCTGACATTTCTTTTGACATTCAATTTGATTTAGGAGTGGCTTGTGGTGCTTGAATATTGGTGTGTTCCTGTTCTAGTCTTGTATGCAAACTTTCTTCAAGACCAGAAAGGGTTACCTGTGCCTTGGAGGTTTTCTCCATGTTAGTTGCAAGCTTCTTTGCTGTTGTCTTGAGTTGACTAGCTGTGGTAGCAGCTGGTGGCTTTAGTATCTGTTGTCTAGCCTTCTCTGACATGTCAGGCAAGCCAGGCCTACTTATTGGATTTTTGAGTGTTATAATGAACATTGGCACTAGGTTCAGACATTGGTGACAGGACAATGTAATTATATACTGTTACTGAATTGTTTCATCACCATGATGTGACACTAAGCCTAGCTGCACATCTCATACTTTTTTTCAAATGCAACCTTATGATCCAGTGTCTGCTAGTGTGGTGTTACAGTTTCCCTTTCGTTTCATCTTCCTGTCTCAGCGGATTGTTTCATACTCATCATTTCTCCTCAACTGCGCATCGTACAGCCTGGACGCTATCTCCTTTCATAGCTACCTTCGTATTTCCTTTCTCAGGTAGTCATTGTTTCATTCCTTTTATAGTCTCTTTTGTTCTCTAAACATATATAAACCCCATGTACTGTAGAGTAACACTAGTTCCAACTTAGATGAGTTTTGCTCTCAACAACAATTGACTTCAGCACTCTTCTCTCTCATTGTTCTCTAAGACCTTTGTCATCATTCAACTTAGTGTCTAGACCTTTGTCCAGTGGCTGGGAGCGGACTGAGACTCTGCTTGTCACTGTTGACTTAGAACGAACCACGATGAGGGCATCGTCCATAACACAAGTTGGAACTCAGGAATCGCTCAGTGCATCGTCACTAGCCAGACACCATTGATACCAGGAACTCCCAGATCAGACCCCCAAATGACTCTGTTCGTTACAAACAGAAGTACTACCTTAATCGGAGAGAAGTCTACTTTTCTATGACACACAAGGTCTGGTGCTACGTTTCAGGAACAAAGAGAAAGAACCTACCGGTCTCAGAGGAACTCTTTGAAGGAGAATACCAGGAAGGAGACCCTAACAAGGAACTACCAGGAGAAATTTGGATTCACTGGTATAACAAAACAAATGAGGAAAACAATCAGTTATTCCTAGCCCCAAACACTGAACCTGAACTCACCTGGTGGCACGAGTTTTGAGTCAACAAAGAACTCGGAGGCTTCACCTTCCTTGCACTAGATGAAGAAACACTAGCCAAGTGGAACAAATACAAAAAGCAACAACAGATCGAGATAGATCTAGCCTTTGGGGACGAATCAAAACAAGGAGAAAGCTTGAAACAAGGCACAGAATCAAAACACGAGCCCAGAACACAGGATCCAAAACCTGAAACACCAGAACCGAAACAGAAATCAAAGAAGGACATGTCAGACAACAAGGAAGCATCCTCGAAAGGGATAAAGGGAATCTCCATTAAGGAATTCAAAGGACAGCGCTCTAAGGCGAAACATTTCATCAACACATTTGATGACATATTCAATCTTGATGAGGGGCGCTTTGAAACATCGAAAAAGCGAATCAAATATGTTCTCCTTCACCTAGGGGAAGAACTAGACGATTGGAAAGCCAACCTTTGAGGAGAATTAGAAGCAGCAGAGGCAACCAAAGGAAAATCAGCAGAAAGCACATACACACTTTCTTGGGAAAACTACCCCAGCTTCAGGCGACAATTCTTGAGTGACTGGGGAGAATCTGACAGCGCAGCTAGGACCCTGAATGATCTAGATAAAGTCAAAGTGGGTGGAGATATTGATATCCCTGCCTACATTCAGAAATTCCGATCGCTCATACACTCCACTGGAATTACAGGATTCATGGCACAATGCATTTACTTCTGTAAAGGACTCCCTGCATCAGTAGCAGCAAAGATCATCGAAAACCCTGCAGTCGTCAGCATGGAAACAGCTTATAACGCTGCAGAACGCTTGCACAATGCTTGGGAGACCATGAAATTGATGAACCGATCATCTGGATCAGGAGACACAAAGGGACGTTTCAAATTTAACCAAAACACGAAGCCCTCCGCATCTGGATCAAAGGGGGATTAATGCTGTGAGCACAGGATGTCTTTCAGATGCCCAAAAGGAGGAATACCAAAAAACCGGCAAGTGTTTCAGATGTGGAATGCAGGGGCACATATCCAGGGACTGCCCAAACAAGGGGAACGCCCAAACATCGTCCTACAAGTCCTCCTCCCCACAGAATCGCTCAATCAGAGCAGTAGAGGAAATGACCTCGAACGAATCAGCTGCCCAATGCATTAGGGCACTATTGAAAGATCTTCCAGAGGAAGAACGCGAAACAACCCTCCAGGAACTCAAGTCCGAGGGTTTTTAAGAAGGAGACGCCAGAAAGCGGTTGACGCCTCCAGTACCATTGAACAGTTAGCACTTGACTCTGTAATTGTAAATTCCAATAATAACAAACAAATTTCCATTACTGTGCAAACGACCCATAAACCCGCTGAAATATCTGCTCTCATCAATTATGGAGCAGAAGGAAACTTCATTGATGAATGAATATCGAAGGATCTACCAAAAGAACTCTTAAAACAACCAATTAGGGTCAAGAACGCCGACGGAACTATCAATCAGAATGGGTTAATCACCCATCGCACTTGTCTTACCTACTCTATTGAAGGAAAAAACATACAACAACTGGTTATGGATCACCAATCTAGGAGATCAGGCGATAATCTTTGGAATACCATGGTTAGAACAGCATAATCCTATGATCAATTGGTGAAAGAAAACCCTCCAAATGGACGAGGATTCAGAAGACACCAAACCTATTTGGCACATGGCATTAGACAACCGACAATGGGGAGAAGATGAATATTGGATCAGGGTGAAAACATCAGCATTACAGGCACTTGAACATCAAGCAAAAAGAGACAAAGCACCTATAGTTCTACCTTCTGAATACATGCCCTGGCACACCACCTTTGAGAAGAAAGCGTCAGAGCGTTTTCCATCTTCTCACCCATGGGATCATGCGATCGAACTCAAAACAGGATTTATGCCAAAAGTCAACAAAATCTACCCGTTATCACTAAAGGAACAGTCAACCCTCGATGAATGGATTAAGGAACAACTCAATAAAGGATACATTTGACCATCTAAATCACCACAAGCATCACCATTTTTCTTTGTCTCTAAGAAGGAAAGTGGCGCACTTCGACCTTGCCAAGATTATCAATACCTGAATGAATGGACAATTAAGAACGCCTACCTGTTACCCTTGGTCTCTGATTTAATGACAAAGTTAGAAGGTGCAAATTACTTTATCAAACTCGATCTATGCTGGGGATACAACAACGTCCAGATCAAGGAAGGTGATGAATGGAAAGCGGCATTCATAACCAATTGAGGATTGTACAAACCAACAGTCATGTTCTTTGGTCTTTGCAACTCCCTGTCAATGTTCCAAATGATGATGAACGAATATTTCCAGGATATGATAAACAAAGGATGGCTCATCATCTATATGGATGACATCCTGATCTGCGCAAAAACAAAAGAAGAAATGTGGGAGCATACAGAACGCGTTTTGAATCACCTACAGGAAAATGACTTATTCTTGAAACTTGAGAAATGCAAATTTTGCGTTCAAGAAGTCGAATTCCTTGGCATGATCATCACACCAGGACACATTCAAATGGACCCTGTTAAACTGGCAGGAATTCATGATTGGCCAACACCAACTATGGTTAAACAAGTCAGATCCTTCCTTGGATTTGGAAACTTCTATTGGAGGTTTATTGGCAACTTTGCTGCCATAGCGAAACCGTTGACAGATCTAACAAAGAAAGGTTTACTCTTTGACTGGACAACCACTTGTCAGACTGCGTTTGAGGAGCTTAAAAACAAGTTCTCCTCCATGCCTGTCTTATGCATGCCCGACCCCACCCGACCATTCATTCTTCAGACGGACACCTCGAACAAAGCTACTGGAGCAGTTCTTAAACAAGCGGATACAACCGGAATGCTTCATCCATGTGGATTTATTTCACATGCTTTGACACTTACAGAACAGAATTACCAGATTTGCGATCGAGAATTACTAGCAATCATTAAAGGACTGCAGGCATGGCGACATTTACTTCATGGATCGCCACACCCCATAGTGGTTCACTGCGATCATAAAAATCTCTTATTCTATCGATCACCCCAACGATTAACCCCTCGACAAGCACGATGGTCCATGATGCTCTCAGAATTTGACTTGAAAATTGAACATGTACCTGGCGCCAAAATGTTTGAAGCAGATGCTCTATCCCGTCAACCTGATCACATGAAAGGCAATGATGCTCTAGAGGATGTCACCATATTACCAGACAATAAATTCATCCATCTCATCGCTACAGACCTCACCCAGGAAATTAGAGATGCCACATTACTTGACAGTTTTGGACAAACAATCATTGATGTCATTGACACTCAACGCGCCCCCACTGATTAAATCCAAACTTTGGGACTGGGCATTTGTTGATGGAATTATCCAATACATCGATAGAGCATACATCCCAGATAATGGAGTACTCAGGACACAGATTGTCAAAACAGTTCATGAATTGCTCACATCAGGACACCCAGGACGCATGAAAACCCTTGAACTCTTACAACGTGATTACTGGTGGCCAGGAATGTATAAACACGTCAAAGAATGGATTACAGGTTGCGCTACCTGCCAACAGATGAAAGTAAATACTCATCCAAACACTCCGGCTCTTCTACCTATTGGATCAAAAGCGACTCACCCTTTCCAGCAGGTGACACTGGATTTCATTACAGATCTTCCTATCGCAGATGGATACAATTCGATTCTGGTCACGGTGGACCATGGCCTTACAAAGGGGGTAATTCTTACTCCTTGCAAGAAAACCATCAAATGCATTAGGGACAGCCAATCTTTACATCTCAGAAATATTCAAACGCTTCGGACTACCTGATATACTCATCTCAGATCGAGGACCACAGTTTTCGGCTAAAGTCTTCCAGGAAATCAGAAAAACACTAGGAATCGATCACAGAATGAGCACAGCCTATCATCCACAAACCGACGGAGAGACTGAACGCGTTAATCAAGAATTAGAAGTGTACCTTCAGATATTTTGTGCAAACAAACCTCATAGATGGAAACAACTACTCCCAATTGCCAAGTTTGCTCACAATAATCGACATCATGACTCAGTTAAAGCCTCTCCGTTCCAACTTATGTATGGAATGGACCCCGTTGCATTACCAACTGCCGTACAGAAGATGACAACACCCGCCGCTGAAGAACGCCTACAGCTATTACGAAAAGCTAGGGAAGAAGCGCTAGCTGCACACAAATTAGCAAAACAGATGGTTGCACGGCGAGTCAGAGACAAAGCAATCAAATTCGAACAAGGAGACAAAGTATGGCTTGAAAACAGAAACCTCAACATACCATATCAATCTAGGAAACTAGCGCCTAAATGAGAAGGACCCTTTGTAGTGGAACAAGTTCTAGGACCAGTAACATATAGGCTCAAGTTACCGAAACAATGGCGCATTCACCCAGTCTTTCACACATCACTCCTTATGCCATATAGAGAAACTGAAACACACAGACCAAATTATACTACTCCGCCCCCTGATCTTATAAATGGACAAGAAGAGTTCAAAGTGGAAGCAGTTCTCACACACCAAAAACGCGGAGCAGGATATCAATATTTGGTTAAATGGAAGGGATACGGCCCGAATGACAACTCCTGGGAACCCGAGCGCAATCTAAGCAATGCTGCGGACGTGCTAAAAGCATATAAACTCAGAAGACAGCTATGAAACTTCATGTCTCAATATCGCAACCACCAAACCCTCAAACAAAACATTCACTATATGAAAAGATACTGCTCCACCAGAGGATGATACTCCCCAAAACCTTATGAAAGCTTCAAAGGACGAATCATCACATTTCCCATCCCTCATCCTCCGATCACTCCTTTAGAACCGCCTCGATTAGTCAATTTCATCCGAACTCTAGCGACTCGATTAATTACCTACAAGACTCCCAGGCTTTTTAACGGACATGCAACGCACCCACAGGGACACGTTGAGATCCCATTCAATGCCCGATTACACTATCTTCTGAAATATATGGACCTTACATTCGATCCGGAAGAACTGCCATACTATCCAGATGCAATGTCACCCTACCTCCCATCGCCTAACAGACCTTTAAATCACACCAACGATGTATACACCAAGGCGGCCCCTCTGCTGGGAAGATCCCACGCTATTTGATTTCGCTGAATGGCTAGGAAATGCTAGCAAAGAGATGGAAATTTGCAGATGGGCTGCTGCTCAACGACTCCCAGACGCAATCTCAAACCTCAACAGAGTATTCGAGAGCCTTGATTTCTTAGACGCATTCAACAGCACAGGCGGACCCACTATACCCAATTCACCTGAAAGTATTGCACCACAGGACATCAATCCCGAAACAGAATCAGACTCTGAAAATGAAGTTTCTACCACTACCAGGAATGAGCTAAGCAAATCAGAAGAATCTGATGAAGAACTTGAATATGTTCCCAGCATTAGAGCATCCACATTTACTTATCGGTCCCCGGATGGAGAACTCCAAACTGTCAATTGGGATGACAAAGTATTCGATTGAACATAAAAAGACAGCTCTGGCAGTGTTAGATCCCCAACTCCATATGCCTGCATAATGTTCTTCTTCACCGCCATTGCCTACTTCGCTGCCCTCGCCTTCGCCTTGTTGGTCACCGCATGTGGCCACTATTATATCGAACCAATTAATTTGTTGTCGCCCTTCATCGCCGCCGCCCATGACTTTCCCCTCAAAGTCTTTGTCAAGACCACTGTCACCATCGACGACTTTGATTTCGCCAACCTCCCCCGAGCTGCACGAACACCCTGCAGAACTTATAGAACCTACTGCCACCATCACTACGCCTCCCATCATCATCCGCCCTCGCAACGCAATGCTTCAAAATGTCAGCGATTGCCTCGCTGAAATACTCGTCCTCTACAACCAGTTTGCCGAACCCTTGGACTTTGTCACAGGGCTCACCATCACCACTGACCCTCACTCTCTTACTCTCGAAGAAAGAGATTCAGTGCTAGCACAAGCAAAACAACTGCAGCTAGCAGTGCAATGGCGAGCTGAGATGGCAGCAGCAGACTTAGGCAATGTCGTCACTTGGCTTGAGTCATGGCAGGATCACACATGGACATCTGCATGGTAGAAGTCGGTGACTTCTTGCATACGAAGGGGGTAATGTTACAGTTTCCCTTTCGTTTCATCTTCCTGTCTCAGCGGATTGTTTCATACTCATCATTTCTCCTCAACTGCGCATCGTACAGCCTGGACGCTATCTCCTTTCATAGCTACCTTCGTATTTCCTTTCTCAGGTAGTCATCATTTCATTCCTTTTATAGTCTCTTTTGTTCTCTAAACATATATAAACCCCATGTACTGTAGAGTAACACTAGTTCCAACTTAGACGAGTTTTGCTCTCAACAACGATTGACTTCAGCACTCTTCTCTCTCATTGTTCTCTAAGACCTTCATCATCATTCGACTTAGTGTCTAGACCTTTGTCCAGTGGCTGGGAGCAGACAGAGACTCTGCTTGTCACTGTTGACTTAGAACAAACCACGACGAGGGCATCGTCTGTAACATGTGGGACCTATGATCCAACATCTGTTATGTGGATCCTATGATTTAAACACAACAAGGCCACACTCCTTTGCCCTGACACTTGCACTGGTGTCTGGATCTCAAATGCAATAGTGTTACTAGGTTGGCTCTTGGCATCTGGTTCTTTCACTCCTGCATGGAAGGGAAAGTCATCTTGGCATTGTGAATAAAACTGTTTACATTGGCAATGCTCATGTGGGGACACCACAAACACTGTCAATTTCACCAGGCAACAAAGTCTGTACCCAAAAGTAGCTAGCATAGAGCAAGATTCATAGGGTGAGTAAGTACATCATAGATTCATAGCAAGGGAAATGACATGAAAAAGATCAGGGATCTGATTTACTAAATGGCACAGTAATGTCAAATGAAGATGGTGACAATAAGAAAGACACACCAAAGATGACAATGGTGCTGTAGAGAAGTGAGGTATCTTCTTATTACAAGAGTCAGCAAAGTAATGGGAATTACAATTGAATACATGCTTTCAGGTCTTGGTCTGATTGTATAAATATGTAATCAAGTCTGCATGGTCAGGTGGCATAGACCCAACAGTAATTTCAGTTTTCAGTTTCTCCACATAATTCATCATCATGAACTGGTCAAAAGCATTTCTTAAAGCTGTCTGCACATATTCTCTTGCCCAAAATGCTTGTTTAGCAATGATGAGAATTGCTTTTAAATTGTCAACATGAATCAGTTTTGGTAACTAAAAGAGTAGTTTACCAACTAAGGCTTGACAATGTGATGGCTGATGATATGAAAGCCAATAAGTCATTCTTGGTGAGGCAAGCTGACTTCTAACCTTGTGGAGCACAAATTCAGTATCAATGTCAATCCCACATGAACTGAGGATCATGGGCTAATTATAGGTAGCATAATAATCTGAATCTGATGTAAGTAACAAATGGCATACCAACTAAAAGTAGAGCAATGAGGTAAACAAAAAATGTGTAATATCACTCACTTTCTGTTATTTATGGATCAGATAGGAAAGTCCCTAGCATAAAATGGGCACTGTCACTCACATCCTGTTGATCATGGGATCATATGTCAGGAGAGTCCCCAGCATAAAATGGGCACTGTCACTCACAGACTGTTGGTCATGGGATCATATGTCAGGAGAGTCCCTGGCATAAAATGGGCACTGTCACTCACCAACTGTTGGTCATGGGATCAGATGTCAAAAGAGTCCCTGGCATAAAATGGGAACTGTCACTCACAAACTGTTGGCCATGGGATCAGATGTCAAAAGAGTCCCTGGCATAAAATGAGCACTGTCACTCACTCTCTGTTGGTCATGGGATCAGATGTCAGGAGAGTCCCTGGCATAAAATGGGCACTGTCACTCACATCCTGTTGGTCATGGGATCAGATGTCAGGAGAGTCCCTGGCATAAAATGGGCACTGTCACTCACAAACTGTTGGTCATGGGATCAGATCCCTGGCATAAAATGGGCACTGTCACTCACTCTCTGTTGGTTATGGGATCAGATGTCAGGAGAGTCCCTGGCATAAAATGGGCACTGTCACTCACAAACTGTTGGTCATGGGATCAGATGTCAGGAGAATCCCTGGCATAAAATGGGCACTGTCACTCACTTCCTGTTGGTCATGGGATCAGATGTCAGGAGAGTCCCTGGCATAAAATGGGCACTGTCACTCACCAACTGTTGGTCATGGGACCAGATGTCAGGAAAGTCCCTGGCATAAAATGGGCACTGTCGCTCACCAACTGTTGGTCATGGGATCAGATGTCAGGAGAGTCCCTGGCATAAAATGGGCACTGTCACTCACTCTCTGTTGGTCATGGGATCAAATGTCAGGAGAGTCCCTGGCATAAAATGGGCACTGTCACTCACTCTCTGTTGGTCATGGGATATGTCAGGAGAGTCCCTGGCATAAAATGGGCACTGTCTCTCACTCTCTGTTGGTCACCATTTGATGAGGCTCTTCACCATTAAATGTTGCCTATGACACTCACAGACTTTATTCAAGCTTGTTTATCAAGGTTCCATGGCAGACAAGTGGGTAGCACAACTTACTTCCTATTCTGAGATCAGCCATTGGAAGAACAAGTGCACTGCCACTCACTTTCTGTTGTATCCATCAGATTGGATATTCAATATGTATTTCATTGTTTACCCACTATTGTCATATTGTTAAACTTGAATGGGAAATATAGTACCACTCACATTTTTCAAATGCTATTCAAAGGCAACAACATAGCATGCCTCATACACTTCAAGGCATCAAACTTACATACCTTGTGCAAGTGATCATCAGATTTATCATGCTATCATGATCATACTATTATCTTCCTAACATAATGTGGAATGATCAACACCTACCCAGAAGTATGGGAAATGTGTGAACACAATTCCAGCCATGTATCTCCAACTGCTATTCCTTCTCACAATGTCTCTGTTGCATATTATGGCTCATGTGGGATTTAATTGTGGTTGATCTCACTGAAGAGCACTCTTAACACAGAGATCCAAGTTGTTTGTCTGAGTTGAGATGAATAGATGATGCAAACTATCATTGTCAATTGTTTGAGCTGTTTTCTCTGTCAGTTCAAGACAATCGTTTTCAGGCTTGTGCATCTCTGGCAACATAGGGACATTTATAACAGTTAAAAAAACATTTGTTGCTGACCTTCCAATTTCACAAATGCTTTTGGAGGATGATTTGTATTCATCACTCTGGGGAGGTAAACTTCCTGGAAAGATTGTTCAGCATTCCTTCGAGCCCTGTCCCACATAGCCTCTCCATCCTCAATGTCATTAAGTTTACCATATTCTTGAATAATTTGACCATCAAACTTGGTGAAAACCAACACCAAAGGAACTGTATTAATCAATAAACTGTGTTTGGAATCACTGTTGACTTACCTCCACCAGTCCCTTTGTTGAAGAACTGAAGTTCTGCAGATGGGAGGGGGCGAGGACTATCCATGGGTATGCAGTACCTATGGAAATAAGCATGAGATGGAACATAAATATTAGTGAAAGTGCAAGTATACCAAATTGCATGTAATTGATCTTTGAGATCAGTTGCTATGGATTTCTTCTCAATAAATTTCCAAACATCCTCTATCTCTTCCTCAGCACCAGACTCAAAGCCCTGTGAGTCATGGAAGATGAAGTTGCTACCAGGATATGTAATCTGGTGCTCAATATCATGTATGCCACGCTGGAAGATGGTCTGAAGTCAATGGTAATCAAGATGCACAAGCCAGCTCACCTCTATGGATGACTTTAAATGACTAGCAGATTCCTTTTTCCAAAAACGAAGCTTTAAACGTGACGGCATGTTGGGTTTGAGCAGATCACCATGTTGATCATATATAATGGGTTTTGTCCCCTGAGCCACGCTGCAAACCTTCTCAAGAATAGTTGTCTTGCCTGCATTAGCCCTTCCTATAACCAGAATACGGAAGTGACGGCATGCGTATCGATCCTTGAGTACGTCCATCATTTCCGAGTCATCAGCTATTAAAATCAAGGTGAGAGTTCCACAATTGCTGACCCTACTGTTCCAACTCACCGAATGGATGTGAATCTTGTGGATCAGTCTCATGCATGGTCAAGTTGTACAGCTAGTAGGGCAATAATACGATGGTATTCGAAACAATGTTTGGCCTAGGAGCAAGTTAAGAGATGTAAAGAGACACCGCAGGGCCACTCATAATCACAAAAGGTTAAACCGCCAACAGCGCGATGGTAAGGTAGCAACGGTCCACTGGTATCGGAGCGATGTGCTGGGAAACAAGAGTCTGGGACTAGGGCGGTGTGACAAGAATGTCAGGAGTTGTGCTTGGTGCAGGGATCAGTGCGTCGCAACTTGAAGGATTACGCAGGTCGGGCGCTGAAGTAGGACAGATGTGCGGTCAAGGTGCGTAAGCAATGTCACAGTCACAAAGACGGCTCCACCAGTGACCAGTCTGATTGCCTTTGTCTGCTTGCCGCTGCCGCAGTGGGCGCTTTTGCAACTCTCTACTCACCACCATGCAGACCGAAGACAACTCTCCCAGTGGCTGGTTTGAAGGGCGAATCGAGAAGATTCACAGCGCTCCTGAAGAATCGGATCTTCGCACAGAGTTCCAAGACCTCTTTACAGATCATCCTCAAATCGTCCTGAACCACAAACGCATCAGTGATCTCCATGCACACAGGGAGCAGAGACGTGTGGAGGAAAAAGGTATGGCTTGGGCGAACGATCGTGCGTCAGCGTTGCGATGAACACAGCGTGGCGGCCTGGCATGAGACCATCAAACATTTTCACCAGGCCTGGCGAAAGCACCTCCACAGCTGGCAAGGACCTACTGTTGTCAGCCAAAGTTCATTTGACCTCCCCTCACATCAACGTATCACAATGTCACTACAGTCACTTCCTGCGCCCCCGCCTCCCTCAATCGGCCTTATCGTCTTCCACCGGCGTGCTGCGAGTAACCTGTATGTGCCTTGGTAGGCGCAGGGTTTGTTTATTTACGTACTGCTAGTTGTCTGATATTCCACTCATGTTTCCTCCCTCCTACTGAAATGGAGATATCTTGCGGAAAAGAAAAGAAAAGAAAGCTAGCATTGTGACATGGAATATACAACGCGTGACACGCGTCCAGCATCAAAGCTCTCGACAAGACTTCCGTGCACAGGATATCGTCTGGCCAGGTCGTTGTGGACCTTCAGACAGCCGTCAAGGAGCTCGTCGAAAACAGTTTGGACGCAGGCGCAACGAGCTTAGGTATGCCAATGCTCCCTTTTTCGTGTCTTTACTTATTCCGCGACGATCAGAGGTGCGCTTCAAGCAATATGGCTTGTCGAGCGTGGAAGTGGTGGACAATGGATGCGGTATTGACGAGAAAGACTGGGATAGTGTCGGTACGCATGGAGCGCGTTTTGCCCTTAATTTCAAGGCTCAACATGTTACAGGTCTCAAACATTACACTTCAAAACTAGCCACATTCGACGACCTGTCCACTGTTCGCACATTCGGCTTCCGGGGTGAAGCCTTGTCTTCCCTTTGTGCGTTATGTGAGGGCAACACGGTGACGACAACGACCAATGGCCCGATGGGGATCCAGCTAGATTTGGAGAAGAGTGGAAGTGTGGGAAAGAGGACGAGAGTGGCCACACAGGTAAGAGCGACTCAGTCCTACGTCTCGTTTACGACAATGTATTCATAGCGCGGGACAACCGTTCACCTGGCAAATCTCTTTGCTCCGCTGCCTGTACGCAGGAAAGAGCTGCAAAGGAACCTCAAACGGGAATTTGGCAAAGCATTAGGTTTATTGAACGCATACGCTCTAGGTCCTTGTGCTGGCATGGATAGCTCGGGACGCGGCGTGCGCTTGACAGTCAACAATCAAACTGAAAATGGGTGTGTATTGCTATGTCCTACCCTTTTCTATGTCATCACTTCACTAGTTCCATACTATAGACAAAAGGCTGTGCAAATCAAAACTAACGGTGTGCCGTCATTCAAAGTATCTTTGAAGGCGCTTTGGGGCCCGAAGGCGATAGAAAACACTGTAGAACTTGACCTTAACTGCCGTGTTCAGCAAGAGAAGTCTGCCTTGAAGCGAAGCAGGGATAGGTACACCGACTCGCAGACTCAAGCAGATGACGATGGTATTCCCATCCAAGTCAAGGGCCTAGTTTCCAAGTTTTCCGTTGGTGCCGGGCGAACGGGTACAATAGGCAGTTTTTTTATGTGAATGGGCGACCTCGCAATTTGACCAAGATCCAAAAGGCATTCAACGAGGTATACAGGACGTTCAACGCCAATCAAGCGCCGTTTATATTGGCCAATTTCATTGTGCCGACAGGTGAACCAGTCCTCATCTCACCTTCCTTCCAGGCGGTCTGACATCGATACACATAGAATGCTGTGATATCAATGTTAGTCCTGACAAACGAACGATTTTCTTGCAAAGCGAAGGAAACCTCATCAAGGTGGGCACGAAAAGCGACTGTATGCTCTCCCTGTAACGATTTTCAATCTCAGACTGCACTCGAAACTGAATTCTCGCAACATCGGTCCATTTAATATCAATCCGACCCAATTGTCTCAAGGGGCGCTCACGCAAACGACGTTTGATAGCCCCTTTTCTAAGAGGCTGAACCTTACAGCTGGCGCTGGATTGACCAAGTCCCAGTCGTTGCCTGTCAAAACTAGTGGAAAACCGTCGGAGCTGGAGGGAGGCTCTGGCCGAGCGTTGTTCCTGCCAGAGTCAGAAGAATCCGAGGGAGAACCGCCAGCCGCGAAGCGGAATCGGAATGAGATGTTGGAAGAAGGCGGTGGTCGACATATGCCGGGAACCGATGGAGGTGGCGCTGGGGAAGGAGCGAGAGCTACTAACAATGAAACAGCGGACAGCGAAAAATGTCGCGCTGCGGATAGTATAGTCCCGATGGGTATCATTGATGAAGAGGGAGAACGGGAAAGGGTGCCGAAACGCAAAGAGAAGGAGATCGAGAGCTCAGTCGTGTTGGATACGACGAGGGCTGCTTGAGGCAGCAAAAACGCTGTATCTGCTCCGGAGAAGGCCGGCAACGTTTGCTGGGAGCGTGGTGCTGACATTGAGGAACCGGTGGTGAAACAGAGGAAGATAAGAGGCTTGGGAGTTGCCTCTGATGCGACTGCGAGCAAACCTTCTCGCAAGCCTCCTAGCAGAAAGAGCGACGAATTGGCTTATTGGGATAGTCTGCGCAGCCGATTCGCTAGGTTGTCGGGAGGCAATGTCCATGCTGCGGCTACGTCGTCGAAAAAGGCACCGCGCGTCGTGGATGAGATGGATACGGGACAGGAGGAAGCAGAAGTAGCCAAGGCTTGTGGTTCGGATGGAAAGCAGAGGCGAGACAAAAGCCCTGTCGAGGTGATGAAGCCGACTAGTACTAACGGAAGGCGAAGCAACCAACGTGTGACACGATCAAGACACCTACCGAGCCTGACGGGGACGTCATCATGGACCTTCTTGACTCATCGACCAGTTCCACAATTGATGTACCCGAGGGCCTAGCTGCCAAAGTCGTTGAGACGGATGGTGAGCGGCAGACGATTATCGAAACGGCGGTGCAGCGCCCCGCAGCGTAGATACAGCTTTGGGCAACGTGACGCTGCGGTTTGACCTGGAGCGGCTGTCTTCCGTATGGACACGATGGAAAAGGTCAGTCGCACCTGTGGAGCGAGAAGCGTCCTACATGTCTGGCAAAATTCCGGCCGATGCTGGGATGACAAATACGGACGACAATGGAAGTGCAACTCGTGCTCTGGCGCGGGTGATTGACAAGAGCGATTTTGCGCATATGGAAATTATTGGTCAGTTCAATCGCGGTTTCATCGTCGTGCGGAGGCAAAGGGCAGCATATGGTGGGCAAGACCAAAGCGGAGGCAAGATGGACGATCTTTTTATTGTCGAACAGCATGCTTCCGATGAAAAGTATAATTTTGAGACGTTGCAGCAGACGACGAGGATAGAGTCTCAAAAGCTTTTCAAGTGTGCACCATCTTTGTGGAGTTTTCTGACTATACTGATGTGAGATACGTAGGCCACGCACGCTTGAGCTGACTGCAGCGGATGAGCTAGTTGCCATAGAGAACATCCATGCCGTACAGAGAAACGGTTTCGAGCTCGAAGTGGATGAAACGGCGCCCATGGGTCAAGGTTCCAAGCTCAAAGTGACTGCGTTCCCTGTCAGCAAAAAGCACCGAATTTGACATGACAGGTATGCACAATTTGCAACCTGGCATTGATGTATCTGATGTTGTTCGACAGATCTCGAGGAGCTGATACACTTGATGAGGGGCCAACCTTCTGGCACTGTTGCGCGGTGTTCCAAGGCTCGTGCCATGTTTGATCGGGATGCTTTTGAGCAAGAACCAAATGACGACAGTGGTGTAACATATGGGCATGATTGATCAACCCTGGAATTGTCCCCATGGACGGCCAACAATGCGGCATCTGCTCGACCTGTGTCAGGATGACTTGCAGTGGCAGCCACGGATATTAATATAGTCTTTGCTGAGTGGAATGTGATAGCTTTGCTTTATACCCTTTGATGCTTGTATCTATCTATGAATACATATATGAATTAGTGAGGTCACTATTACACTAGTAAATGACCTCAATTACCAGAATGGGAAGCACTATGGAATCTGGTTCAACTATGGCAACAATTAGTACATGCAACAGGCAAACAGGAAGTAGACTTACATATGATAGTCTGTATTGGACAAAATCCCAAAAATGAGGCCATTCATTGTGAAGCAGCCTGGATCATGCTGGATCATGCTGGATCATGTTGGTTCACCATGAATGAGTGTGAACAAGCATGAACAAGCATGATCTTGCTGAATCATGCCAGGGTGCCATGATTACATAAATGCTCCATTAATTTAATTACATCTGATGCATCATTATTAATGCTGCATGTGAGTCAGTGATGTGACACCCCTGCCACTTCCCATTTAAGTGAAATTTGAATAGGAAGTGTTGAACAACCTTCACCCCAATACCCCTAAGTATGGCCCTCAACATGGCTATCACCAGTTTGACCCTTAGAGGGTATTTCTTTTTCTTTTATTTCTTTTATTTACATACATTTAGTTGCTCTTTCTTGCCCACCAGCATGTGAGTATCTCCTCTTTATGAGAGTAAGACCTGGAGAGGTCTCTGGTCACTGTCTCTGACAGTGATACAATACTCAAAACACCTGGAGAGGTGTCTGGTCACTGTCTATGACAGTGATACAATACTCTTGTCATCACAGATGTATTACTCTATGTCTAATGGACATATGAGCTCATCATTCATGACAGTGATGACCACTGAGACAAGCTATGTCTGAAGGACATATGATTGCTGCTCAACAGGAAGCAGCACTGTGGTTGTCTTTGAAGGGCATGGGGGCTTGTTGGAAGAGCATGAGCATTTTCAATATTGTGATCTATCTGTGGGCTTGTTGGAAGAGCATAATGATCAGGATGCCTTTGAGCAAGAACCAAATGATGACAGTGGTACAACATTCTGAGGTCGATCAAAGAGAGACTCAGTATTTTGACATTTTCCAGGGGGTAAATTTTGGTGAATGAAACACTGTTAAGTTCTGGCTATTCCCAAAGTGAGTCATCACACTGTCACATTATGTCTAATTGTGCTCCTCTTGCAATTCCAAGTCCTCACATTTGCTTGAGGGTTCCAAATGTATGATTATTTGGAATGGTTGCTTTTTACAACAGTAAATGGTTATATGGTTATATAGTAATGCAATAGGCATTCAAAGATGAGCAAATTGTGTTAGTAATGGCTTGGTTTAAAGCATCAGGATCTCATAGCCATTTGGACTCAGCTGAACTGGCTTATGTTTCAGATTTGTTTCAATTGCAGTATGCAACACCATCTTTGAATTCTTTCTCAGTGATTCTTTTCCTTGTGAACTCAGCTTTGGGCAGTGACCTTGAAGGTTGATCTCCTCCATGATCAACTCCTGTCCTTTTATTAAAGGCTTTGAATAATAACAAGGCATTTGCACTTGAATTGTGTCAAAACCCACTTTAGGTTTGCTGGCCCATTTGCTTTCAAGAAGATCCAACCATCATCCAAAATAGCCATCATCCACTAGGTCGAGCCCCTCAAGGATGTTTGCATTCTCTGGCATATTCAACAACTTCTCTATGGTGGTGGCAATAGGTTTTTTGGTTTCATACAATGCATGCTGACATTGGCTTCTCTAATTTGGCAGCCTCCACATGCTGTGAAGCTTGGAGATAAGGATGAATTTAATGGGCTTGTTGATGTCTAGCCTGTTGTATTTTCCAGGTGTTGGGACCATGCAAGAGTTGAACTGTGTTTGTACTGAGTGATGGTAACTCATTAACAAACATGTAAGGCACTTACTAACGACTACAATACTATACTACATAGTTCGTAGTCTAACACTCTCCCTTGAACAAAGAAATATGAAAATAAAAGAGAGTGATAAGTGGAGTTTGCTTACTCCCCCTCAATAAATGAATGTTTAATGGTGAGTGGGGTGTTGCACATTGGCATGTGATGTCAAGCCATTTCCTGAATGGGTCTTGATGAGTGCATAGGCGCACTGCGTGTTGTGCTGGTGAGCATTGAATGCTCCGGGTTTTATTTGATGTGCCCATTGAGGGCTTTGGTTCATTGACAGTCACTGTACCATTCTTGAGTTGTCCATAATGTGTTTTGAGGCATCATTGGCTCGGGAGTGCATGTGCATGTTGTTGGGTGTAGTTTATTAAGGTCTTGCCATGGACCACTCCACCATATTGTGTCACCGCCACATTGTTCAGGTGCAGTTTAATGTCATGCTGGACACTCCTGCTGATGCGTTCCATTGGCTGCTGTGATTCTGGGTTCAGTTTATTAAGGTCTTGACAGACCTATCCCAGATTGTGCCTTTTTCATTGTTTTGAATATGGTTGGTTGGTTGTATATCACTTCTCCTGCTTTCTGCTTCCCTTCTTTTCTTTTTTTTCTTTTCTGTCTACTTTCTCAATTATAACTGGGGTTTATTACCCCTACTCTCCCCCTCAAGCTGTAGGTTGGCATGGCCTGAAATCCCTTGTGATTTGGCAGTTTGCCCAACCTGCAGATCAGACCACTACTTTGCACATGGAGCACATCATATATAGGTGTGGGTGGGTGGGTTTTGAAATTCCATCTTTTGGTGGCAATCACATTTTCATTCCATTTCCCCCTTTTGCATCATGTTTCTATCCCTTTATTCCCCATTCTCCACTGGGCAGCCTCATGGGCTCATTCAGTTTTGGAGTTTTGGAGGGTGTGGGCGTTATTGTGGTTTTGGGTAAATTCAGTGGTGATGGCATTGAGCTTGTTTGTGTCAGGACTCAGAGGCTTGGGCTGGGTGTGTAATGTGCATGGGTTTTTGTTGCCAGAGTTCCCAGGTGTTATTGTTGTAGAAAGAGTGGTGGAGGGCATTTAGAAAAAAAACTAGATGTGTTGTCAGAGAAAATCTTGAGGCTTCCAGAGTGCCTATGCTAATTGCCAGGACTTCAGCATTGTGGGTTGTCAAGTTCTTGACTTCGATTGGCAGCATGTGGTCCATGTACAGACTTGGTTCTGTACAGCTGTGGTGAATGGGAGCCACCCATGACGCATTTGTGTTGGATTTTCCAGGTGTTGGGACCATGCAAGAGTCAAACTGCGTTTGTACTGAGTGGTGGTAACATAGCCTTGTGATTGTACATTTCAGTGATGGCAACAATAGCTAATGTATACATCACTCTGGCATCCTTCCTATTTTCTTCAAACAGAGTGGTGCTCACGTTTGGATTGCTTGACTTCGACTTTGATATCTCGGATTGAACAGACCCCATCAGCAAAACTCCATTTTGACTTATGGACTTAGGTGCACTTAAGCACTTTGGCTGTTACTTACCATGTTACTTCACTACTTGTGTAAGCAAATACCTCTGATGTGCTTATAGGAAAAGCAAGACATTTAATAAGAGAGTGCTAAGTAGATCACTTGTAAAACCACAGAACTAAGTGTTAAACCTTGTCATGTCATGGTCATGCTGCATCTTTTCTGTTTGCACTTATTTGGTTAGGCTCTCTTAGGCTCTCTTAGGCTCTCTTAGGCTCTCTTAGACTCTCTTTGGCTCTCTTAGTAGGTTCTCTTGAGTTTGCTCACACTTCACATTTATTTATTGATTTCTCATTCCTTCTCAAACATTCTTTTAAGAACAAGTAGTAAGTTGCTAAGCATCAAGTTTCCCTCTGCAATCATCAGATTCAGATTGATACATTCCCATCAATCAATTTTTTGGTGATAGTGCCTGGGACAGGCACCACTGTTGTGTGCAAGACCCCAGCTATTTATTCAACATTTAATACCACCCTACCCCCTTCACAGACTCTTTTGCATGGGCTGCCACTGGGTCAGTGTTCAGATCTGAAGCTGTTCCCTTAAGGTTAATTCATTTGCAGCATTACACCAATCCCATTTGTTTAAGGCCACCTTTCTTAGCGCACACTTTGTTACAATACTCTTAAGGCTTCCACCTTTCTCACACACAACACACCCAACAAAGGAAATTACCCAATTTGTTGCATACAAAACGTTGGAACTCCTCTGTACAATGCAGCATTCTTTGGTAGTTGTATTTGCATGCCTTGTCCTTTTACATTTTGTATTGGGTCAGTTGCTGTCTGCAACTTTATGGTTCAACATCCATTATAATGGTTTAAAACATCACACATAATACATAGCCTTGTCATTAATTGTGCATAGGCTCATGTCATCTCACAATCTTGTACTATTATAACCAGTAGTTGGCATCCTACTATGAAAGCATTGTTTAATTTAAACCTTATCTCTTTGATTCATATTGTCAAGCTCCATATGTTTCAACTTATCCTGCATAGATCAGAGCTCATTGTCAATATCTTTGGAATGTGCTATCTTTCATTTCAAATATTTTCCTGCTTTAATGCATTGTGGTATGACAGTAGTTTCTGTCATGTTTTGTACAAACGATTCCTATAGATGGTTTGCTTAGCTTGGAATGGATCTGGTTGTTTGAAACATTTCTTACCTGTGAATATGTTGAATCTAGTAATGTTAAGCAGCAGAGCACAGCAGTCATTTTGAAGTGCCCACCTTTCAAAGGTACCAGCATCATTGTTATCTGTGCTTCAACAACATCCCCTTCTCAGAATAGGACAGGTGCAATGGGGCTGTATCTGTAGATTTCTATTAGTAGCTTTCTTTTCTACTGCTGGGTAGTAATGGTTCTAAATTGACATACCTTATAGAATCATCTGATGCTTTGCTTCTTTTGTAATACAATACAACATTATCTGCTGTTTGAAAATATATGCTTCCAACTGCACAAGTTAATGTCCCATTTGGATCAACATTTTTGCTGAAAGGTATGTGCTTTGAATAAGGGTGATCCTTCTGCACTGAAAAGTAATGATTAGAGCAGTTAATTGCACTGTGTTCCCCAAACAGGTCAATACTTGTGTTGGCCTGAAGTGTTCTGGCAGGAACATATTGGCTGAACATGGCATATATGTGTATCAAGCCTTTAATTGAAGCTTCAAAGCTATCATCTCAGTTAAACCCACAGCTTGTCTAAGATATTTCCATTGTTTAGATGAGGCCCTGAATCATTGAAAATGACTTTTGTCAATACAACATGCTTGGAGCAGCATCATGCTTATGATATCTTCTTGTTGAAAGGGGGTAGGTCATACTGATGGATAATCCCTTGTATGCCCACTACTTCCTCTGAGTCATTGCTGTTAGGATCATTAGGCTCCTTTTCATGTAGGAGATGCCATGTGGAGATTGGTGACTGCACCACTTTGTATTTTGAGGACCAGCCCCATTTCTTTAAAGTGTTGTGATCATTGAAAGGTGCCATGCTTTCAGGATGTATTATTTACAAACCTTGGTGATTTCTGATAGCTGTAGTGTATGGTTCCTGTCTTGGGTTGCTTGCTCTTTAGTTAATTGAGCAAGCACATTTGCTAGTTGAAATTAAAGTGAGTGGCCATGCACTGGGCTAAAAGACAAAAGTTCTAACATACCAGCGTCTTTCCAGTTGTAATTGTCATTCATCATGCATTGATGCATTTTATTTTTAATTTATTAATGGTAGCCATTGTCAAAGATCAATCATCTCCAGATTTGTGAGTTCATGTTCTTCAATTTATTTACATATTATTTCATCATTATTTTGCATTATGACAGTGCCAAATCTACTGTTATCATTTTAGAAGCCAGCTTTATCACAAGAGTCACATAGCCAACAGTATTGCTGTTGTGAGGTTGTTTAAACCTCCATTCTTGAAATTGTCCTATACAACATCATTCTCTTGACAGTGAATAATGCATACTAGGTGTGAGGGATAACCTCATTGTTCATCATACTTTTTTTTTCCCAGTTAATTGTATTTTTTAAGAAGCCACCAAGTCAGATCATCTCTAGCTTTTTTTTACACTCATGTGCTTTTTGATTTATGTATGTCATCCTTATTTTGCATTATGACAGTGATGATTAATGATTCCTGTTGATTGTGTTAGATGCCTGCTTTCTCAATTAGAATTGAGTTAGGCACCAGTATTGTCATGAGGTTGTTTTCAATTGAGGTTCTTGACATCATCTTGTTTGTCATCATTCTCTTGACCACTTATTGCATTGGTATTAGGGCAGCTGTTTGACTGGAAGGGGATAACATACTTCTTAGCCAGCCATGCTTCAACTGGCTTCAGTCCAATATTGATTTTGACATACCAGTACAACATTATTCAATATATTGTAAGCCATCCAGATGCATACTGACTTATTTCTGACTCTTGATCAAAGCTAAATTGTATGGAATGCCTGCATTGCAACATCACTTGCCATGTGGCTCAGTGTGCCACCAAAATTTATTTCATTTCTTGCTAACAAGGCACACTGCCACACCAGGCACCAAAGCTGCTACTAGTCTTGGTGGCAATCTCTGTGTTGCTGTAATGAATGTGTCATATAGTGGTCATGATCTTTTTGGGCTGAAGTCATGGTGCAATGGTTGCTTGCTTCTTATTTTGGGCAGGAGAATAAATTCATTTCATGTTTCAGATTTGAAATGGGTTTAGGTTGCAACAAGCACTGAAGTTGCCTAGTTTATTGGTAGCCATCTCCATGTGAGTCATGTAATGAACCTTGTGTCATAACACTGTCATGACTCTTTTTTCCGAGGTGACAGTCACATGCATTTTGGCAGGTATAAAATCTGGGAGGGTATGTTGGTGGACAATTCATTCCATCTGTTTCAATTCTTATCTGCTGCCACCAGCAAGGCTTTCAGGCTTTTTGTTTTTGGAAAAGTGATCTTCATCTTGTACCAATTTAAGTCCCTATTATTAAATTCAAGATAGCTTGTTTAGATTGAAGCAATATTGTCAGGAAAGCTCCAATGTCAAAAAAAAAGAAGGGTTCAAAGGGTACTATCATTGAAATGTAAGTGCACCAAAGTTTGCTATCAGGACTACCCTTGCCATGACAGCTTAGGGCCCCAACAATAGACTGAGGAGAAGAGGAGATGAGGGTAGAGTGGAAACCTGAGAGAACTTGACTGAGGACTCTGGGTGTTTGTTGCTCAGTTTATATACTAATGTACATGGTCTGTGTGCTAACCCCTACAACCCTAAAGGCTGTAGAACCCTACACTAACAATAGTACAAGGTGAGTCATAATGTACAGCCACAACTGCGCTTTGACTGCGGATTAGTCATGGTGGCTGTGTCATCGGTCCGGTAGTCGTAATCTAATCTAATCTAATCTAATCTTAGCGCTGACTAGATAAGATAGACACTGACCTGACCAAGGTGTTTGGCTACAGCATATGTAAAATACAGTGAAATGAATAAAAATGTCTTAGTGAAACAGAATGTTGAACTTGACAGTACCCCCTTTTTAGGTTTTGGCTTCCTAGACAACTTAAAAATTGTTATGGACAATGCCCTTGTCATGGTTCCTTCTAAGTCAACAGTGACAAGCAGAGTCTTGATCCACTCCCAGCCACTGGACAAAGAGCCTGGTCACTAAGTCAAATGGTGATGAAGGTCCAAAGAACAATGAGAGAGAAAAGTGTTGAGATCAATCAAAGTTGAGAGCAAAACTCATCTAAGTTGGAACTGAGGTTACTCTACAGTACATGGGTTTATATATGCTTAGAGAACAATGGAAAACATAAAAGGGAATAAGGCTGTAACTACCTGAGAAAGGAAACATGAAGGTAACTATGAAAGGAGATAGTGTCCAGGCTGTACAATGCACAGTCAGTGAGTAGTAATGATATATATGAAACGGTTCACTGAGACAGAAAGATGAAACTAAAAGGGAACTGTAACATGTATGCAAGAAGTCACCAAATTCTACCAAGAATTTGTCCAGCCATGGCCCTGCCTAGTCTCCAACCATTCAATGACATTCTTGACATCTTTTTCTGCTGTTTCCATTTGCCATGAATGGCTCACTGTAACTGTTTAGCCTGTGCAAGCATTGCATCTTGCTCATTGTATGTGAGTGAATGAGGGTTGGTGGTGAGGGTGAGAGCAGTGACAAAGTCAAGTGGCTTGGAGAACATGTTGAAATAGGTAATGAGGGTGGTGAGGTTTTTGCTGATGGTGTCAAGCATGGTGTTATGGGGTTGGACAATGAGTATATGAGTAGGTGAAACAGGGGTGGCAACAGTTTTGATGAGTTCATCTGGGTGTTTGTGGAGTGTGGGGAGGTTGGCAAATTCGAAGTTGTCAATGGTAGTGGTGGTGGTGATGAAAACTTCAAGTGGGAGGTCATGGGCGATGGTGGCAAAGCGGGGGGGCAATAGCAGTGGGGTCAACATAGCAGTGGCCACAAGTGGTGACCAACAGGGTGAAGAGGAGAGCAACAAGATAGGCAATGGCAGTGAAGAAAGACATTGTTCAAGTGTATGAGGTTGAAGAATTCAATGTTGTCAGAAGTGCCCTTTTATACTCAGTCAAATATTTTGTCATCCCAGTTGACTGTCAGGAGTTCTTCATCTGAGAATTGATAAGACAATGCAGGCGCTCTGCTGCTGGGAACATATTTGAGTTCTCCATCAGATTCTTCTGATTTGTTTAGCTTGTTCCTGGTAGTGGTGGAAACTTTGTTCTCAGGCTTGACACCTGTATCAGGAATAGGGTTCTGTGGTGTGGTGCTTTCAGGTGAATTAGGTATAGTGGGTCCACCTGTGTTATCAAACACATCCAGGAAATCAAGGTTCTCAAGCACATTGTTAAGGTTTGAAAGTGCATTTGGGATACATCAGGTAGTAACCCATCAATAGATTTCTATTTCTTTGCTTGTGCATTTCAACTGTTGAGTGAGATCAAAGACTGCGGAATTTTCTCAGCAAAGGGCTGTTTCAGTATACACATCATACGTGTGATTTAAGGGTCTGTTAGGCAATGGGAGGTAGGGTGATATTGTGTCAGGGTAGTATGGTAATTCTTCAGGGTTGAATGTGAGATCCATATATTTTGGGAGGTAGTGTATGTGAGCATTGAACAGAATTTTGAGGTGTCCCTGTGGATGTGCCAAATGCCCAGTGATGAGTCTGGGAGTTCTATACACAATTAATTGAGTTGCCTGGGTTCGGATGAAATTAATTAATCAGGGTAGTCCTAAAGGAGTGGTTGAGGGATGGTAAATGGGAAATGCAATGATTCAGCCTTTGAAACTTTCATAGAGTCTTGGGGAGTATTGTCCTTGAGTGGAACAATATTTCTTCATGTATTGGATGTTTTGTTTAAGGATTTGGCAGTTACAGTAGTGAGACATGGGGTTTTACAATTGTCTTCTGAGTTTATATGCTTGTAATATGTCCACAGCATTCCTCAAATTGTGCTCAGGTTCCCAGGAGTTGTCATTTGGGCCGTATCCCTTCCATTTAACCAAATATTGATATCCTGCTCCACATTTTCAATGTGTGAGAATTGCTTCCACTTCAAACTCTTCTTGTCTGTTTACAAGATCAGGGGGCAGAGTGGTATAGCTTGGTCCATGTGTTTTAGTTTCTCTATATGGTGTAAGGAGTGACATGTGAAAGACTGGGTGAATGCACCATTGTTTTGGTAACTTGAGTTTGTATGTTACTGGTCCTAGTACCTGTTTGACTATAAAGGGTCCTTCTTGTTTAGGTGCTAGCTTCCTAGACTGGAATGGAATATTGAGGTTTCCGTTTTTGAGGCACATTTTGTCTCTTTGTTCAAATTTGATTGCTTTATCTCTGACTTGTCATGCAACCATCTGCCTTGCCAATTTGTGCACAGCTAATGCTTCTTCTCTGACTTTTCATAATAGTTGTAGGCATTCCTCCACAGTGAGTGTTGCCATTTTCTGTACAGCAGTTGGTAATGCAACAGGGTTTGTTCCATACATGAGTTGGAATGGGGAAGCTTAACTGAATCATGATGTCGATTATTGTGAGCAAATTCAGCAATTGGGAGTAGTTGTTTCCATTTATGGGGTTTGTTTGTACAGAATATTCAAAGATATACTTCTAATTCTTGATTAACATGTCCTGTTTCTCCATCTGTTTGTGGGTGATAGGCTGTGCTCATTCTATGGTCAATTCCTATGTCTTTCTGATTTCTTGAAAGACTTTAGCTGAGAATTGTGGTCCTTGGTCTGAGATGAGCATTTGACTATTTTGGAGATATAAAGGTTGGCTGTTCCTAAAGCATTGATGGTTTTCTTGCAAGGAGTAAGAATTACCCCCTTCATAAGACCATGGTCCACCGTGACCAGAATGGAGTCGTAACCATCTGCAATGGGAAGGTCTGTAATGAAATCTAGTGTGACTTGTTGGAAAGGGCAAGTCACTTTGGATCCAATAAGTAACAGAGCCAGGGTGTTAGGGTGAGTATTCACTTTCATTTGTTGACAAGTGGCACAACCTGTAATCCATTCTTTGATGTGTTTATACATTCCTGGCCACCAATAATCTCATTGTAGAAGTTCAATTTCATGCACCCTGGGTGTCCAGAGGTTAGTGATTCATGAATTGTTTTGACAATCTGTGTCCGGAGTGTTTTGACATCTGGGATGTATGCTCTGTCAATATATCAAATGATTCCATCAACAAATGCCCAGTCCTGGAGCTTAGACTTGATCGGTGGGGCACATTGAGTTTCAATAACGTCAATAATTGTATGTCCAAAGCTATCAAGTGATGTAGCATCCCTAATTTCTTGAGCTAGGTCTGTAGTGATAAGACAAATGAACTTGTTGTCTGGTAACATAGTTACATTATCTGGGGTATTGTTGTCTTTCATATGATCAGGTTGGCAGGATAGAGCATCTGCTTCAAACATTTTGGTGCCAGGTATGTGTTCAATTTTCAAGTCAAATTGCAAGAGCATCATGGACCATCATGCTTGCTGAGGAGTTAATTGTTGAGGTGACTGATAGAATAAAATATTCTTGTGATCACAGTGAACCACTATTGGATGTGGTGACCCATGGAGTAAATGTTGCCATGCCTGTAGTCCTTTAATTATTGCAAGTAATTCTCAGTTGTAAATATGGTAATTCTGTTCCATAAGTGTCAAGGCATGGGAGATGAATCCGCATGGGTGAAGCATTCCAGTTGTATTTGCTTGTTTCAATACTGCTCCAGTAGCTTTATTTGAGGTGTCTGTTTGAAGAATGAATGGTCTGGTGGGATCTGGCATGTGTAAAACAGGCATGGAGGAAAACTTGCATTTGAGTTCTTCAAACACAGTTTGGCAAGTGGTCGTCCAATCACAAAGTAGACCCTTCTTTGTCAGATCTGTTAGCAGCTTTGCTATGGTGCCAAAATTGCCAATAAATCTTTGATAGAAGTTTCCAAATCCAAGGAAGGATCTGACTTGTTTGACCATTGTTGGTGTTGGCCAATCACAGATACCTGCAAGTTTGACAGGATCCATTTGTATGTGTCCAGGAGTAATGATCATGCCTAGAAATTCGACTTCTTGAATGCAGAATTTGCACTTCTCAAGTTTCAAAAATAAATTGTTTTCTTGTAAGCATTCCAGGATGTGTTCTGTGCATTTTTGTATTTCTTCTTTAGTCTTTCCACAAATCAGGATGTCGTCCATGTAAATAATGAGCCATCCTTCATTTATCATATCCTGGAAATATTCATTCATCATGGTCTGGAACATTGAAGGAGAGTTGCAAAGGCCAAAAAACATGACCATTGGTTCATATAAACCTCAATTAGTTATGAATGCTGCTTTCCATTTGTCACCCTTTTTGATTCAGATGTTGTTATATCCCCAGTGCAAATCAAGTTTAGTGAAGTAGTTTGCACCTTCTAATTTTGTCATTAAATCAGAGACTAAGGGTAATGGGTGGGCATTCTTGATTGTCCATTTGTTTAGGTATCAATAGTCCTGACAAGGTCAAAGTGCACCACTCTTTTTTTAGAGACAAAGAACAATGGTGATGCCTGTGGTGATTTAGATGGTCAAATGTAGCCTTTGTCTAGCTGTTCCTTAATCCATTCATTGAGAGTTGACTGTTCCTTTAGTGATAATGGGTATATTTTGTTGACTTTTGGCATAAATCCTGTTTTGAGTTTGATTACATGATCCCATGGGCAAGAAGATGGGAAACATTCTTATGCCTTTTTCTCAAAGGTGGCTTGCCAGGGTGTGTATTTGGGAGGTAAAACAGTTGGCACTTCATCTTGTTTTGCTTGGTGTTCAAGCACCTGTGATGCTGACATTTTTACCCTGATCCAGTATTCATCTTCTCCCCATTGTTGAGTATCTAATGCTATGTGCCAAATGGGTTTGGAATCTTCTGAATCATCATCCATTTGGAGGGTTTTCTTTTGCCAGTCAATAGTAGGATTATGTTGTTCTAACCAGGGTATTCCAAAGATTATTTCCTGATTGCCTAGATTGGTGATCCATAACCAAGTGTTGTATGTCTTTCCTTTGATGGAATAGGTAAGACAGGTGCGATGGGTGATTAGTCCATTCTGATTAATTGTTCCATTGGCATTTTTGACTCTGATTGGTTGTTTCAATAGTTCTTTAGGTAAATCTTTCAATATCCATTTGTCAATGAAGTTTCCTTCTGCTCCACAGTCAATGAGAGCAGATATCTCAGTGGGTTTATGGGTTGTTTGCACAGTAATGAAAATCTGTTTGTTATTATTGGAATTTATGATTACAGAGTTGAGTGCTAACTGTTCAATGGTACTGGAGGCATCAACTGCTTTCTGGTGTCTCCTTCTTAAAAACCCTTGGATTCAAGCTCTTGGAGGGTATTTTCTCATTCCTCATCAGGAAGTTCTTTCAACAAGGTCCTAATGCATTGGGCAGCTGATTTGTTTGAGGTTGTTTCCTCTACTGTCCTAATCATGCAATTCTGTGGAGGGGAGGGCTTATAGAATGATAGTTGGGTATTCCCTTTGTTTGGACAATCCCTGGATATGTGTCCCTGTGTTCCACATCGGAAACACTTGCTGGTTTTCCGATAGTCTTCCTTTTGGGCATCTGAAAAGCATCCTGTGCTTACAGCATTGATCCCTCTTGATCTGGATGTCAAGGGCCTCTGGTTTCAGTTAAATTTAAAATGCCCCTTTGTATCTCCTGATCCAGAAGATTGGTTCATCAGTTTCAGGGTCTCCCAAGCGTTATGCAGGCGCTCCACAGCGTCATAAGCTGTTTCCATGTTAACAACTGTGGGATTTTCGATGATTTTTGCTGCTACTGATGCAGGGAGTCCATTACAGAAATAGATGTGCTGTGCCATAAATCCTGTAAGTCCAGTGGAGTGTATGAGCAATCTGAATTTCTGAATGTAGGCAGGGATGTCAATGTCTCTGCCCACTTTGACTTTATCTAGATCATTCAGGGTCCTTGCTGTGCTATCAGATTCTCCTCAATCATTCAAGAATCGCCTTTTGAAGCTAGTATAGCTATCCCAAGAGAGTGCATATGCACTTTCTGTTGATTTTCCTTTGGCAGCTTCTGCTGCCTCTAGTTCTCCTTGTAGATTGGCTTTCCAATCATCTAGTTCTTCCCCTAGATGAAGGAGAACATATTTGATTTGCTTCTTCAGTGTTTCAAAGTGTTTCTCATCAAGATTGAAGATATTGTTGAATTGTTAGGACTAATCCCACACAACCACAGGTGTCACAGTAAGAGAGAGAAGAAGAGGATATATTCAACACAGTAGACCAGTAAGCTGGGTTAGAGCAAACTATCTAGAGTCTTAGGACTCCTACCTATGGATGTGCCTCCTTATATACCTTTGCCCATGGTCTGTGCGCACAGACTGCACTGCCTCCAAGGCTATGCATACACAGCAACAGCCTAGACCCCTCCATAGCCAGACTACTCTGGACCCCTATGCCTAGACCTTCATACAGCCACCCATGGCTTACCTAACTGGTCCTTCCATAACAGATCCCCCAAGCCCCTATATGTATTGATATTTTGTCCTGCATCTGTAGGCCTCCAGATAAAATATAGAAAAATAGAGAAAAATGCGTAGAGTTGTAACATGACCCCCCCTTTAAGGCTTCACGTCCTGGGAAGCCACATGTGTCATAAATGAATTATTTTGAGTTCCTAACAAACTCATGCCACATGTCTTCTTCAGCATAAACCTCTTTTTGGTCACCTTTCCACTGTTGCCAATTGTGTTTGAACTTGTCCAGGTATTTGTGCTCAAACTTGCCATCCTCCCACCCATACAGCTTCTGCCACTTATGGAAACTAGTGCTAATATTGCACATGTTGACTGTTTGCCTGGGCACACTGGGATTTGCCTTGTGGAATTTCTGAACTTCCTTTTTAGCATTACTCAGATTTTCTGCTGGTTCCCAAGTTGACTCCTTGACTGGATAATTTTTCCACTTGACAAGGTATTCCAAACATCTGCTGCTGCACCCACTGACATGGCTGTCCATGACTTCCTCAACTTTTTATTCATCATCCTGTGATTCCTCAACCATCTGTGCTTCTTTGCGTGAGGTGGCTTTTTCCTTTTGACCAGGAAAAACTGGTTCCTTATATGGTTTAATGACCTCCAAGGGTCCCACAAATTTGCCATCCAGTTTCTTTGTGACGTGTAGGGTGGGGAGGTTGGCAGTACTTAGGTAAACCTTATTGCCAGACTGGTATTGGTGTGCTGGAGCTTTGGACTTGTCATATTTGTGCTTCATCATTTCTGCTGCCTTTTCTAGTGCAGCTGTGGCATTGGTGTGAATCCCTTCAACCTGCTTGGCTAGTTCTTCCACTGCTACCACCTTTGGAATGTAGGTTGGATTTAATCCCTTGTAAGGGTGTTGCCCATAGTTCATGAAGAAAGGGGAGTATCCCATTGCTGAATGCACCCAATCATTATGACAAAATTGCACCACAGCTAGCCAGTCGCTCCAATTGTTCTGTTGATGGTTTACAAACATGGTAAGGAATTTTTTACTGTCTGGTTGACACGTTCTGTTTGTCTGTCCATTTGTGGATGATATGCTGTTGAGCAGTTGGCTTTAATTCCCAGCATTCCATATATGTTGTCCATGAATTTAGAAACAAACTGGGTCCCTCAATCGCTGATGACCTTCTTAGGTAATCCATGTTCTCTGAAAACATTGTCTCGGAATAACATAGCAACTCCTTGCAATGTAATTGTGGATGTTGTGGGTAGAAAATATGACTTTTTGGTGAACTGATCCACAATAACCAGAATCATGTCATTTCCCTTTGACTCTGGAAATGGCCCAATCAAATTCATTGAAATAACTTCCCATGGCACTTCTGGTACTTTGTTGGGATGGAGTGGTGCCGCCCATGCTTGTCTATCAGGTTTAACCTTCTGACAGGTCTCACATCCATTAATGTAATTCTGGATGTCTTTGTGCATTTGAGGCCACCAAAAATCCCTAGTTACTAGTTCAACTGTCTTATCTATCCCTGGATGTCCCCAGGAGTGATAGATTGCCAGCAGCAATTCACAAGTATGTATGTTTGCAGGTATGTACATCCTGCCTTTCCATTCCACCAGTCTGTTGACAATCTTGAAGTCCTCACTATTATTGTCCAACCCTTTCTGAACCTGAGTTTCCCATTGACAATTAGGAATTTTCTGAATGTCTCTAATAATGTCTTCAATGGCCCTGTCATTGTCATATACCCTGACAAATAGATCATCTTTGAGCAAAATGACTCCTTCATTATCCGGTCCTCCTGGATGATGATTGTTACGGTCAAAGGCCATAGCCCTAGGTTCTAACCCTAGACTAGGAGAGAAGTAGAGGAGGGTGGTCCAGAGCTAAGACTGTTACTCGACTAAGATCAAGATGGGAGCTACAGCTCTACCTAGCTACTTATATACCTGGAGACCTAGGGTACGCTACATGTATCAGAGTATAGGGATGAGACAAGGAGCTGATACAGGAGCTGGTACAGGAGCTGAGACAGGGTTGAAACCAGGGCTGATACAGGGGCTGAAACAGGGGTGAAACCAATCAATCCTGCAGGGTCAGGGAACCCTAGGTTAGGGTCGCAGTTAGGGAATCGAAATTGACTGTAACAATGATCTGTCCTTTGTGACAGAATATCTGCTTTGGAGTTGGATTTTCCTGACTGGTGTTTGATGACAAAATTATATTCTTGCAAATCCGTAACCCATTGTGCTTGTCTCCAGTTGAGATTTTGTGGCTTTCGGAAATACATCAAGTTCTGGTGATTGTCATGACTCGTATCAAACACTCCAAATTCTAAGTCATTTTCTATTTCTTTTCTTTGTATTTTACAAATGTAGTAGCCAAACACTTAGTCAGGTCGGCGTCTATCTTATCTAGTCAGCGCTAAGATTAGATTAGATTAGATAACGATCAGATTAGATTACAGACTACCAGACCGATGACTCATATCTAATGACTAATCCGCAGTCATGGCTATGCAGTCTTACTCATACTGGGCTATTGTTAGCATAGGGTTCTACAGCCTTTAGGGTTGTAGGGGTTAGTGCACAGACCACCCTGTATTGTATATATACTGAGCAACAAACACCCAGAGTCCTCAGTTGAGTTCTCTCGGGTTTCTTCCTTACCCTCATCTCCTCCTCCTCTAAAAGTCTTCTGTTGGGGTCCTAAGCCGTCATGCAAGGGTAATCCTGATAGTGATCTGTTAATACTTTGACAATCTCCTTGGCGCTCTTGAGGTAGTGTGACCATTCATAGAAAGCATGCATTACCACTAGCATTTCTTTATCATAAATCTTGTAGTTTTGCTTGGCATCATTTAGGGCTTTTGAAATAAAAGTGACTGGTTGCCAGGCTTTGTCCTTTCCTTGCTGAGATAAAATTCCTCTGATTGCAACATCTGACATGTCCACTCCGATTCAAAATTGACCCTCATTGTTGGGAATTTTAAGTACAACCTCCCTCACCACAAGGTCTTTCAGTCACTGAAAGGCTGCATCTTGTAGTTTGGTCCAGAGCCATTCATCCTTCCCTGTTAATTTTGTTAAGGGTTTAGCTATTGATGCAAATCCCTCCACAAAACGCTGGTAAAAATTCACAAAACCCAAGAACTGCTGCAACACTGATGACTAGACCCAGGAAATCAATTTCTGGTTGATCAAACCAGCATTTTTCCAGTTTTAAAGATAATTTGTGGTTTTCCAGTTTTGCCAATATAAGGTTGACATGTTTTGTGTGTTCTTCCTGTGTAGACAAGAACACCAAAATATTGTCCATATAGATGACCACCCATCCCTCAGCAACTTCCTGTCAAAATATGTCATTCATCATGGTTTGAAATGTTGTGGGGGAATTTGTTAATCCAAAAAACATAACCAATGGTTCAAAAAGACCCCTGTTTGTCCTGAATGCCGCTTTCCATTTGTCGCCCTCTTTGATGTGAACATTATTGTATCCATTTTAGAAAATATCTTTGCCTTGGATAGCTTATCCACTAATTTGCCAATAAGGGGTAGCAGATAACAATTCTTGATGGTCATTTCATTTAATGGTTGGTAATCCTGTACTGGTCATAGCTTTCCATCCTTTTTCTTTACAAAGAAGAAGGGCGATGCCATTGGTGATTTACTCAGTCAAATTTGGCCTTATTCAAGGTTTTCTTTCAGGAATTCATCCAGCTGTGCCTGTTCATCTCAGTTAAGTGGGTAAATTTTACAATCCACAGGTTTGAATCCTGGTATTAACTCTATAGCATGATCCCATAGTGGTAATTCATCAAAGGTCTCTTTTTCAAAGACCTTCCAATGTTCCAAGTAGTGTTTGGGCACTACTTCCTCCAGTGTGTGATTTTTTGTGGCTTCAGATTCCTTAGCAGCTATGTTGGTTGCTACAGAGCATAGTTGTAGCTCTGGTTCCCCAATTCCAATTGCCAATAATTGTTCACCCTCCTGTAACCATTCCATTGGGTCTGATTTGTCTTCAGGTTCCTCTTGGGATGCTGTCCAACAAGTTCCTGGACATTGCAATCTAACTTCCTTTTGTTTCCAGTCAATGGCCAGGTTATGGTGTTTCAGCCAGTCATGACCCAAGAACAGGTCCATTTTTCCCAATTGCACTACACTGCATTCTATTATTTCTTCATGATCTCCAATTCACAGCTTGAATTGTGTCATGTATTCAATGATTCCCATTGCATTCTGGGACCCATCCACATTGTAGACTGGTAACAGCTTTATTAATTGCCATTTATTTAATTTGTGTCATTCCACAAATTCCTCATTGATACAAGAGCCCATGCATCCTGAATCCACCAATGCTAACATGTTGATAGTTTTGCCCATGTCCATTGTTGTTAATACACAATGTAAATCAACTTCCTGTTTGCATGTGGCATGAACCATTTGTTGTCTTACTTGTGTCAGGTTCCATAACACTTCTTGTTCTGGTAATTTATTGAGGTCATTTACCAATTTAGCATTGACTTTGTTGACTCATTTATTTGGGACCCATTCCTTTAAAAACAAACTGCAGTTTCATTATATTCCTGCCAGATTTGTCTTAATACCCACTCAGGGGTCCATGGGTTTAGCCAATTTGTTTTTACACTCACACTTAGATTTTGTATCTGGTGAATGAGAGGAGAGCATTCATATAATAATTCTGGTACTTTTACACAAGAATCATTGTCCAGAATCGAAACTCTATTAGCCAGCAGTGCGGAGCGCTTGCCTACTGGCTGTCACCAAAACCCTTCTCTTTTCCCCATTCCTTCCATTGCTCCTCAGTGAGCTCTTCAATTTTTATTTCCCTGACACAGCCCTTTCCTTTCTCATTCTGTGTGTATTTCTTCAGTTCTTTGCACTCCCTTGCAAAGTGACCCTTTTTCCGCAATTAAAACATGCACCTGGTGCACATTTGACTTTATCCACATCCATTGTGTTGGAATCGTGAACTGAAGAAGATGCCTGTGCCGGTTTATAAGTCTGTGAGGTAGGCTGCGACTTGGGGTAATCTTCTTTAAATGGCATCTTTTTCTGTCAATCACCATATGCATCCCAAGCCCTTCAATATACTCGCGCTAGCTCCATAACTCTTTCCATTATCTACTCGAGGGTGTCTTGTTTGTCTAAATCCACAACTCGGATTAATTCAAAACCCAAATTGGGATTGAGTCCTTTTCAAAAGTGGTCCTTAGCTGCACTAGTGTTCCATCTGGTCAGGGGTAACAAGGCCTTAAATTCGATGATGTAATCTTCCACAGCCCAACTTCCCTGTTGCAATTTCTGTATTTGTTCTATGGCATGCTCTTGAGTTTCTTTGGACATGAAAAACTCATTCATTTGTTGCTTAAGGTCCAACCACCTAGGAAGGGAGGCTTCAGAGTTTGTGGATTTTGTTGATAATATCCAGCTGTATTTGTTGTGGCAGGAACATAAAGTCCTTCTCTTTGCTCCAGGTATGATAGATTGGACAACCAACCCTCATTGGCCACTTTATTATTGAACTTTGTGTCACTGTCAATTTGTTCCTTTAGTTTGACAGCAGCCCATGTTCCAGCCAAATCGCCCTTTCCTTTCCTAATTTGCCCTAGCATGATATATATGTATGTGTTGGCCATAATCTGTCTCATGTGCTAATTCGAAATACATGTTCATTGCTTGACACCATGCATCTACCTGAGCTGCATTGCCTTCAAAGTGATCTGGTAGCTCAAGTTTCACCAATGATCTGCTAGCTGGAGGTGGCTGGGTGTTTTGGTATTCTGTCATGGCTTGCTGTACTAGACTTCCCATATGTGCTGCCATTTGGGTGGTCCCAGCTGTCCATTGTTGTATCTTGGCCTCTCATTCAGTTACTTGTTGGGGTGCTGCTCCTGCAGCTACTGAGATCCAGTATTGCAAATGGAAGTTGGGATAGCTGGAGTCAGACAAGCCAATTCATTGTGGACTCATACCACTATACAAACCATAGAACAACAGACATACTTTGTCATGCATGGTGCAATCCTGCACCATTAAATGGTTCTGCACCAAACCTGGTTATCACAGGCACAAGCAATGATGGTCAACCTTATCAGAAGCAGGCATACAATACTCAGGCTTGTGAACAATTAAATGCATGGCTAGGTGGTTTTGAATCAGTGATGAATAGGATGAAGTGTGGGAATTTTGTTTATGCATGCAATGTTGAACTTTCATACAGTCCAGGTTTTGAAGAGGCAGGAAAGATTTAGGGTTGATGAGTTTGACAGTGAGAATAGTGATTCTGAGGACTGAGTATCCTGTGGGTGTATCACTGACTTGTACAAATATTGAGTTATCATGTAGTAGATAAAAATTGAGTTTGAACAAAATTTAATTTGATTGCGGGAAAATTAGTACAGTGTAGGGATTCCAAACAGGAAGTTGGTCTAACTGTGAGAATATGCACAGGAAGTTATACTGACCAAGGGAGGTATGGAGGAAGGAAAAGTGCTTATATGTTCAGATGTGTGGAAAATGTAGTGTGGGAATGCATGAATGAGGTTAAGTTGAGTGTGGGAAAATGAGGTATGGTGTGGGAATGTATGCAGGAAGGTATACTAGGGCCATGTGAAAAAGTGGTTAGCCATTGCATGTCATGATTTTCACCTTTTGGAACGTGGGAAAATGTGTGACATGTGAGAACAGTATCTAAACTGAGTGTTCTGACTGTGGGAAAATGTGTGAGGGTCTGAGTTTTTGTGGGGATGTACATATACAAATGTTCAGATAATCAATAGTGTGGAATGCATACCAGAAGTTGATGTAACTGTGGGAAAATTAAGGCAGTGTGGAAATAAGTAGAGGAAGTTATTCTGACCATGGGAAAATAGAATAGAATGTGGGAATGTGTACAGAAGATATGCTATAGGGCTAAAGTGTTGATATGTTACATGATTGATTATGCTAATGTGATGCTACTACAAATATAGAGTCTATGTGAAAATTCATGTGGAATCCATGCGGAATCCGTGGAATCTGCACAGATTCCACTCGGATGGGGGGGGGGCACTGCAAAGTACTGGAATTGAGACAGGATTACAGCTGGACAAATTCATGGTAGAAGTTGGTGACTTCTTGCATACAAAGGGGGTAATGTTACAGTTCTCTTTTCGTTTCACCTTTCTGTCTCAGTGGACCGTTTCATATCCATCATTGTTACTCATGAATTGCGCACTGTACAGCCTGGACACTATCTCCTTTTGTAGTTACCTCACATTTCCTTTCTTAGGTAGCCACAGCCTTATTCCTTTTATAGTTTCCCATGTTTGCTAAAATGTATATAAACCCCATGTACAGTAGAGTAACTCCAGTTCCAACTTAGACAAGTTTTGCTTTCAACCTCGCTTGACTTTAATGCTCTTCTCTCTCATTGTTCTCCAGACCTTTGTCATCATTTGACTTAGCATCCAGACTCTTTGTCCAGTGGCTGGGAGCAGACTGAGACTCTGCTTGCCACTGTTGACTTAGAATAAACCATGACAAGGGCATTGTCTGTAACACATTTGACTTCAGCACTTTTCTCTCTCATCATTCTCCAGACCTTTGTCATTGTTTGACTTAGTGTCCAGACTCTTTGTCCAGTGGCTGGGAGCAGACCGAGACTCTGCTTGTCACTGTTGACTTAGAACAAACTACAACAAGGGCATCATCTGTAACATGATGCTTATATTGATGTCCCAATTGCAGCTTGAACATAGGTAGGCTAAGTAAATGAGCAGTGTGGGACCAACTGGCAAGCCACCCAAACATACCCATTGCCAAAAAACATACAATCCTCCCAAAAAAAACCCATCAGTCACCCAGGCATGCCTCTTCAATGTGTCAAGCAAAACAATAACTCTCCTCCCACTTGTAGCAGTGCACAGATTGTGGGCCAAACACCAATATGGCTCTACAGTGATGTGAGCATTGCTGTTCTGAAAATGGTCATTTTTGTAACATGTCATTTTCCAGGTGGTTCACAATAAATGTAACAAGTCACCTGTAGCTAACTTGAAGCATGTTGAGTTGGGAGGCACTACAATAGGCATAGACAGTCCAAGGCCTCCCAGCCATGGCCAAAATCATATGGCTACATGTGCTGCAAATGCCAAGAAGCACTGCAGGCTCCTTGCCCTGGATGAAGAAGATTTAAAAGCAATGAAAAAGAAAGAAGTGGCTGCCTTATGTCAACAAGCAAAAGCTGAAGAAAAAAAAGACTCCCAAGCTTGTCTTCTTGCAAATACTGATTGCATTGCCAGTTTTGAAGACCAACTCAGCCAACAGCATGCAGATAGCCTGGCTAATGCAGCCCAGCCTGCTACAAGAGCCGCTCCCAAAATGGTCATCTGTCCTAATCAGCCTGATCATTCTGATTATGCACAAGGCCTTAGTCATGATGTGGTAGAGTCAGATGCCTCTTGTATGGAAGACCAAGATTATGCACCCTCTGATGAAAGCAAGTCAGAGGGACTCATGGTATGTTGGTGTTTTACTCACTAGCCTATTCTCGCCAATCTCATAAGGATCTGGATGGGCACAACAAAGAAAATATTGTGCCAGGAGGCCCTAAGTACCTTCACAAGGGTAAGCAATGTCATGCACAGGCCCAAATTGAAGCTCACCAACAAGAGCCATTGATGATGAGAGACATGTCCATGGCAAGCATGAATAACAAGGCAAACAGTGGCAAACATAAGCATGACTCTGACTCGGAAGTCTGAGTCACTCACAATGCACTCCTCATTGAGCCTACTGATTCCTTTGTATACTTCCATTTCAGCAGCATGAAATCAGCCAAGAGAGCAAAGACACAGAATATCAGGACTACCCTCGCTGTGATGGCTTAGGGCCCCAAAAATAGACTGAAGAGGGGAGAGGAGTAGGGTAGAGTGGAAACCCGAGAGAACTCGACTGAGGACTCTGGATGCTACTTGCATGGTTTATATACAATACAGGCTGGTCTGTGTGCTAACCCCTACAACCCTAAAGGCTGTAGAACCCTACACTAATAATAGTCCTGTATGAGTAAGACTGCTGCGCATTGACTGCGGATTAGTCAGCAGGCATGAGTCATCGGTCCAGTAGTCCGTAATCTAATCTACTCGTTATCTAATCTAATCTAATCTTAGCGCTGACTAGATAAGATAGACGCTGACCTGACTAAGTGTTTGGCTACTACATATGTAAAATACAAAGGAAAATGAATATAAAATGACTTAGAAATTGGAGCGTTCAATATGAGTCATGACACAGAAATACAGCAACCTGCCTATAACAATGTCCACCACAGCTGAGGATGAGTGCTTCAACCTTTGTTATGGAGGGATTATGGATGATGAGATCAATGAGACAGCTCCACTCCCTGACAAGCCATCTCAGGTCAAGGTTTGTTGATTGACATATTTGACCAAGTACTACTGAGCATCAATTCATGGGCAGGTTACAGCACAAGTTGAGCATGTGACATCCCACTCATCAAGGTCAAGGTGCTTGACCCAGGTCTTCCCAGGCACCAACAGGGAAAAGTAAATGAGCAATCAACTCAGGCATGCCTGAATTTAGATGGGCAACAACCTGAGAAGTGGAAGAAGGTTCTCATACCTGCTTTTAGGGAAATTCTAGGAGCTCAAACTAATGCATGGGATAACACCAACCCTGAATTACTTGCAGAATTGAAGTTCATTTATCACTTGGTACTGCTAGATGCCCCCTGCAAAATTGAACACAATGGTCCAGAGTATCCAATTGTAAGACTTTATCAAGGAAATGATTTGCACTATTCACCTGGATATATCAATAAGGCATGCCAACAAGGATGCAAATGGCAAGTGTGCATCACTTGCTCAGTCTTACAAGCAACTGAAGAATTCCTGGTCAATGCCTGCAGCAATTCCCCAACAGCCATTGCAGAGCTTGTAATGCATTTGTTGGAAGGCACGCAGTATATGTGGGAGGTGCATGAGGCACCAGCACCCTTAGTGAGTGACCAGCAAGATGGGCAGTGACATCATGCTGATTGCAGGTAGGAATATAAAGGTTTATTCCTTGCACCCTATATCATTGTGGACATCACAGCACATCTGGAGATGACAGCCAACCTACCTGAGGAGGTCAAGCTCACAGATAAACCCCAAGGAGCACTTGCACTCATGACCATTGCTGTATGTTTAATGTTACTAATGCCAGCATCACTTATTGTATTTTTATAGGCAGAACATGTGCTGAAAGCTTGGGAGACTGGTACATGCACACTTGGGGAAGATATCAGCAAAAGAAAGGAAGAGGAGTTCTCAGAGGCACACTGGGGTGTGGCCACCAGTACTGTCATCCCCTCAGTTCTTTGCATGAGCGAGCGCAAGTGGGATAAGGTGTTCAAAAGGGCATGGGAAGCCTCAGGAATAGCACAATGCAACATGGGACAAGGCTTGCCCATTCTGGATGATGTGCATGCCCTTGCATATGAACCTGATGTTGAGCAGCAATCATATGTTGGTTAGACATAGATTGTCTCAGTGGTCATCACTGTCATGAACGATGAGCTCATGTGTCTGTCAAACACAGAGTCATACATCCGTGATGACAAGAGTATTGTATCACTGTCATAGACAGTGACCAGACACCTCTCCAGGTGTTTTGAGTATTGTATCACTGTCAGAGACAGTGACCAGAGACCTCTCCAGGTCTTGCACTCATAGAGTGGAGATACTCACATGCTGGAAAGCAAGAAAGAGCAACTGAACGTATATCCTCTATCTACAGGTCTTATATACACTTTTAGTGTATGTACATATTTGTGTATAGAACTGTAATTAAATATATGTAAATAAAAGAAATATAATAAAAGAAAATACCCTCTAAGGGTCAAACCAATGATAGCCACATTGAGGGCTATACTTAGGGGTATTTGGGGTGAAGGTTGTTCAACACCCCCCCATAATCTGTACAGTCATGTACTGATTAGTAATGATCTTCTCACAAGTCTGCAAGAAGAGATACATATATTCTTTCAAAAATCTTCAAATGAAATGTGTCCAGAGACTCCCTCACGTCTCCATCTCTCTTTTAGTTGCCAAGCCCAAAAGGCTTTCGGAGGAAATGTCCAAGGATCACGTCCTTGGAGGGCTTGATCCATCCACATGGCAACAGCCAGAGTCATTGTGATTAGAGGCTGTGGTTTTTTTGGAGGTGGAGGTGGGGATTGCTCAAATTGGCAGCGAGATGAGCACTCACATTCATGTCCAACATTGGAGTGTCCTCCAATCATTAGGATTGTTTGTTGTTTTTTACTGCAGGGTTTTTTATTTTTGCCCATAATGATAAAGCTGTTCAACAGTCTTTGGTTTTAACTGGAGTAATCTCAACAGTGATAGACTGTTCCCTTTATTGCAGTAAAATGAAGCAGTTCAAGGCCCTACTCCAGGGCCATCAGTAATCAATTTAATGATTCTGATAAACCTAACATTGGTATAAATTTTTGAAATAATATTCATCCAAGATTTTTAGTCAGAATATCTGCAGGATTTTCAGATCCTTTAATGAATTGTAATTCAATTTCTTTTTTATCTATGAGTTTTTGTATAAGATGATATTTGATATCAATATGTTTGGATTGTTTTTCAGTAACAGGATTATTTGCAATAAGTAGAGATCCCATGTTGTCACCATATATAGGTGCAATTGTTATGGGAAAATGAATTTCTGTAAGAATAGATCTAATCCATTTGTTCTCTCTAGCACAGTCAGACAAGGCCATATATTCTGCCTCTGTTGACAACAGTGCAACTGTTTTTTGTTTCCTAGACATCCAAGATACTACTCCTCCTGATAAAAGAGTAAAAAATCCAGATGTGGAATGATGATCATTTTTATCTGAAGCCCAATCTGAGTCTGTATAACTCACTAAGCCAGATCTTAATGATCCATCATATTTTATGCAGAGATCTATTGATTTGGCTAAATATCTAGCCATTCCTATTGCATGTTTTAATTGATCTGATGATGGATTTGCTGAAAATTGCGACATTTTTATTACAGCAAAACAAATGTCTGGTCTTGTTCCAATCATTAGATAATAATGAACCAATAACCGACTGATACTGAGATCTAATCACGTGATCTAATGGTTGATCATTTTTAATTGGTTCATATCCAGTAGGAAGTGGAGTATTTGTGTGAGTGGCATTGCTCATTCCTAATCTCTGGATTATTTTATGCAAATAGGGTTTTTGATCAATGGTAATGACATTTCCATTGTTCTTTATCTGGAGTGATAAGAAATTTTTTGATTGACCATCAATGAGATCTCCTAAATCTTTAGATTCCCATCTATTCATAAATTCCTGCTTTTTACACAATGTTATGATTTTATTGGATCCCAAAAACATTAAGTCATCAATGTAGATTATTGCTATGACTATGTTGGTTCCTTGTTTAAAAATAAATACACCCACATCTGAATGTATTCTTATAAAGCCCATTTTTTCCATTGACTCATCTAATGATTTCCACCAAGGTAATGAAGCTTGTTTTAATCCATAAAGAGCACAATGTAGTCGATATACCATGCCTTTTTTATCTTTATTGATAAAACCTGGTGGTTGTTTCATATATGTTTCTTCATCCAATTTTCCATATAGGAAAGCAGCAGTCACATCTAGAAATGATATATATAAATTTTCTAGTGCTGCAAGTGCAAGTAAAAGACAACATGTCTCATATCTTACTACTGGTTAGAATATTTCATCGTAGTCAATGCCATCTATTTGGGAAAATCCCTGGGCAACTAGATGAGCTTTTTTATGTCCATTGTCTTTTTGGACATAAACCCATCTGCAACCTATAGCCTTTTGGCCTTCAGGGAGATGTTGTAGATTTATTATTACACCTCTTTTAATGAGCATATCCCATTCTTTCTTTTTGGCATTAATTTTTGTTTGCTGACTGGTAAGCAAAATATTTTGTGATGATGTTCAGGTACAGCTGAATTAACTGTTTCTTTGATAGGAATTGCACACAATAATAATTTATTGATTGTGAAACAATCTAATCTCATTCTTCTAACAATTTTCTCGATTTTGACTGGATCTAAATCTCTGTAAACATTATCAGGTTGATTTACTGGTCGCTTAGTTCTAGATGGTCTTGGAGATGAGAGTCTTGAAGGAGTGAATAAATCATCTTCAATTTCTCTTTGATCATCTGATTCATCACTTTCAGAGTTGTCTGATTCATCACTTTTGGAATTGTCATTTGAACTATCAGATCCCTTTCCTTTGGGAGATGTACTAGATTCATCAGATGAGTTATTATCACTCTCTGACTTTGATGAATCTTCTTCTTCATCTGATGTATTATGTTCATTAGATGTTCCATGAGGTATTTCTGGCATGAGATCCTCAAACTCTTCCTCTGGATTAAGGAATGTGGGAATTTGATTAGAGTTTCGACATTTTGGAAATTTTGTTTCATTGAATACTGCTGTAGTTCCCATAAAAATGGTATTATTTTCAGGGTTCATAAATTTATACCCTTTCATTCCATTTTTATATCCCAGAAAGATCATCATCTTAGATCTGGCTTCAAGCTTATTTTGTCTGTGTTCAGCAGGGATATATACATAAGCTTGGCATCCAAACACTCACAAATCCGATACATTCGGTTTTTTATTTTCAATAAGAAAATATGGTGTCTGCCATTTATTGCAAGCTATGGGAGTCCTATTATATAGGCATACTGCATGTTCAAGCACAAATTCCCACCATGATTGTGGTAAGCAGGTGTCAAATCTAAGGGATTGTGACTTTTCCCAAATAGTATGATTCATTCTTTCAGCTCTGCCATTTTGTTGTGATGTATATGGTAATGATTTTTGGATCTCAATACCGAGATCTTTGAGGTATTTTTCACTTTTAGTGAATTCACTTCCACCATCAAATCGCCATTTTTAGGCAGTTTTTGATATTTGTTCTTTATTAAGGCAACAAATTGTTTCAGTGAAGATTCTGTATTGGATTTCTTCTTAAGTAAACCAATCCATAAATGTCCTGAGAAATCATCGATAAATGTCACAAAATATTTATATTTGTGATATGATATCATTGAGATTTCTTTGAGATCTGAATGTATTAAGTCAAAAGGAGATGAAGCTCTACTTTGTGACTCTGGAAAGGATTTACTGCACATTTTTCCTTTAGCGCATCCTGAACAAGTTTGTTTCCATTTAGGAACAGGGATATTAGGGAATCCTTCTAGGTAAAATTTTCCTTTACAGATTACTTTGTCTTGTGGATGTCCCAATCATTTACGCCATATATGAAAATCTGGTTTTTGTGTTACAACATTTATCGATTTGCTATGAATCTCAGAATCTAACCAATATATGGTTTGTCCTTGTTCATGTGGTGAGAATCTTATAATGGAAGATTCTTTGATTAGATCAATATGATCCCTATTTCCTGACAGGGAACATCCTTGATTTAGGAATGTTCCCCTGGAGAGTAATCTTGTATCCATGTCAGGTATATAAAAGACTGGCCTGATTAATTTAATATCTGTCTTTCCATTGACGATAATTTTAATCATAATGGCACCTATGCCTAGTATCTGTAAAGTTTTATCTTTAGCAGCGGTTTGTACAAACCTTTTATCAATTAGTGATCAATAGTATAAGAAGTCATTTGATTGTGAGTAAAGTGTAATGATGCTCCTGAACCCAGGATCCATGACGACTCATTTTCTTTACATTTCACACAATTATTGCAATGAGAAAAATAATGTATATTTTCACTATATACATTTATACTACCATGTTGCTGTAAAAGGCATTTAGTAGTTTCTCTATTGACAAATGAATGACTTAACTTGTCACCAAGGCTCACAGCATTGTCATCAAAGAGAGGATCCATTTGATTGTCAAATGGATCCTTCGGGATGTCATAATCTTTTTGACCATCATCAAATAACATTTCTTCCAAGACATCATATGTATCTCCTACTGTTGAGTAATCAAGATCCATAGTAGATCTTTTGCATTTAGGAGGTGGTTCAAAAGATAATTCATCTTTTGTGATGGTGTCAAGTATTTTCAACGTCTCCATTGTTGGTGTGATGCCAATGTGCTCAGCAAGTGATCTAGTGTCTCTAGATTTTTTCCATGTTCCTTTTCCATTTTTTGACTGACCTGTGAATCAAGTAGCTGATGGGAACATGCGGGCTTGTACATTTCTGGCTGCAATGGAAAGAGCCAGAGATATAATCTCAATGGCATTCTGCTCCTGATCTGATTCAGGAGGAACATCTGCTTCTTGGGCGTGTTTCTTTCCCTTGCCTCTGAAACCCTTGCAAGGGTGAGGTCTTTGATCTTTGGATTCATTAGAATCCTGATGCTGGTTGTTGTTGTCTCTTTTCTGATTATTCCATGATGCATCTTTCTCTTTTCTCTTTACTCCACTGATTTTGTTTGCTTTATCCCTCGAGTTATATTGTTGCTTCATAGCGTATCCTCTGCAATACTCTCCAATAATGGAATCAGAGATTGTTTTGAAAGTGAATTTTTCTGTTCCATATAACTGGAACATAGTTGTAGAAACAGCGGTCCACTCTTTTGGAAGAGTGGCTGCAAGTATGAGAGCTTGCATGAAATCGGGGATATCGACTTTATCTTCTCTGAGCTGCACAAAGTACAAGCCTAGCCTTTTGATCTCTGGTACAGGATCCTTTCCAGAGAGTTGAAATTTAACCACTTTTTGAAAGCGATCAAAAATGAGTGCTGGAGTCGTCTTTTTATAGCTATTCTCTAGTGTTGCACACTTTGAGAAGCTCATCTTCTGCAGCAATATGTTGTCTAATTGGATTGGAAACTTTGAGGTGGAGAGCACCAAGACCAGAATCATTGAGTTTCTGCCATTCTTGAAGATCCTTTTTGTATTCAGTGGTGGCAGCAGCAGTAAGTGTAGTGGTAGCGGCGTTGGCAGGAGGAGATGGTTTTGGGAATGAAAGGTTGATAATGGACCATGATCCGATATGGAGTAGATTTCATCCTTTCTGCCCAAATGCAGTAGTCAATGCCAGAGAAGACATTAATGGAATTGATGCCTGTGGAAGTTTTGGAGGATGACATAGTATATGACATTCTTATCAATTGAAACATGTTTTCTTAGCATTTTTGTTTCATAAAAAATAATTTGAAAAATATGAAAATTTTTCATTGTTGTTGATCATGTCCTTGAGACATGTTTTGTCATCATTGACAACAATGATGGGCTTATTGGGGACCATAACCTGTTGAGCAGCAATCATATGTCCATTAGACATAGTTTGTCTCAGTGGTTGTCACTGTCATGAACAATGAGCTCATGTGTCTGTCAGACACAGAGTCATACATCCGTGATGACAAGAGTATTGTATCACTGTCATAGACAGTGACCAGACACCTCTCCAGGTGTTTTGAGTATTGTATCACTGTCAGAGAAAGTGACCAGAGACCTCTCCAGGTCTTGCACTCATAGAGTGGAGATACTCATATGCTGGAAAGCAAGAAAGAGCAACTGAACATATATTCTCTATCTACAGGTCTTATATACACTTTTAGTGTATGTACATATTTGTGTATATAACTGTAATTAAATATACGTAAATAAAAGAAATATAATAAAAGAAAATACCCTCTAAGGGTCAAACCAATGATAGCTGCATTGTGGGCTATACTTAGGGGTATTTGGGGCGAAGGTTGTTCAACAACAACCACTGAGACAAACTATGCCTGACAGACATATGATTGTTGCTCAACAGGTTATGGGCCCTGGTAAGCCTGTCATTGTTGTCAATGGTGACAAAACATGTCTCAAGGACATGATCAAAAATTTTCATATTTTTCAAAAATATTTTTTATGAAACAAAGATGCTAATAAAACACATTTCATAGATAAGAATATCATATACTATGTTGCCCTCCAAGACCTCCACTGGCATCAATTATATCAACACTTTCACTGGCATCAACTACCATGTTTGGGCAGAAAGGATGAAATCCTATCTACTCCATATCGGATCCTGGTCTATTATCAATCTCTCATTCCCTGAACCATCTCCTTCTGCCAATGCTGCTACTGCTACTGCTACTGCTGCAGTTACTGCATAATATAGAAAAGAACTTTGTGAATGGCAGAAACTTAATGACTCAGGACTGGGTGCTTTATGTCTCAAAGTATCAGACTCTATTAGGCAACATGTTGCTTCTGAGGATGAGCTTCTCACAGCATGGACAATGCTGGAGACTAGCTATAAAAAGACAACCCCTGCATTAATATTTGATCATTTTCAAAAAACAGTTAAATTCCAACTCTCAGGAAAAGATCCTGTACCTGAGATTGAGAGGCTGGGGTTGTATTTTCCACAGCTCACCTAAGCCATTATAGCGAGGGTAGTCCTGATAGTAGAACTCAAATATAACACATTGCTTACTGCCCCATGCTTAAACTAGAGCATCATGCTCATGCCCGGACCCTTGGGCTAAGGGGACTTGATATCTGGGGGATCCACATAGTCTTCCACAGACTTAAAAGTGTTTATTTGTTGTCAGACAATAAAACCATCACCCCTAGTTCTTTGGAGCATCTATAAAAGTTTTATCCCAGCACTTTACACTCCCCCACATGTCCTCGTGGAGTCCAGGTAAAGTCCCTGCACTCCAGGGACTGTCCAGGTTCAGTCCAGGCACAAGCAAGGTCATTGTAGGGAGTCTAGGTTCAATCCTTGTAGAGTCCAGGTACAGTATATATTTTGCAAAAACAGTGTTTGGACACAATTTTTACGTCTCCTGATGCTCAATCTAGTTAGTGTACATGAATGTGATGTTTTGCATGTCTTGTACACTAAAATTTAAGTGACCATGTAGCAGGACTTATATATGTGGACTCCATGTAATCTCCTGACATTTTTGTCATTGTAACAACAAATACAAATACAAATATAATTACAGGTTCTCATCACTTTCACTCTCACTTTCACTTTCACTCTCCCTCTTCCTCTGTCTCTTCAGGACTTGAATTGTATGATAGAACAGCATTGTATGCAAGAACCAGTTGAAATTCCCTGATTTCATTCTCTTCAGAATTGACTCAAAACCACCAAGCCATGCATTCAGTTGCTCACAAGCTTGAGTATTGAATGCTCTCTTATAATACAACTGTCCTTGTGCATTTCTGCCAGTAATGACCAAATTGGGTGCAGAGCCATTCAGTGGTGCAGGATTGCACCATGTCCTGCATAAATCATCTGTTGCACAATGGTTGAGGTAATGGTATGCATCAACAATAAATCTGCTTGTGTCTAGCCACTCCACCAGCCTAGGATCATTCACACATGTGCATAACACCATGCAAGCCTTGTCAATGCAAATATATGCTGGTCTTTTGTCTTTGTCCTGGTATACTGATCCTAAGAAGTTAAGTATGTTAGTTGGTGACTCAGACTTTGTAAATTTATTCCAAGCCACAACAACACCACAAGGAGCACAGATTGTCTCAACACAATAGATTCTTGGTGCAGTGAAGCAGTCACTGCCTCTTGTTTCTTGTTCTTCATCATCATGAGGGTGTACCTGGTGAGGTGGATGAGGCATCCAAGGCACTGTATCATCAGGTCTCCTCAAAGCCCTTCTGTAGCCACCCATGACCTGTTTCCTATGATTCAATAGGTACCTCCTCCACTTCCCTTGATGCCGTTCACATGCAAGTGTTCCTTCTACATTTGCATTTTGACAATTAGCAGCATGGCATTTACCTCCATATGAGAGTTCATGAAGTGGGCAGTAGACACCACCACAAGCATTTCCCAAGTCAGCATCACAACCTTCAAATGCACAGTGAGCATGTCCCATGACAATACCATCTACCACCACCATTTGCACTGGAGCAGGCTTCTTCTTCCACTTCATCAATTTCTTGCATTCTTCCCTGAACTCCATTGATGTGGTTTCTATCTTCCATTCCAACCATATCTGCTTCATTTGCATTGGCTTCTACAATCACATCTGCAGTACTCCTATACTTTTGTGTACATTGATCCTGGTGTGGAGGGCCTTGTGTTTCGGTTGAATTTGAAATGTCCCTTTGTATCTCCTGATCAAGAGGATCAGTTCATCAGTTTCATGGTCTCCCAAGCATTGTGCAGACGTTCCGCAGCATCATAGGCTGTTTCCATATTGACAACTGTGGGGTTTTTGATAATTTTTGCTGTGACTGATGCAGGGAGTCCTTGACAGAAGTAAATGTGCTGTGCCATAAACCCTGTAATTCCAGTGGAGTGTATGAGTGACTGGAATTTCTGAATATAGGCAGGGATGTCAATATCTCCACCTACTTTGACTTTATCTAGATTGTTTAGGGTCCTTGCTGTGTTGTCAGATTCTCCCCCAGTCATTCAAGAATCGTTTCCTGAAGGCAAGGTAATTATCCCAGGAGAGTGTGTATTTGCTTTCTGTTGATTTTCCTTTGGCTGCTTCTCCTCAAAGATTGGCTTTCCAATTGTCTAATTCTTCCCCTAGGTGAAGGAGAACATACTTGATTCGCTTTTTCAACATTTCAAAGTGTCCTTCATCAAGATCGAATATGTCATCAAATGTATTGATGAAATGTTTCACCTTAGAGCGCTGTCCTTTGAATTCCTTAATGGAGATTCCCTTTATCCCTTTTGAGGATGTTTTCTTGTTGTCTGACATTCCTTTTTCTGGTTCCTGTTTCAGTTCTGGTGTTTCAGGTTTCAGGTCCTGTGTTCCGGGTTTGTGTTTTGATTCTGTGCCTTGTTTTGAGTTTTCTCCTTGTTTTGGTTCGTCCCCAAAGTCCAGATCTATCTCGATCTGTTGTTGTTCTCTGTATTCGTTCCACCTATTGCTTATTTCTTTTTCAAATGCAAAGAAGGCATAGTCTCCTAATTCCTTGCTAACTCGAAATTCGTGCCACCAGGAGAGTTCTGGTCCAGTGTTTGGGGGTCAAAATAGCTGATCCTCTGTTCTGTTCTTTTTGTTGTACCAAAGAATCCAAGTTTCTCCTGGTAATTTGTCGGTGGGGTTTCCTTCCTGATATTCTCCTTCAAAGAATTCTTCTGGAACCGGTTGGTTCTTCTTCCTTGTTCCTGAGACGTAGTACCAGCCTTTCTGTGTCGTAGAAAAGTAGACTTCTCTTTGGTTAATGTAGTATTTCTGTCTGAAACGAACAGAGTCGTTTGGTGGTCTGATCTGGGAGGTTCTGGTATCAATGGTGTCTGGCTAGTGACAATGCACTGAGCGGTTCCTGAGTTCCAACTTGTGTTACAGATGATGCCCTCGTCGTGGTTTGTTCTAAGTCAACAGTGACAAGCAGAGTCTTGGTCCACTCCCAGCCACTGGACAAAGGTCTAGTAGACATTTAAGTCAAACGATGACAAAGGTCTGGAGAACAATGAGGAGGAAGAGCATTGAAGTCAATCATTGTTGAGAGCAAAACTTGTCTAAGTTGGAACTAGAGTAACTCTATGGTACATGGGGTTTATATATGACTAGGGAACAAAGGAAACCATAAAGGGAAGGAGGCAACGACTACCTAAGAAAGGAAATATGAAGGTAGCTATGAAAGGAGATAGCGTCCAGGCTGTACAATGTGCAGTTAAGGAGAAATGATGGACATGAAACTGTACATGGAGACAGGAAGACAAAAAGAAAAAGAAACTGTAACAGCATCCAAATAAAGGAACAAAAATTGACATGGGTCATACAATGGTGGAAGCATTCACACAATTTGTGGGAAGACAGGCTGAGGTTTGGAATCAGGCAAGGAATGCTCTCAAAAAGGCACAAGAAGCAATGGCATTGCAATATGACAAAAGAAAGAGAATGTCTATATTGTACAAAAAAGACAACCTAGTTTACATCAATGCCAAACACTTGCCAACTGTGCGACCAACCAAAAAGCTGAGCAAAAGATTTTTAGGACCCTATAAAATCCTTGAAAAGGTTGGACCAGTGGCTTACCAGATTCTTATCCCTGCATCCTGGAAAGTTTACAATGTCTTCAATGAGTCACTCTTAAAACCATATCATGCACCTTCGTTTCCAATACAAGCCCACAAAGACACAGGCAAGAAGAAGGAGCAGGAGAAAGAGAGCTCCACCAGCAACTATGAAGTGGAAAAAATGCTGGATAGTTGTATCACCCGACAAGGACATGGTCAGCTGGAGTACCTGGTAAAGTGGAAAAATTACCCACTCACAGAAGCTTTGTGGGAACCGGCATGGAACTGTGGCCATGCCAAGAGGAGTATCAATGATTTCCATCAATCCCATCCAGGGGTGCTGAGGAGACTCAGGATTAGCATTCAAACCATATTTAAACTACACACAGCCACCGGTGTCCAAAAAATTATATGAGTGGAAGATGGGAAATTTGAATGACAATACTTGGAAAAGCTCGAGCAAAATTGGCAGAAGTGGAAAGGAAATTGTCAGGAAGCAGAACAAACAGATCCTGATTGTGTGGAACCCGATCCTTGAAGAGGGGGTTATGTTACAGTTTCTCATTTTCTTTATTAGATAAGGACACAGCCACTGGAGGGTTGGGTCAGCAAATGGAGGATGGCTGAGTCATCAGAAGTCCAGAGGGGAGAGTCACATGAGGTGAAAGGTATATAAGGAGGGGTTAGTAGGTAGTATACCTTAGCCTTACAATTGTTTGTGTCATACCACACAACAACTATTGCTCTTGCTCTCACTCTTCTCAAACCTTGAGGTTATTGTTGGAACAACCTTCTAACAGTTGTTGAGGGCATGTTGGTGTTGGGATGGGCACAGGAGAGTGCAGGGGAGCATGTGTGTGTTTGTGAGTGGATGGGGAGGGGATGGGCTAAAATGAGTGAAATAATTTTTAAAAAAGTGAAAATGGCTTATGGGGTGAGCCAACTCACCACTATATCATCCTCAGCTATGCAAGCTGTAAATGACTTTGTTATGATGATGAGTTGTCATCCAATCTAATCAATGATGTAATGCCACAAGGATTGTCTGAGACAATAACAAGGTGAAGTCTGGCAAAATGTGATTGAGTAGACAGCACTAAGTCCAATGAATGAGACTCAGGCTTGAGACAAGTGAGGCAGATGAGAGCATGTGAACAACAACTTTGACAATCTCACCAGAACTAGTAGTTCCCAGAGATGTAACTTGTGTATCACAAGCTAAGTTGAACTTAAGGTTTGACCTAAGACAAACTCTAGTATTTATACCTAAATCTACTGTCTGTAAAAGGTAAGGAATGTGCTAGAGAATGATATCATAGCTATGAGATCATAATGCATCATCAATGAGGTCATAGCAATGTCATAGAAACAAAACAAAGGTAAGCATATGTCATAGATGAAAAGGGTCATGCTTATGTGAGTGGTGACATTGCATAAGCATATGAAAATAGCGGAGATGCATAGACATCCAACAAAGGAAGGCGCTGATGTAAGGAAAATAAAAATGTCTGCATAGGTTGTAACAGTCTTCCTATTTGAAGTGATTAGAATGGCTGGAGAGCAAAGAAAAAACAAAGGATAGCAGGTGCACCTTTTTGCTGCTCCTGATTTACCTTCCTCCATCTTCACCCATTTCTTCTCAGCTGCATTCAATACTGAGGACCCCACTCTGTTCCTCTTGGTTGAGCACTGGGGGGGGGGGCTAGCACAATGTGTTGAGTGAGTGTTCATGGTGGGACAGGCTGTGCTGATCAGATCAATCATCATTGCATGGCTGTGCTGGCATATCACGTGATTTCACGTGTGGTGTGTCACATGACAATCAACAAAAATGTTTGTGTCACATGAAATGATGTAAGCAGATGATATATACATGTGAGGCTTTTGTACTGGTTCCCCTCAGAGTGTGCTTGGATTATGAGTAGTCTGAGCCCACTCTGAGCTCAACTGGGCTTGGATTTGTAGTCCAAGTTCCATTTTGAGTGAATTCCCTGCCAAATTTTTGAGCTTGGAATAAGAGCTTGGAATCTGACTGGAATAATGGACTTGGATTCTGAGATTTGAGGGGGGGGGAGAGTAAAGTGCTCAACATACTGCATATTCAAGTTACTTACTGACATTTCTTTTGACATTCAATTTTGATTTAGGAGTGGCTTGTGGTGCTTGAATATTGGTGTGTTCCTGTTCTAGTCTTGTATGCAAACTTTCTTCAGGACCAGAAAGGGTTACCTGTGCCATGGAGGTTTTCTCCATGTTAGTTGCAAGCTTCTTTGCTGTTGTCTTGAGTTGACTAGCTGTGGTAGCAGCTGGTGGCTTTAGTATCTGTTGTCTAGCCTTCTCTGACATGTCAGGCAGGCCAGGCCTACTTATTGGATTTTTGAGTGTTACAGTGACTCAAAAAAGTGATTCAATGTTTGGTGCTTTTGAACTGTTTGTAGAATAACTGAAGAGAAAAGACAAACAAGGATAAACTATCTGGAGCCAAATAAGAGCAGTACATCAGGGCTACATACTAATAAATAAATTATGTAATTAGGCACAGTATCCATGGAGGTATGGGCAATTTAATTTGATGACTCATTGAATCACTTATTTGAGTGTGCATCAGAAACATCAGAAACTGACATGAATCAGTGGCTATGACCTGAAACTGATGATGGATGGTTATAAAAATGATGGTACCTTGACATTAATGTTATATAAGCAGTGCAAACATGCCAGGGTACCCCACTTCTGATATGCACCCCATCTCTGCTGCTCACAAGGAAAACATCATTTCCCTTGCCTCCCATGGTCACTCCACCCAATATATTGCCTCTCACACTGATATTAGCCAGCCTACTGTCTCCAGAGTACTCCAAAACATTCTTCCCAATCAACAAACACCTCATCTTGGTTGTCCTTCCAAGCCCTCTGCCATTGCCATTCAGTCCATCCTCTCACAGATCACCACTGGTAAGGCTGCAAATGCTGTACAGGTTACCAGGCACATAATCACTATCATCCCCAATCCAGTCTCCACCCAGACAGTCAGGAATGTCCTCAAGAAACACTCATTCAAGGTTGTAACAAAGAAGAAAAGCCACTGCTCACCACAGTGCACAGGAGGAGATGGTTGGCATTTGCTGTGAAGCACAGGGAGTGGACAGTGGAGGACTGGAAGAGGGTAATTTGGTCAGATGGTAAGTAGTGGGTGTGGAAACAGGTGGGGAGGGGTCAATTGAAAGGGAGGTACAAGGAACAGTGAAATTTGGGGGTGGAGATATCATGGTATGGAACTGTATGGGCTGGAATAGTGTGGAGGAGCTTGCAGAGGTTAAGGGGAGGATGGATGCTGATCAGTAGGTGGAGATTTTGGACAGTCACTTGCTGCCCAGCTTGGAAGAATCTGGTATTGCTGAAGATGAAGTCATTTTCCAGCAAGACAATGACCCAAAGGACACCTCCAGAAAGGCCAAAAATTAGATGGAAGAGAATAATATCATGTTTCTAGACTGACTTCCAGTCTCCAGACCTTGATCCCATTTTGCACCTCTGGCATCATATCAAAATGCAGTTGGAAAGGAGTTTGGCAGATTTGGGAGAGTGGCAGAGAGGTGTGGAATGATATAGAGCTAGATGTGTGTCAGAACTTAACTGAAAGCATGCCTAGAAGGGTGGAAGCAGTGATAAAAGCAAAGGGTGGTAATACAAAGTACTAGAATAACCATTTCCTATATTTCTTATTCACACTCAAAAAAGTGATTCAATGAGTCATCAAATAAAATTGCCCATATCTCCATGGATAATGTACCTAATTACATAATTTGTTTATCAGTATGTAGCCCTAATGTACTGCTCTTACTCAGCCCCTCATGGTTTACCCTTGTTTGGCTTTGTTTTTGAGATATTTTATAAACAGTCCAAAGCACCAAACATTGAATCACTTTTTTGAGTCACTGTATAATGAACATTGGCACTAGGTTCAGACATTGGTGACAGGACAATGTAATTATATAGTACTGTTACTGAATTGTTTCATCACCATGATGTGACACTAAGCCTAGCTGCACATCTCATACTTTTTTTCAAATGCAACCTTATGATCCAGTGTCTGCTAGTGTGGGACCTATGATCCAACATCTGTTATGTGGATCCCATGATTTGAACACAACAAGGCCACACTCCTTTGCCCTGCCTGGCTTGAATATAACAGATGGCAGATGACAAGAGACACCAACCTGACACTTGCACTGGTGTCTGGATCTCAAATAGAATAGTGTTACTAGGTTGGTTCTTGGCATCTGGTTCTTTCACTTCCTCATGGAAGTGTGAATAAACTGTTTACATTGGCAATGCTCATGTGGGGACACCACAAACACTGTCAATTTCACCAGGCAACAAAGTCTGTACCCAAAAGTAGCTAGCATAGAACAAGATTCATAGGGTGAGTAAGTACATCATAGGTTCATAGCAAGGGAAATGACATGAAAAAGATCAGGAATCTGATTTACTAAATGGCACAGTAATGTCAAATGAAGATGGTGACAATAAGAAAGACACACCAAAGATGACAATGGTGCTGTAGAGAAGTGAGGTATCTTCCTATTACAAAAGTCAGCAAAGTAATGGGAATTACAATTGAATACATGCTTTCAGGTCTTGGTCTGATTGTATAAATATGTAATCAAGTCTGCATGGTCAGGTGGCATAGACCCAACAGTAATTTCAGTTTTCAGTTTCTCCACATAATTCATCATCATGAACTGGTCAAAAGCATTTCTTAAAGCTGTCTGCACATGTTCTCTTGCCCAAAATGCTTGTTTAGCAATTATGAGAATTGCTTTTAAATTGTCAACATAAATCAGTTTTGGTAACTAAAAGAGTAGTTTACCAACTAAGGCTTGACAATGTGATGGCTGATGATATGAAAGCCAATAAGTCATTATTGGTGAGGCAAGCTGACTTCTAACCTTGTGGAGCACAAATTTAGTATCAATGTCAATTCCACATGAACTGAGGATCATGGGCTAATTATAGGTAGCATAATAATCTGAATCTGATGTAAGTAATAAATGGCATACCAACTAAAAGTAGAGCAATGAGGTAAACAAAAAATGTGTAATATCACTCACTTTCTGTTGGTTATGGATCAGATAGGAAAGTCCCTGGCATAAAATGGGCACTGTCACTCACAAACTGTTGGTCATGGGATCAGATGTAAGGAGAGTCCCTGGCATAAAATGGGCACTGTCACTCACCAACTGTTGGTCATGGGATCAAATGTCAGGAGAGTCCCTGGCATAAAATGGGCACTGTCACTCACCAACTGTTGGTCATGGGATCAGATGTCAGGAGAGTCCTTGGCATAAAATGGGCACTGTCACTCACATCCTATTGGTCATGGGATCAGATGTCAGGAGAGTCCTTGGCATAAAATGGTCGCTGTCACTCACTTCCTGTTGGTCATGGGACCAGATGTCAGGAGAGTCCCTGGCATAAAATGGGCACTGTCACTCACTTCCTGTTGGTCATGGGATCAAATGTCAGGAGAGTCCCTGGCATAAAATGGGCACTGTCACTCACTTCCTGTTGGTCATGGGATCAGATGTCAGGAGAGTCACATAAAATGGGCACTGTCACTCACAACTGTTGGTCATGGGATCAGATGTCAGGAGAGTCCCTGGCATTAAATGGGCACTGTCACTCACTTCCTATTGGTCATGGGATCAGATGTCAGGAGAGTCCCTGGCATTAAATGGGCACTGTCACTCACAAACTGTTGGTCATGGGATTGGATGTCAGGAGAGTCCCTGGCATAAAATGGGCACTCACAAACTATTGGTCATGGGATCAGATGTCAGGAGAGTCCCTGGCATAAAATGGGCACTGTTGCTCACTTCCTGTTGGTCATTGGATCAGATGTCAGGAGAGTCCCTGGCATAAAATGGGCACTGTCACTCACTCTCTGTTGGTCATGGGATCAAATGTCAGGAGAGTCCCTGGCATAAAATGGGCACTGTCACTCACCAACTGTTGGTCATGGGACCAGATGTCAGGAAAGTCCCTGGCATAAAATGGGCACTGTCACTCACCAACTGTTGGTCATGGGACCAGATGTCAGGAGAGTCCCTGGCATAAAATGGGCACTGTCACTCACTCTCTGTTGGTCATGGGATCAGATGTCAGGAGAGTCCCTGGCATACAATGGGCACTGTCACTCACCAACTGTTGGTCATGGGATCAGATGTCAGGAGAGAACCTGGCATTAAATGGGCACTGTCACTCACTCTCTGTTGGTCACCATTTGATGAGGCTCTTCAGCATTAAATGTTGCCTACGACACTCACAGACTTTATTCAAGCTTGTTTATCAAGGTTCCATGGCAGACAAGTGGGTAGCACAACTTACTTCCTATTCTGAGATCAGCCATTGGAAGAACAAGTGCACTGCCACTCACTTCCTGTGGTATCCATCAGATTGCACATTCAATATGTATTTCATTGTTTACCCACTATTGTCATATTGTTAAACTTGAATGGGAAATATAGTACCACTCACATTTTTCAAATACTATTCAAAGGCAACAACATAGCATGCCTCATACACTTCAAAGCACCAAACTTATATACCTTGTGCAAGTGATCATCAGATTTATCGTGCTATCATGATCATAATATTATCTTCCTAACATAATGTGGAATGATCAACACCTACCCAGAAGTATGGGAAATGTGTAAACACAATTCCAGCCATGTATCTCCAACTGCTATTCCTTCTCACAATGTCTCTGTTGCATATTATGGCTCATGTGGGATTTAATTGTGGTTGATCTCACTGAAGAGCACTCTTAACACAGAGATCCAAGTTGTTTGCCTGAGTTGAGATGAATAGATGATGCAAACTATCATTGTCAATTGTTTGAGCTGTTTTCTCTGTCAGTTCAGGACAACCATTTTCAGGTTTGTGCATCTCTGACAACATAGAGTCATTTATAACAATTAAAAAAACATTCATTGCTGACCTTCCAATTTCACAAATGCTTTTGGAGGATGATCTGTATTCATCACTTTTGGGAGGTAAACTTCCTGGAAAGATTTCTCAGCATTCTTTCGAGCACTTTCCCACCTGGCATTTCTATCTTTCATGCCAGTAAGTTTACCCCATTCTTGTATGATCTGGCCATCAAACTTGGTGAAAACCAACACCAAAGGAACTGTATTCCATCAATAAACTGTGTTTGGAAACACTGTTGACTTACCTCCACCAGTCCCTTTGTTGAAGAACTGAAGTTCTGCAGATGGGAGGGGGCGAGGACTATCCATGGGTATGCAGTACCTATGGAAATAAGCATGAGATAGAACATAAATATTAGTGAAAGTGCAAGTATACCAAATTGCATGTAATTGATCTTTGAGATCAGTTGCTATGGATTTCTTCTCAATAAATTTCCAAACATCCTCTATCTCCAGACTCAAAGCCCTGTGAGTCATGGAAGATGAAGTTGCTACCAGGATATGCAATCTGGTGCTCAATATCATGTATGCCACGCTGGAAGATGGTCTGAAGTCAATGGTAATCAAGATGCACAAGCCAGCTCACCTCTATGGATGACTTTAAATGACTAGCAGATTCCTTTTTCCAAACACGATGCTTTAAACGTGACAGCATGTTGGGTTTGAACAGATCACCATGTTGATCATATATAATGGGTTTTGTCCCCTGAGCCACGCTGCAAACCTTCTCAAGAATAGTTGTCTTGCCTGCATTAGCCCTTCCTATAACCAGAATACGGAAGTGACGGCATGCGTATCGATCCTTGAGTATGTCCATCATTTCCGAGTCATCAGCTATTAAAATCAAGGTGAGAGTTCCACAATTGCTGACCCTACTGTTCCAACTCACCGAATGGATGTGAATCTTGTGGATCAGTCTCATGCATGGTCAAGTTGTACAGCTAGTAGGGCAATAATACGATGGTATTCGAAACAATATTTGGCCTAGGAGCAAGTTAAGAGATGTAAAGAGACACTGCAGGGCCACTCATAATCACAAAAGGTTGAACCGCCAACAGCGCGATGGTAAGGTAGCAACGGTCCACTGGTATCGGAGCGATGTGCTGGGAAACAAGAGTCTGGGACTAGGGCGGTGTGACAAGAATGTCAGGAGTTGTGCTTGGTGCAGGGATCAGTGCGTCGCAACTTGAAGAATTACGCAGGTCGGACGCTGAAGTAGGACAGATGTGTGGTCAGCTGTGCGAGTCAATGTCACAGTCACGAAGACGGCTCCACCACTGCTTGCCGCTGCCGCAGTGGGCGCTTTGCAACCCTCATGCAGACCAAAGAAAACTTTCCCAGTGGCTGGTTCGAAGGACGAATCGAGAAGATTCACAGCGCTCCTGAAGAATCGAATCTTCGCACAGAGTTCCAAGACCTCTTTACAGATCATCCTCAAATCCACAAATGCATCAGTGATCTCCATGCACACTTCACCAACCGTTGGTTTGCGGCGGCAGGTGAGACGGTAGACCGGAAGCATGTAGCGGAGGACAAGGTAGAGGAGGGGGAGGGCGAGAAGAAGGAGGATGGGACAGCCTCGACGGAGACCGTGGCTGGAAGCTATATCGTTACCCGTTTGTTCAAGTTCAGAATCCGTGCTGTCCCTGCGCAGCGAAAGAGCCACGTCGTATTCAGTATAAAGTAAGCCCTTCGTGTGGGGATTAACGTTGACTCATATATGCATGGTTTAAGAAACAACCGGGAGAGGGTTGGAAAATCTCTGAGCTGTATTTGACGATGCTGGACAAGGTGGTCCCGGTCAGCTTGCCGCAGTTCCCCGAGTATTGTGGTGCATTGGAATTAGTTGGTCAGGTTATTGGAGCGATAGCCGCCAAGACCGCCAATCTCAAACGCTCATAACGTACTCGGAGTTTCCTACTCGACATCCTATGACAGAGGCACCACCTCCTGCGACGACATCTCCGACAGAGGTGTCGCCGTCCTCACCCTATCCATCATTGGCCCCTTTGTCCTCATTGTCGTTATTTTCTTGGGTTTCTTCCTCCTCCAGTGGATCTGCCCCCGTCTTCCCGGCAACGGTCCTCTTACTAGGCGTGGTCGCCACCACGACGGTCCTGAACCCGATTCGGATTCAGACCACGCTGGAAAAGATCGCTTTTGACGACGGCGATGGGTCAGCCACCTGCGTGAGCGTGAACAACCCAACGCTAGGGGAGGTTGACATCCCGTCCTCTCTCCTACCACGACCCACAACAACAACCCAAGTCTAACCACAGTGCCATATCATGCCGTTCCTCCACATGCCGCGCTGCCTCCTCCTCCTCGTCTCCGTCGCCGTGTCCGGATGACAGCCAAGATGGCGCACCACCCGTCTACAGTTCCCAAGCGACCGCATGGATAGGACCCTATATCAATGGCCGTCTGGAATTTTCGTCCGTTGTCCGTTGTTTTATTGGCACAGCCGTCCATTTGAACGAATAGGAGTCTCCTTTGCTTGAACTCCTAATACAACATCGCAGAACATCGCTTCGTTTCCTTCCCCTTCCTTCCGCCATTCCTACGTCGTCGATTGTTGGCTTGCACTGCTCGTCAAGCGCCGGAGTACTTCTGTCGCCGACATGCCTCGCCCAGCTTCCCGCTTCGTACTTTGTAGGGCGACGCCTGTCAGCCACGGTCGAACCGTATGGAGAAGTGTCCAATCTATCTGGCATCACACGGTTCAAGTTGCGCGCCTGGGACGCGAGAACAAGAAAATGTCATGGATTATGGTGTCAATTTTGCTATTCATTGGCCATGGTAAGTGATACGATGAACAATCGCACGTCATTTATTTTCGGGCTGCGGAGTTGGCTAGCTCACATCGGAATCGCTTTGCCAGTTCAATAGTGTGCTGTTTGGAATGAACGCGGAACTTTGCTCTTAATGTGCTTTCTCTCTCTGGGTAACAAGCAAGAAATGTGTTCATGAAATTAATGACTCGCGGCAATTCACGGTATTCATGAATGTGGACTTGCTTTGGTCATGCTGTCAAGGCATTGGAGGAAGGAGGCGTTAATGCTCATCATGATGGTCCCGAGTATCATATCAGCAAGAAGAGGGTCCTATGAGACCGCGTGGACGTCAACCTCCGATTGCGAGCCTCAATGGGACTTGAAAAGGTCGATGAAAGCAAGGTAATGATGTCATACGTGCTGAGGAGCACGTGAGCTAACCAAACCCATCAGTCGCCGTGATTAATTAACAATGACCTTCGGCGCCGTCACTCGTGCAGTTCTAGAGCACTTTACCACAAACCCCCCTGCTGCTGAAGACGCAGTATAGGCGGTGGATCACAATACTCACAGCCCTCTTCCCCGCCGCCCAAGGCAGCATAGTCACTCCGCAAGATGATCCCCAAAATCACATTCCCGACCTCGTCATCGAGGTCGTGAAGATGGCTACAGCTCCACTCACCTTTAGGACTGTCCTTATCGTTGAAATCAAAAACTCACAACATTGGGAGTATGGAATTCCAGCTCTTGAATGCCAGCTCAATCGATAAACAGATGCTGCTTTCTCCGGCACTGCGCACTCGAATGTCTACTGGATTGGAGCCGAGGAGAAGAGAGCAGAGAGGGAGCAGAGACGTGTGGAGGAAAAAGGTATGGCTTGGGTGAATGATCGTGCGTCAGCGTTGCGATGAACAAAGCGTGGCGGCCTGGCATGAGACCATCAAACATTTTCACCAGGCCTGGCGAAAGCACCTCCACAGCTGGCAAGGACCTACTGTTGTCAGCCAAAGTTCATTTGACCTCCCCTCACATCAACGTATCACAATGTCACTACAGTCACTTCCTGCGCCCCCGCCTCCCTCAATCGGCCTTATCGTCTTCCACCGGCGTGCTGCGAGTAACCTGTATGTGCCTTGGTAGGCGCAGGGTTTGTTTATTTACGTACTGCTAGTTGTCTGATAGTTCACTCATGTTTCCTCCCTTCTATTGAAATGGAGATATCTTGCGGAAAAAAAAAGAAAAAGCTAGCAGCGTGACATGGAATATACAACGCGTGACACGCGTTCACATGGAAGACTCGACGGTTCCGGCGTCCAGCATCAAAGCTCTCGACAAGACTTCCGTGCACAGGATATCGTCTGGCCAGGTCGTTGAGGACCTTCAGACAGCCGTCAAAGAGCTCGTCGAAAACAGTTTGGACGCAGGCGCAACGAGCTTAGGTATGCCAATGCTCCCTTTTTCGTGTCTTTACTTATTCCGCGACGATCAGAGGTGCGCTTCAAGCAATATGGCTTGTCGAGCGTGGAAGTGGTGGACAATGGATGCGGTATTGACGAGAAAGACTGGGATAGTGTCGGTACGCATGGAGCGCGTTTTGCCCTTAATTTCAAGGCTCAACATGTTACAGGTCTCAAACATTGCACTTCAAAACTAGCCACATTCGACGGCCTGTCCACTGTTTGCACATTCGGCTTCCGGGGATCCAGCTAGATTTGGAGAAGAGTGCCAGTGGAAGTGTGGGTAAGAGCGACTCGGTCCTACGTCTCGTTTACGACAATGTATTCATAGCGCGGGACAACCGTTCACCTGGCAAATCTCTTTGCTCCGCTGCCTGTACGCAGGAAAGAGCTGCAAAGGAACCTCAAACGGGAATTTGGCAAAGCATTAGGTTTATTGAACGCATACGCTCTAGGTCCTTGTGCTGGCATGGATAGCTCGGGACGCGGCTTGACAGTCAACAATCAAACTGAAAATGGGTGTGCATTGCTATGTCCTACCCTTTTCTATGTAATCACTTCTAGTTCCATACTATAGACAAAAGGCTGTACAAATCAAAACTAACGGTGTGCCGTCATTCAAAAGAAGTCTGCCTTGAAGCGAAGCAGGGATAGGTACACCGACTCGCAGACTCAAGCAGATGACGATGGTATTCCCATCCAAGTCAAGGGCCTAGTTTCCAAGTTTTCCGTTGGTGCCGGGCGAACGGGTACAGATAGGCAGTTTTTTTATGTGAATGGGCGACCTTGCAATTTGACCAAGATCCAAAAGGCATTCAACGAGGTATACAGGACGTTCAACGCCAATCAAGCGCCGTTTATATTGGCCAATTTCATTGTGCCGACAGGTGAACCAGTCCTCATCTCACCTTCCTTCCAGGCGGTCTGACATCGATACACATAGAATGCTGTGATATCAATGTTAGTCCTGACAAACGAACGATTTTCTTGCAAAGCGAAGGAAACCTCATCGATGCACTCAAGGTGGGCACGAAAAGCGACTGTATGCTCTCCCTGTAACGATTTTCAATCTCAGACTGCACTCGAAACTGAATTCTCGCAACATCGGGAACCGATGGAGGTGGCGCTTGGGAAGGAGCGAGAGCTACTAACAATGAAACAGCGGACAGCGAAAAATGTCGCGCTGCGGATAATATAGTCCCGATGGGTATCATTGATGAAGAGGGAGAACGGGAAAGGGTGCCGAAACGCAAAGAGAAGGAGATCGAGAGCTCAGTCATGTTGGATACGACGAGGGCTGCTTGGGGCAGCAAAAACGCTGTATCTGCTCCGGAGAAGGCTGGCAACGTTTGCTGGGAGCGTGGTGCTGACATTGAGGAACCGGTGGTGAAACAGAGGAAGATGCAGATGGGAGGCTTGGGAGTTGCCTCTGATGCGACTGCGAGCAAACCTTCTCGCAAGCCTCCTAGCAGAAAGAGCGACGAATTGGCTTATTGGGATAGTCTGCGCAGCCGATTCGCTAGGTTGTCGGGAGGCAATGTCCATGCTGCGGCTACGTCGTCGAAAAAGGCACCGCGCGTCGTGGATGAGATGGATACGGGACAGGAGGAAGCAGAAGTAGCCAAGGCTTGTGGTTCGGATGGAAAGCAGAGGCGAGACAAAAGCCCTGTCGAGGTGATGAAGCCGCCTAGTACTAACGGAAGGCGAAGCAACCAACGTGCGACACGGGCAAGACACCTACCGAGCCTGACGGGGACGTCATCATGGACCTTCTTGACCCATCGACCAGTTCCATTCTTGACCCATCGACCAGTTCCACCATTGATGTACCCGAGGGCCTAGCTGCCAAAGTCGTTGAGACGGATGGTGAGCGGATGGTGAGCGGCAGACGATTATCGAAACGGCGGTGCAGCGCCCCGCAGCGTAGATACAGCTTTGGGCAACGTGACGCTGCGGTCTGACCTGGAGCGGCTGTCTTCCGTATGGACACGATGGAAAAGGTCAGTCGCACCTGTGGAGCGAGAAGTGTCCTACATGTCTGGCAAAATTCCGGCCGATGCTGGGATGACAAATACGGACGACAATGAAAGTGGTGCTCTGGCGGGGGTGATTGACAAGAGCGATTTTGCGCATATGGAAATTATTGGTCAGTTCAATCGCGGTTTCATCGTCGTGCGGAGGAAAAGGACAGCATATGGTGGACAAGGCCAAAGCGGAGGCAAGATGGACGATCTTTTTATTGTCGACCAGCATGCTTCCGATGAAAAGTATAATTTTGAGACGTTGCAGCAGACGACGAGGATAGAGTCTCAAAAGCTTTTCAAGTGTGCACCATCTTTGTGGAGTTTTCTGACTATACTGATGTGATATACGTAGGCCACGCACGCTTGAGCTGACTGCAGCGGATGAGCTAGTTGCCATAGAGAACATCCATGCCGTGCAGAAAAACGGTTTCGAGCTCGAAGTGGATGAAACGGCGCCCATGGGTCAAGGTTTCAAGCTCAAAGTGACTGCGTTCCCTGTCAGCAAAAGCACCGAATTTGACATGACAGGTATGCACAATTTGCAACCTAGCATTGATGTATCTGATGTTGTTCGACAGATCGCCCGTAGTACCACTGCTTCATTACTTCAGCAGTATTTTCCAGGGCTTCCATTGCCTTAGCACAAATGTCCTTAATTTCCTCGGCCAATTAGACAGCTATTATGTATGGCACATGGGTCAGGTTAAGTCCTTCATTGGGATGTCAGCTGTAATTCTTGACAACATAGTACTGTAGACAGAAATGTATGAATACTAGAACTGTAAATGCACACCAATGGATACATTACATTCTACACATGGTTACCAAAAATCCCAATCAGATCAAAAACATGTTGTCAAATTGTTTTCAACACTTGGAACAGCTCACACATCAATCTAATCCAGAATATAATACAATACATTGGCACACAATGGCAAAGAAAACCAAGGCAACATCACGGATTTGCCCTAGCTGATAGGGTCCATGGGGTGGATGTTGGCAGTGGAGGACCTGCTGCTGCTGCTGCTGCTACTGCCGGTGGTCGTGGTGGCAGTGGGTATGGTTGGTATGGTTGGTATGGCGCGAAAGCAGGGTACGGATACGAATACGGGTAAGCGGGGTACGAATACATGGCGTGTGGAGGCAGGGGAGCTTGAGTAGGAGGAGGAGGAGGAAAGGGACCTGAATAGGGAGTAGGAGGAATGGGAGCTGCATAAGGAGTGGGAGCGCCAACGGCGGTCGCGGAAGACGGGAACGACAAGAGCGTGTTTTGATCCATGTCATCGTCATCGTCGTCGTCATCGTCGTCGTCGTCCAAGTCATCACTGCTCCCATTGCTATTGCTGTCTGAACTAGGATCGGATTCGCTCTCGTCGCGGTCGTGAGATGTGGAACGTGGGTTGGGACGTGGGTTGGAACGTGGGTTGGAATGAGGGTTGGAATGTGGGTTGGAATGTGGGTTGGAATGAGGGTTGGATCGAATATGAGAGGAGTGAGAGGAGTGAGGGGCAGAGTTGAATGAACTGGGACTGGGACTGTAAAAAGGTGGAACAAAGGCTTCCTCGAGAGGAGTCGTTGCCCTCGTCGTCCTTGATCCTCCTGGGTTGGATATCCAGTTCAGATACGGCTGCGAATTGGCCGTTGACGCTGGTGCTGGTGCTGGTGCTGGTGCTGGTGCTGGTGCTGGTGCTGGTGCTGGTGTTGCTGCGGTGGTAAGAACGAACGCAGGTGGTATTTGCGATGGAACGTATAGGGAGGTAACCGGCGGATGTGAGGGCGGAGCATATGCGGACGGTAGGGGCGGCACAAAAGGCGGTGATGCCGACGTCGCCGAGGTGATAGAAGTAGACGACCGTTCCTGGGTACGTGTACCGCTCACGATCTCGGAGAAGCCTCTAACCCCACCTCCCGAAGCGTTGGCGTTGGGATTACCCTGTGGCGTCGACGCGCTTTGTACCCCAACCCATCCCGACGCGCCGGGAAGCGGGACGGTGGTAATACCTTGACTACTTGCGCTAGTGGAAGGAGGGGAGGGTACCATGGCGCCCCCGAATGGGTCCCACGGCGGCATTTGCACAGGATGGGCAACATCATTCCCAGATGGAGCTGCCCGAGCCCTCATTGTTGCGGACCTTTCAGCAGCACGTCTAGCCTCTTCCCAATCTTCATCACTCTCCTCCGTCTCCTGTCCCTCCGTCCCTCTTCGCACTTCCTCTTCGCTACTCTCTTCGTCCTGGTCGACGCCTCTACGAACCCCAAGCGGACCATCCCGTCCATACGGCCCGTAACGCGCACGGTGCTGCACCTCAGTCCGTGGAATTGGGGAGGAGAGTAAGGAGGGCGACGGGATGACGGGCGGGGTGTTGCCCCTGGCCTGCTGCTGATGCCTAGGTGGAGGTGGGCTGGGCTGGGATGGAGGAGTTTGTGGTGCTGGTGATGGGTGTTGGTGTTGGCGAGAAGGAGGTTGATGAGGTGGTGGTGGTGGTGGTGGCTGCGGTGGCTGCTGAGACGATAACGAACGCTGTTGCCACTGGGGCAGCGGGCCCTGCGGAGGAACAGGCGGAGAGGGAGATTTAACCGAGATGATGGGTGAAGGCGACAAGATGGGGGGTGGAGGCACGAATGATGACGCCTGCGATGTCGATGAGGGGGCCGCAGGCATTGGCGGAGGTGGACCGTACAGCGGGTACAAGGCAAGAGTGGAGGGTGCTATGGATGGTGGTGGCAACGGATGCGCTGGGACGTAGGCACTCGTCAACGGTGGCGGTAAACCATACGCATAATTCGCATATGACGAAGTCTCGGTCTCGCGCCTCGAATTGGCGTCCAACCACTCCATTACTCTCTTCCGCCTCTTGTTCTCTTTGTCATCTGCAACGGTGGTCTGGCCCGCCCACGACTCGGCCCGTTGCATAGCCGGACCTGTAGCTGGGTTGGAGATGACCTCTTCCGTGTTTCTCCGAGCAACGGGAGGACTCGTCATCCACTCTGCTAATGAGGTGGGAACATAGGACGACGTGGAAGCCATGGGCTGACTCGACTTGATCAAAGGGGGCGTTACTTCTATGACTGGGAGGGATATGGATGGATAGGCTTGCGTGAAAGGCATGTATGGGTATGGCGATGTGTATGGGTATGTGTATGCATACGGGTTTGGTTGAGGGAGAGGTTGAGAGTATGGTGTCGGGGGTGGAATGAGCGCTGGGGCAGACGCAGGCGTAGCAGCCAACACAGTTTTGGATTTGCCTTTTGAGCGCTTGTCCCGTTTGTCCTCCTCATCTGGAATATCATCGTACGCCTTGACCATGGCGACGACGTGGTCGATGCGTGATCTAAGCTGAGCCAAACGGCGGTGGTCATACGAAGCATAGCCCATGGGCCAGCAATTGTCGACGAGCCATTTTTCTACGAGTTCAGAAGTCCATCGGGTACCTGAAAGGTTTGTTCCGTTTCTACATAAGAGACGTAAGGGGGATGTGGTGTGGGTTTAGGCAAAATATGTCGCACCTCAGAATCAAGCAAATGTCACCTGGGTCCGATTTGGTGTATCGGACGAGCTTGAGAGCGACTGCCCAAAACGGAGTGACACTAACGAGTTGAAGCATGCCATTGGAAGACTTGTAGATGGTATGGCGGGCGACATTGTTCTGTTGAAGGGCGTCGCGGTGGATGGGGTCGTACATGATGTTGGTGATGGGGTCGAGCGCCATGGGGAGAGCAACGTCAGCATCAGCGTTCATCCAATCGAGTCCGAGGCCAAATTTGCGAGCGGTTGCAACGATGCAGCCTTTGAGACGGTCAGCGGAGTCATGGATGCCCAGCTGGCGCCATTCGACATCGAGAGAGCGGGCGATGATATCCACGTCTCGTGTTTGAGTGCGTTTGACGTCTGGTATGGGCGAGTCTGGACGCTCAGGTTGATGATGATGATGCTGCTGCTGCTGTGGAAGGGGACCGGGAGACCAGCCTGGTGACAAAAGGAACGGTGGTGTATGTGCCGCGAGTTTGTCGAGATCTGGGTGGAGGAGCATGCATGCACCGCCATGGACGACGAGACGGACGATCCTGCCATTGAACTTGGAAGGCAGAAGGGTAGAGAAATATTCGAGGATGAAAATGAGCATTTCTCTCGTGAGTTCTCGGTCATTGTGAGGGGGCAAAGAGTCCATGAAGAGACTAACTACTAAACTGAGCCTAGCTGGCAATCTTGAACATGAGATCAGAGCGGAGGGTAAGTTTCTGGCCGCGGGTGACTTTCTGACCGCTGTGCAACACGTCTCTGTGCTGGAAAATGAGCAGACGGCCTTGGATTGGCTCGACGTCGACCCAATGACGTTTATCTCGACCCCAGAGCCGGGTCGCCCCGCCTTGGACTGATCCAGAGCCGAGATAAATCTGCAGCGTCACACGTGCCTCGCGTCCATCGGGCAGCGACACATGGCCATCGCAGTGTTCCTTGAAGAAATGCCCGCGTCCGTACCGCAGAAAACTCAGCCGCTCGTTCACCCCACAAGCCGCCACATGTCCTGACTATCAGCACGTCCCACCACCCGCTCCCATTCACTCCCCGCTCCTATTTCTTCCAGCTCACCCACATACGGCTTCACCCGCTCATACACCCACTTGGCCACCTCTTCGTCGAATTTCAGAATTCGCTCGCTGTGGCGATATGACGTGTCCACCAGCTTCTGATGCTCCTGCATCCCGAAATGCACCGCAGCCTGCTCCCACGCATTCTCGCCTTGCGGCCTCTCCGTGTGGTCGTCGAGGTCAAATATCCCCGTCTCTGCAAATCGGACCAGTGCCTTGCATTCATCTGGCGTAAATACGTGGTCAACAATCTTGACATAGCGGCGTCGTGTAGCATAATCCTCTGCGAGTGCTGTGCCTGCAAAGTCAAAGATAGGCATTTGGCTAGGGTCATCGCACACAATAGGCACGGCAACCGTGGACGGCCTGCGGAACCATGAGAAGAGCATTGTGCCTGTGACCGTTGCTTGTGACCTCGTTGAAACCCATCAAGCTCAGGCGCCCCTTGTCCTCCACCCCCGCTCCTTCCCTCCTCCCCTCCTTTTATTATGGGCTTCTCTCACCTCCGCATCGGCCAAAAAGCCCCCCACCTTTTTAGACGCGCTCAGGCCAGTGCCTGCTCAAATGGTGGACTCACAAATCCAACTTTTGGCCAATCCGTCGACTCTCTCAAGCCCCTCAACATCTCTTGGGATACCACTTGCCTAACCAACGTTCAATCTATCGACATCGTTCTTTCATCTCCAGGAAGTGCTCAACCCCTCTTGCAGGGCTGGGAGAGCCTCACCTTTGCCACGGGTTACCGCGTCGTCCAGCTCCTCCCACGCAAGTGGAACGACTCGGCTTCTCAGCAGCTCCAACTCTCTCTTTACCAATCAGGAACTCCCTCCTTCATGTCTCCTTTGCCTGCAGGTCCCGTCTTCACCGCGACCTACTCTGCTCCCTCCGGTTCAGTTCCTGCTGCGGCCGACATGAGCCTCGAAAACGGCTCTTCCTCTACCACCAAAAATCTTCGTCACATGGGAAAACAGCTGCAGGCATCCTCATACCCCTCCTTCTCATCATCGCCGGCGTCATCACTTATGTCCGCATCAAGCGTCGCACTGGCAAAGAAAAACGCAAACGCTGGTCAGAAATGGTCGACAAGCGCATGTCAACCATATCTACAGATTGGAAGAGCATGTCCACCGCGGGTGCGCAGGCTGCCATTCGCCACTCCATGGCCGTCAACGCCCGCGACTCCTCTTTTTCCTTTGGCTCCATACGTCCCCCTAGCACGGCTGCCATCGAGCCAACTTCGCCGGACATGGCTCAAATCCGTCGTCCAGGCACAGGCCTTCGCAATCCCCCTCTCACCAACACTTTTGACTCGGCCGAACACGTTTCCCGCGTTTCGTTTGCCGACACTGTCCGCGTTTCCCGCGTTTCTTTCGCCGCTGATCCCCGTCCTTCCATTGATTCCCGCCGCACCATTGGTTCCTCTCGTGCTTCCCGTGCCTTTCACTCTGCCTATACTCCTCCAGTGCCTTCTCTGCCTCAGGTTTACAGCCCTAAGGAAAAGGTGAAAGACAATGACGAGGTGGATGTCAACATGAGTCCGCGCCAGGCCGCCGGTCCCATCACCCTCAGTCCCGAAGATATTCGTGCAAGGATCCAATCTGTCAAAGTAGAAGCTAGCGATGATGACATTTTCCCCGCTCTTGCCAGTACGTCTCATAGTTTCATGCCAACTGCATTATTATACTTACCCTCCCCCAGTGATGCGTACAGGTTCTCGCGCTTCCACCAACAATCCCTTTTCCGACAAATCATCCCCGACGGCAATGGTTGAAGAGGGCGACGGCGACGACTACCTCTTGCCGCCTTCTGTCTCCCGTCGTCTGCCTGACTCCGCTCACCCCGCCAACAACGAACTGTCCACCAATCTGCCTTCCTTCCCCATGCCCACATCTCCACCTGCCAGCAGCGCTGGCACCGGCGCTAGCGCCGAAGCACCTCTCAATCCCATCAAGCCCTTACCCCTCACCTCACCTACTCCTCCTACTCCCGTCGCCTCCCCCACCACACCCCCAACACTCCTCCTACCATCCCCCCTCCATCCTCGTTCATTCCTCCCGACGCCATGGCACGTGCCCATCCCGGCCGCCAAGCCAGCCTCATGAGCCGATCCATCACCAACTCGACTTTCCGCGCGAGCCTCAACCGCCACAATAGCGTGGGTACTACTACAGGCGGTGGTGGTGGTGGTGGTGGTGGCTCGCCGGACGAGATGCTCCGCGCGTACGCTATCAGAAGAACTACACCGCCCTTTGGCGCCATGCCCACCACAGCAGCGGGGATAGAAACTGCGGGTGGGACACCGGACGATATGCTCCGCGCCTATGCTGAGCGCCGGGCCGCGCAGGCCGCTGCTTCAACCGGCGGCACTCACCCTACTCAACGGCCGGTGGTCGACTGGAGAAGAGGCCTTCGTTCTCGTTTGGTGGATCCTCGGGGGGGGGGCCGCTTAGAGAAGCGGCCTTCGTTCTCGTTTGGCCTGGTTGGTAAAAAGGGAAAGAAGAAGGACCGGGATAGCACCAGCACCGGCACCAGCACCAGCACCGGCACCAGCAGGAGCAGCAGCACTGGCAGTCCCTCGCTTCGCCCACCATGACCGCTTCCAAGACGATGCCGGTCATGTCCATCAATTATACCGTCACGACTGAGACCGAAACTGAGACCGAGGGCGAGACTCGCGCTCCCAGTATGGTCGCGGAGGTGGGTCAACGTGTCAGTGGGGGCACGGTTGGGCTGGGCACACATCGAGGCGCGGTATACGATTGACGAAGTGGATGATGTAATGGGACACAACTGCCTAACCCTCACCCCCAAGCTGTTCAACAGATCAGGCAACAATCCTATTATAATTTATGTGAACTGAAAACCTGGTTGGCGTTGCCTCCCCATTTCAAAACTACGACTCTCATCCTGTACAAGACCTATCTATCTATCTATACCCAACGTGTCCCTTGTCTCCTATCATTCTGGTTTGTTTGTCGTCAATACGCCCAGCTCGATGCTGCGCTGTTTACCTTTTCAATAAAATCTATACAGCACATAGTTGCGTTGACTTTATTTGTTATCTTTATTATTGTATTTACTGTAAGGTGATCAATAAAATTCAACAGATTGTTTCTTGATTCTGGTTGTGCACCTTGTCTACTAGCTGCCCAGATCTTACAGGTAACATCAGAGTAGCAAGTTTGCCTGACAACAACACTAGTTGCTAATGGATTTTCACAAATACCTGGTCTAGATTATGATGATAGATTTTGTTCAGTTGCTCATTTTGAGACTGTGAATGGAACAGCCTGAAGGAAAGTATAAACTTAAAAAAGGTCTTATATGGACTCAAACAAGCTTCATCAACTTGGGGTAAAAAAGCAATTTGGGGATTATTAGGATCAGGCTTTGGCAGATGTCTGTCTGACATGGGAGTTTATGTTTCAATAAAAATTAATCCATAATTGTCTGCATTCTATACAGTGGGCAACAAAACTGTTGCAATGATTGGCAATTTTAGAAAGATTGACACTGTGTGCTACAGAGTAAATAACAAAAAATGGTCAGATAGCCTTACTTCTTGACTTCAATTTGACATATATATTAACTCCATTTGGATGTTTGTTTATGATCAGATATACATTCATTTCCAAGGCAATATCATTGCAACAGTTTTGTTGCTGACATGGAGGACCATGAAACTGCTATCTGGGAGTTGTGTGATATTGTTTGACAAGTTAAAAATATGCCAAATAAACCATAACATCTCTTGTAATTGACCATGAAGTCCATCAGTCCTGCCAAACAGTCCATCCTCACTACTCACCATTCTGCTCATGGGGCCTCCTTCCCCATTGGTGTGCACCACTCCATCATCTCAAGGCTTTATAGAAAGCATTGTTCCTACCTGCACAGGCCATCTGGACAATACTTTACCCTCCCCCCCAGTCCAATTAGACTCCAATGACTCCTATAGGACTCCTATAGGACTCTGATGGAAAAATCCAAAAAGACTTCAAATATTAAGAAACATGTTTTGCATTGTTTGTTTATGTTTGCTTGATATATCCATTTGAGTTTCAAGCCATATAGTACAGAGAGGCATTGTGGAAGCTCATAAAACAAAGCTTGGACCAGACTGTCCACACAACCTACTCTAATATGATACAAATACAGCTTCTACAAGTCATCATCCTCCCTACTACTTATTAGACATGCTTGGACCAGACCATCCACATATTCTACTCTAATATTTTACAAATTCATTACATTCACTACTATTATCAGTACTACTATCAGACAAGCTTGGACCAGACCATCCACACATTCTACCTAATATGATACAAAAACAGCTTCTACAAGTCATTACTCTCACTACTACTACTGTCAGCCACTGAACTATTAGCCTTGGCTATCCTCCTGCAAACATGGATTGTATGATATGTTAGCATTGTGTGCAAAAACCAATGAAAGTTCCCAGCAGTCATCCTTCTGAGGATTGAATCAAAACCTCCCAACCATGCATTCAGCTGTTCACAAGCCTGTGTGTTGAATGCACTTTTCTTGTATAACTGCCCATCCCTTGCTCTGCCTGTCACTACAAGATTTGGGGCAGAACCATCCCTTGGTGTAGGATTGCATCATACTCAGCATAGATAATCATCAACAGAGTGGTTTGTGTAGTGGTATGAATCCACAATAAATCGACTTGTTTTACTCCATGTTTGGTCCCAGCTACCATTGGAAATACTGGTTCTCAGTACTTGGCAGGCCTTATCAATGCAAATATAATCTGGCCTTGACTCTTCTGTTGGGAATACTTTCTCCAAGAAGTCTAGTATGTTAGAAGGTGACTCAGAAATTGCAAACTTGGCCCAACCCACAACAACTCCACATGGTGCACATATTGTTTCCACACAATAAGTTCTAGAGGGTATGAAGTGATCTTTGCCTCCATCATTGTTTTTAACTTCCTGGTCATGTGGCTGCTCATTTCTTGGCTGCTGGGTCATCCATGGCCAGGTATCATCTGCACACCTAACTGCTCTCCTATACCCACTTAACTGTTTTGTTTGGTGGTTTCTGACAAGCCTTTGCCACTTTGCCTGGTGTCCTTGACATGCTAATGTCCCATCTACTTTCTGCCTTGTGCAACGAGACACATGGCACTGACTACCATACAGATCTTCATGTAATGCACAATAAACTCCACCACATGCATTTAAAAGGTCTGATGCACATTCCTCATATGCACATCTTGTATGCCCTATCACAATTCCATCAACCACTACCATCTTCACAGGTGATCTGATATTCTCATCCTCATCTTCTGATTCACCGTCTGATAAAGTTTGTGATCTCCTGTGCTTCTGGGTGCATTCTTGACATGAATGTCCATCTGCAGCTCTTATTATACCATTTTCACCCAAAACATGGTATGCTTCCTTTGTCACTTCTTCAGTCTCTAATAGTCAGATTCTGATTTGACAAGGATCCAGTCATTCTAATAGATTCTTGAACAAATGCCTGCCATATTTGTCTTCTGCTGACCTTTCCCACATTTAAATTTTGATTTTGTGAGACACAGAAGGCATCATTCCAGAATTCAGTGTAGGCTGAAGTAGATGCATGAAAAGTGTATGCACCACTCAGGACAGCAGAGGTAAATGATCAATCAACCCACAAACTTTGTACAATTTTTACATATTTGGCAGAGTTAAGGTAGGTTCTTTCTGGTTGGTCCAGAAAGCCAGTAGGTGACCTCTCATGGTCTGCATAATAAATGGTATTGCATGTGTCACAAGAGCCTGCTAAAACTGGAACATTTTCATAGGCTTTGAAACCTTTGATGAGAGTGACATATGGTATATCCCTTGGCTTGGTGTTCAGGAGCAAAGAGCGTGGATTACATTTCTGTGTCTGGCATACAACAGCATCAGGACATATGACATGTATAGGCTCTATTGCATTGTGGGACACAGGCTTTGTTTTTCCATCAAGTTTTAATAGCTTGGCCAATCTATCAAGCTTCATGGCCAATGCAATTGTAACTTGCTCTTGCATTCCAAATGCCATATTGTCCTCCCTTAGCAGGAATGCATCCCCTGGTTCCTCCAATTTTTTTCTCAATGATCTTGCAAGGACTCTGATCCAAGCACTGGAATTTGTGGACCTCTCTTCTCTGTACTTCTTCACTTGCTGGCATCTATGCAGTTTTAACAGCTGCACATTTTCTGTCAAACTCAATAGTATGACAAGGACACTGGACAATGAGATAGTTGAGTTAAAGTTTTGCATGACAAAATTGCTAAATTGTTGGAAGGTTATATCTGGGAATGGGCTTTCAGTCAATCCTGAAGCACCAACTCTTGGTATACATGCAAGCAGAACAAATGCTCCCAACCAAGTCTGTGTCAAGTACACAATCCTGAAAATGGGCATGAAAAACAAACTGCATATTTCAAAAACAAGTTCAGATGATAATATATTTCAAGCCTTACTAATTCTTCTTCTTCTTGGATTTCTTTCCTTTGACTTCTTCTTCTTTGGCATCATCCTTCTTTCCCTTCTTTCCCTTCTTTCCATCCTTTGCCTCCTTCCCTCTTTTTCCTTTATTATTCTTGCCCTTTCCATCCCTGTCCTCATACCACTGTGCTAAGTCATAAAATTGGTATGATACCCCCTCCATCCCCCAAACTTCAGAATCAGTAGGAGAGTCCAGATCATTCTGCAACCATTTTTGCATATCAGGGTAGTTGGAGACCTTAGGAAACAACTTCTTGTAGTGTGAGTACCACATGGATTTAGAAACCACCATGTCAATAATATCTTGACCTGCAGGTTTCCTACCTTTCCACTGCCCAGCTTGAACCAAGTTTGTAAGAGTTGAGAAGGCCCTGATGATGGTTTGATATTTCAAGTAAGCAACCCTCACACCATCATGCTCAGATGAAACATCAGGATCCCTTAACAGATGACCAGGGATCCCAAGTAGTGTTGCTATCTCTCTCCTTGAAAGGGTCCCAGATTGTGTCATGGCCTGACTTACAGGACCCACAGCAACACTAGGAGTGTGGGAATGTAAAACATTTGATGGATTGTCATCCTCCTACAGGTTTTTCAGTATGGCCAAAATAAAGATCAATCAGAAACTTTACTAGAGCTATGACAAGGGAATATTCCCCATTGTCATTGGACCAGGTAACTATTGTTGTATGGAATATTGTCAGATTTACTTGGAGAAAAATGGCCAACTCACTCTTGACAGGGGAGTATCTGTCAGCCAGTTCTGTAAGGACAGGAGTCATGGTCTTATTAGCTTCAATTTTGATGACCATCTTAGGCTTGGTGGATGATGGGCTCTCCCCAAGCATATAAACTTTCACTTTCCCAACCAATGGCCCAATCTCCATCTCTGTTACTTTCTCTGCATCAGCCAAGTTGAAAACATTTCCTTCAGCTCTCCCATGCAAAATCCCCTTTGTGGTAGATGAAGATCCATGTGGGGGAGGACTACCCATGTGGATACCTATAACTTTGTTATCAGTCCAGGTAGAATAAATGTGAAACTTCCATCACCATGGTCATTAAACACATTTCCAGGAATATTATCATTGTTCTCCAGTGTCTGATTATGAGTTAAATATTAGCCCTCAATCAAGTACAGGGCAAGATTGACCCTACCTGCTGTTCTGTTCCATCAATATATTCTAATGCCTCCTCCTCTAACTCATCAACAGCTCCAAGGCTCTATTTTGTTTAGCAGCTAGTCCAAATGTGACAAATTGCAACACACCTCTTTCTCCTTCCCTTTTCCTAACTTATTCTCACTCTCATTTATTTTCCCCACATCCCCAACATCCTCAATGCCTTCTCTTTCATTCTTGTCAAGATCCTGGTATAGTAAAACTAAGATCCAGGTAATAAGGTTTGTATTATCATAACTCACCTCCACTGATTTATCTGTAGTATCCTCCTCATCAATCTCCTCATCAATCTCATCCTCACTGGTGGTCCTTTCCTCCTGTTCATATTCACCCCCTGAATCATCTGATTCAATCACAGAATCTCTATGAGCATGTGTGACTTGTTGCTTGGGCTTGCTTTGTAACAGTAGCTGGCCTGAGCATGGACATGCTGGAGGGCAATAGGTATACCACTGGCTTCAAGAATTTCTTCAGAACTACAATTTGTCAAGGTAGGGTGGTGAACAAATACAAGTATATTACAGGTATATTAAATACATATAGAGATTAAATCCAGATTGATTTCCAAGGGTGTGGGTGGACGTGGGTGGTGTGGATGAATCACCAAGGGTGGGGATGGGTGGACAAGAGTGTGGGGGTGGTGGATGAGGTTGGGGATGGGTGGACAGAGTGTGGGGGTGGTGGATGAGGTTGGGGATGGGTGGACAAGAGTGTGGGGGTGGTGGATGAGGTTGGGGATGGGTGGACAAGAGTGTGGGGGTGGTGGATGAGGTTGGGGATGGGTGGACAAGAGTGTGGGGGTGGTGGATGAGGTTGGGGATGGGTGGACAAGAGTGTGGGGGTGGTGGATGAGGTTGGGGATGGGTGGACAAGAGTGTGGGGGTGGTGGATGAGGTTGGGGATGGGTTGACAAGGGTGTGGGGTGGGCGTGGGCAGTGCAGGTGAGGTGCTGAAGGTGGGCATGGGTCAATGAGTGGTGTGCAGTGGGCGTGGGGTGGTGTGAATGAAATACGGTGATGCGCTATACGACGGGCAAAACCCAAAACCAAACCTCTCTTGTGTGCGAGCACACCTTCAGTGAAGGACCGAAGTGTCATTCGAAGCAGGGTCGAGGCAGGGGGAAGGGAGAAACACACGTCTTGAACAGCTGGGGGCGAGTCCTAGGAGGTTCTCAGACTTGGCTGATAGTTTCGAATCCGAATGGTGTTGGGGATGTTGTAAACGAGGTGAGTACCGGTCAGGGTTGGTGATCTCGAGGTGACGGGGTGGGGTCGAAGGTGATCGAACGTTATCGAGTGTGGCAAGGAGAATGATTGTGGCTGATGAGGAAGACGAGGCAAAGACGCAGCAGAATCTTGAGGCAAGGGAGGACGCAAGGCGAGCGCAGGCTGAGTCAAGGACAATACTAGGGACCGAAACAAAACTCAGAGGCGGCCAAACTCGCAGCAAGACTCAGAGGGGAGGGAAGCAAGGTCAAGACTTCTTCTCTGCTTTTCGACTAAGATATGCACAGGCTTATATATCTATCAATATGTCATATGGGGGAAACTCGAAACTCAGTCCAATATCTGTAATTTTGTAAGGTCCACTTGACCACCATCTTCTCGAACCACAATCGAAGCACAACGATGGGAACAGGTCCATGACAACGGAAACGCGCATGTGCACCAGGCACCAACCAGGAATACTTCTCCACCGACATCGCCAACATTCACAACTCCCAACAAGCACTCCACGGATCTTCGGGTTTCTCAGTCGAAGTTGCTTGTGACTGGATAGTGACACACCGCCCACGTTGCGATGCCTTCGTGGTTTCTAGGCCTCGTACTCGTGACAGAGCAGGTCCTTGAGCTGGGGATGGTGTGTCAAGTCCGCTGGGAGTCATGCTATGTGCCAAGTCAAATAATATGGCATCAACTGGTGCGCTGGAATGAGCCTTGAATGCAGCACGCCTTCTCGATTGATGACCGCGTATCGTCCAAGGGTTCGTCCGACAATGATTAGTGGTCCTCTGGGTTCTATCTCCTTTCAGTAGCCTTCCTGCACTGCGACTGTGATAATCCTCCACACAACCTGACCGACGACGAACATGGCACTCCCTGCAGAGGCAAGCTCTTCTAATCGAACAAAGCTGTTGATTAATTCAAGGTGGACCCGGCTTCGACTGTATGGGTCCCTCGGCGCACGCAGGGCAGATGCCTCGTCCAGGTCGTGAAACATAGGTTCTAAGCCTCCTCGAGCACTGATCTGACATGTCAACATGGTTCGCCTCTCCTCTGTGACCGTCCTTGAGTTTCCGAATTGCATTCCTATCGAGTCTAGGATGGATATACTGGCGCGCTCGGACGCTGGTAGCTGCAAGAAGGCTGCTCCTGGGGTAAGCAAGACGAAGTTGTCATGCGTTGGCGGTTTGACTGGGCTCGGAGGGATGTCTACCATGGAAGAGTCCAGATCTACTGTTGGAGGTTTGGCGTGATTGGATATCCTTGCCGCGAGCAACAAATGAGCTGGCACTGAGAGTCGTTCGATCAGTGTCAATGACTGTATGGTCGAGGGGGTTCTGTTCATCCTTGGTCGAGTCATGTATGCTTCGGCTGGTTGGTTGTGAGTGTCTCTGGGGCCATGAGAGGGTGGGCGCCTTGTCCTTATGTCAGGCGAGGCACTAGGCACCCATTTTCGCCGAATTTGCAATCTGGTGGGGCCCTAGTGACTGAACTGAGGTTGTCGTGATGTAGCCAGGTAGCGTGGAACGGAGACTGTCTAGGGGGTCGAGAGAGGTTTCAGGTATCTGCTAAGACTGAGGAGACCGGATCGAAGACCCCTTCTAGTCTCAAGGGCTTCGACCTTCCTTCACTGGGGTCTGCTGGCACTACGGACTTCAACCGCAGGCAGAATGCTTCAACTAGGTTTGGATGGCTTCGTGTAGGGCTGAATTGGGCTAGTGCAGGTACTGGCGCGTCCCAGGCGTATCAACAGATGAGGGGGGTGGGTTTATGATGGTGGGCATGGGTGGACAAGGGTGTGGGTGTGGATGAATTACTGAGGTGGCAGGTGAGTCATTGAAGGTAGGTGTGGGTCAATGAGGGGTGCGCGGTGGGCGCAGGTGGTGTGAATAAAATACAGATGAGGGGGGTGGGTTTATGACATGGGTGTGGGTGGACAAGGGGTGTGGGGCAGGTGTGGGCAGTGTGGATGTGTTACCGAGGGTGGGCATGGGTCAACAAGGGCGTGAGGTGGGCATGGATGAAATACTGAGGTGGCAGGTGAGTCATCAAAGGTGGGTGTGGGTAAACGAGGGGCATGGGTGGTGTGAATGAAATGTGGATGAGGGGGGTGGGTTTACAATGGTGGACATAGGTGGACAAGGGTGCGGGGTGGGCGTGGGCGGTGTGGATGTGTTACCGAGGTTGGGCATGGGTCGACAAGGGTGCGAGGTGGGCATGGATGAAATACGGATGAGGGGGGTGGATTTACAATGGTGGACATGGGTGGACAAGGGTGCAGGGCAGGTGTGGGTGGTGTGGATGTGTTACTGAGGGCAGGCATGGGTCAACAAGGGTGCGAGGTGGGCGTGGATGAAATACAGATGAGGGGGTGGGTTATGACAGTGGACGTGGGTGGACAAGGGTGCAGGGCAGGCGTGAGCAGTGCAAATGTGTTACTGAGGGTGGGCGTGGGTCAACAAGGGTGTGAGGTGGCATGGATGAATTACCATGGGTGGGCATTGGTTGACAATGGTGCAGGGTGGGCGTGGGCATTGCAGGCAAGCCATCAAAGGCAGGGATGGTTGTTGGTGGTGTAGTTGAATTTTGGGCGAGTCGCTGAAGGCAGGATGAGTCATAGGTGGTGTTGTTGAGTGGTGGTGAGTTGACAAGAGCACAGGGTGGGCGTTGATGATGCAAGTGTGTTTGAGGAGTGCACGGTGATTTTCTGATGGTGAGTAAGTTGTCAAGGGGAACAGCGAGGATGGGGAGGGAGAACCTGGTCAGTACTCATAAGAAGAACAAATAAAACCACTCATGGTTTTAGATGTTCTCTGACAGCAGGTAAAAGGGTGGTGGCATGGGCATCATGGTTGTGAGGGTGGGTAATACATGGTAAAGTGGGCACATTTGGGCGCATTTGCATGTGAGGGTGTTGGTGGGTGTGGCACAGTGGAAAAATGCGGTGGGGTGGTGGATTGAGTCAAGAAAGCAAGGGAGAGAGGAGGAGGTACATACCTGGGGTGTTGGCAGCTGCTGCATCTTCTTTTGCTCAAGCGGCTGAAGTCTTCCTGTTGAAAACATCATTCAAGTGATACAAAATGGAAATGGGTGGGCCATACCTGTTCCCCTTGCCTTGCTTGCTCATTGTCACCTTGTCAATGGCATCATCTGATGTGTCATCATCCCTCTTCTTTCTCCCTTTTGTCTTCCTCTTGTGCTCAGGGCTGGCTTGAGCAGAGATGGTTGATATTGTCCTCTTGCAACCTTTTCGCAATGGCAAGGTGGCAGCAGTGGTGGCGGCAGGTGTGTTGGCTGATGAGCAAGTGGTGGGCATGCTGTGTGAATGGTTGTGACAATGTGTCACATGAGTGACATGTAGCTAGTGTCATCACATGAGTGACATGCCCATGGCACACATGTGGCATCACATCAACTGAATGTAGCACTGCCAAATAGAAATATATGTAAACAAGGCCAAGGGTTACATTTATGTACATTTCTTATAATACTTTCTAATATATGTGATATATTCCTATCAGACTCCAATTAGTCCAATTTGACTCTGCTCCCAGTCCATTGGACTGTGTCTGATATCGTCCGATTTGACTCCTATGAAATGGTCAGACTGGGATCGGAGTCAAATTGGAGTGCAATTGGAATTTTACTGCCATTCTATTAATGAGTTTTTTTCATTGGAGTCCGATCAGAATAGGGGGGGGGACAGTAAAGAGCTCCTCTGAGTCTGTATCATCATCATCTGTAAGACTGATGATGGAATCCGAGTCATTGCCATCCATGTCTTCAAGATTGCTTGAGAAATCTGATGTAGGTATATCCATGTCATCAAGATCACTTGAGAAACCTGAAGTAGGTATTGCAGATGGTGAGGAGGGATATCACCAGGAAATGTCAATGGCAAATGATCACAACCATTGGCAGATGTTGCTTTACTTGGGCAAAGTCCTTTTCTGTAAAAATGCTTGGTTGAGAGGATATATACCGGTTTTCACAAATGCTTTCTGGACAATGGCTGGAGTTATGTCACTGCAAATTGACATGTAATATGGAATGAAATTGTAGTGGTCTATGTTGATGCCTTGGCAAGCTAATTTACTGCTGAGTTTTGACCATCCACATTGAACAGTTGAGAAAACACCAATGTCAAGTGGCTGTGTCATGTAGGTCATCTTGGATGGTAACCCAATAATGACCAGGTTATGGGTATATGCAACATCTTTAATGGCATCTGTTTCATGAGAATCATGACCATCAAGTGTGAGCACAAATGGCTTGCCATTAACCCAGTGTTTTTCTGCCTCAGTGGCAAAAAGTTTAAACCAGTGCTCTGCAATCTCTTGATCAGTCCAACCACTCTCCAATGTAGCAATACTATAGTTTCTTTATAGGAATTACCAACAATAAACAAATATGAGGAGCACATACCCAAGGACACCAGAATAGAGTTCAGGTTGTTCTCTAGGATCAGGAAGTGGACCATTTTTTACTACGAAGTATGGCTTCATAAGATAGCCAGCAGCATTTGCACATTCAAGAATGGTTACAAGCTCAAGATTATTGCTATGTTGTTGGTAATGATTTGCATCTTGCTGCGAAAAAATAAACTTTTGTCCATCCCCCTTCCTCCCACCACCAAGCTGTCCACCTTTCTCATCCATGTTCCAATGGTGTTCTGGAGGAATTGGACCATAATTTTCTTTGACATATTGATGAAGCTTAAAATAATGACTGATAGTCTCCAGATTAAAATTTCTGGCACATTTCAGATCTAGATGTTGAGGTTTACCAAGCTGGAGTGCATCCTTATGATGTGCAAGAAAGGCATAGTGCCAATTGTCACCTGGAACTTTGCCAGAAATGAGGTAGGCATGATGGCGAATGTCACATGAATGGAATGGGTTTGCAACAGAAGAATTTAGAGTGCACCAGTCCACAAGAGTCATTTCTTGGGTGGGTGCAAGGAGCTGGTGCTGGCTCGCTACTTTGGCTCATGCCTGGTGTTTTCCATTCCAACAATCACTAAGTGTCCGACATGAGACCTAAAGTCAATACTGTCATGAGTCTTGATTAAGCATGTGTTAATGAATACTTACATTCATGGCTTTTGCAGCTTGGGATATGGAGCCATAAGTGCCATTGCTTACACCATCAACTGCCTCTTGAAGCCAAGTCTCATACTCAGGATCTTGACTGGACTGCAATTTGCCCCATGCCCAGATTGGATGGTCAGCAGGCATGGAAAGCTGGCACCAGACACAGTAGGCAAGATGTGACCATGACACAGTTCAATGGCCAGACGTGATTGCAACACAGAAGTTGGCCAAGATGCACTGACTGCAAACAATTGGTGAGACATGTCAAAACGTGTCCACTGATGTTTGAACTCCGATTCAGCAGCTCTGGCAGGTGTGACATTTGTCAGCTCCTTTCCTTACTTGGGTGATAAGGACTGATCATGCAAAATTGTGGGCTCCCACTTGAAGTTCTTGCATATTTGACTTGGATACCGTTTGTCACATATACTGAAATACCTCCATGGAATTATAGCACAAGGGAGGAGCTGGCAAGGGTGCATTGTAGTGTGCAGGTAAGTAAGGAAATTTTGAAAAGGTGAGCTGACACACTGTGTTGGCTTGCTCAATCCATCTTCATTGCCCTTTGGTTTCTTGCACAACTCCTCAATGCTCTTGTTTGAGCTCATTGACTTTGTGCACTTACAACTTGATTGGGTTGATTGCAAAGGTGGGGAGTGGGGCATAGCGTGGGATGTTGATGAGTGGGAAGGCATGTGGTGCGTGATGTGTGACGTGTGACATGCCACCTCAGCATGCATTGGGCACAACAGTGTTGCTTCACATGACAATCAACAAAGACACATTCCACACCATGGTGTGACATGTGACTCAAACCTATATAAGCAACAGTGCCCTAACCACACCCCCCGACTGGGATTCCTCTGGACTCCCAGGACTTCCTGGCAATGGCAGTCCTCAGGAGTCCTGGGGAATCACCAGGAATGTCCAGGAATGGACAACTGTTTGCTGGCCATTCCACAGTTGAAAGCAGATATCTGAGCCTCGGTTTCAGTCCTGGGAACTCCCAGGAAGGTCCAGGACTCCACCAGGACTCCACTGGGAATGGGGGGGGGAGTGTAAAGTGCTCGGAAAGGCCCCAATTCTGCTTCAATCTGTTCTCATGTGAAAGGACCTATGTACCTGCCTTTACTGAATTCTAGGTTTACCATTTCTGAGAAGGTGTCAATGTGCAGGGCTATGGATGGGTGATTTTGGGGGGTAAAGGCCTGTGTTACTCATGGAATACCAGCTTTGAAGCTGTAAATTAAACTATAGGGTATCATAGGGTATTGAGCCAGTAAACCTGTTTCTAAGAGGTCTTTATGCCAAAGATCATGAACATATGGTGTAAGTGCTTTGTCCCTATGCATTAGGAGACTGTGCAGGAGGGCATTGCTGAGCCTCATGCTTGGCAGAGCCACAGCCTGAGCACTTGTGGCTATTGGGGTGGTCTCCTCTGCTGCAACCCTTAGGGACATTGCCAGTCCAGGCAGATGGGTTTTCTATGAGGGTTAATGAGCTGCCTGCTCTCCTCCTTGGAACATCTTGTGGCCTTACGGCTCCATGTTACTGCCACTTTGCATTCACTGATCTTGTGTGGGTGTTGGCCCAGGCAGATAGTACATGCTGTGAGTGGTTTCTTCTTATTTCTCTGCCCCCTGCCATATCTGGCCAGGGAGGCAGACATGAGCATTTGCACTTGTACTGAGGAGGGGATGGCAACCTATCTCACCTGCTGTGCTTGTTCTGGGCATGGTATCTCTTTGATGATCTTGCTGGGGATGGAGATCTGTTGTGGGATGCTCTCAGGTTGGTCTGCAAAACCAACCACCATGGGGACAGCAAATGTGCCCAGTCCATAGTTGGTGATGAGGGGGGGGGGAGTGAGTGGAGTTGCAAGCAAATGTAAGATGAGCCTGTTATGTGATGTTAAGAGTTGTAGGTTCCAGGGCAATCAAAGGCCCCATAAATGCATGTTATAACATGGCAGACCCAATGCAGGGGTGATTTGCCCATGACCATTGATGTTTTCAATGTGGTCATGTTGTAACAAGGGTGGTTTACCCATGATTTGTTCAACCTGCAGTTAGGATGGTGGGTGATGGTAAATCATGCCTGTTATGAGCAGTTCTGGGTGGCTACATCATATGTCCCAGTGGGATAATGTGTGTAGGGCATTGCACAATTGATGCAATGTGAGGGTCAAGTGGAAGGACCAGTCAGCATGTTACCTGCATATGACTTAATAAGCTCTTACAATTGCTGATTGGTGTCCAGTCATGGTGATGCACAATTGTATTGTGAGCAGCCTAGGCAGGCTGAATTTGGAGATGTCAAAGCTCCATGTGTCCATCCATTTTCTCCTGACTGTGGCTTGGTACTCAATGAAAGCCATGTCTTGGATTATGTCAGCTGCATCCTTTGGTAGTCAAGCTTGCTGAAGAATTTGATGAGTGCTCTTATGTGCTGCTCAGGCCATTTTTCTCTCTTGAGGGTGTCAATGTATCCTTTGGATGCAAAGGATACCCATCAGCAAGCACATTCTTGGATGCTTTGGTGGTGGCTACCAAACAAAGCTGAATGGTGCCTGCATCACCCAAGACTATCCCAAAGGCGCTGTTGGAGGTTGAGGTGGTGGGCTGTGAAGCCTTGGTGAGCCCCTCTCTGCTGAAATACCACAGTTCAATGTATTCAAACTTGGCTGCTTTTTGGCATGCATACTCCAAAGCTCTGGGGGATTCTGCAATTGGGACCATTATCCCCCTTGGGAACTCTTTGATCTTCTTGTTTGTGGGCTGCTCATCTTCTTCTCCCTCAGGGATTGGGGGCCCTCTGTCCTGCCTGATATCTTTGTTCCTTTGGTTGGGTTCCCTCTCCTGGGTGGGCTGCTCTGCTGTTGGCCCAGCTACTCTGCCACCCAGGCTTTGTGTCTGTGCTGTCTGTTACAGACAATGCCCTTGTCGTGGTTTGTTCTAAGTCAACAGTGACAAGCAGAGTCTCGGTCCACTCCCAGCCACTGGACAATAGGTCTGGATGCTAAGTCAAATGGTGACAGAGGTCTGAAGAATGATGGGAAAGAAGAGTGTTGAAGTCAATCATTGTTGGGAGCAAAACTTGTCTAAGTTGGAACTGAGGTTACTCTACAGTACATGGGTTTATATACATTTGGAGAACAATGGAGACTATAAAATGGAACAAAGCTGTGGTTACCTGAGAAAGGAAATATGAAGGTAACTATGAAAAGGGATAGTGTCCAGGCTGTACAATGTGCAGTTAATGAATAATGGTGATGAAAATGAAGTTGTCCGCTGAAATGAGAGGCAAATGAAGAGGAACTGTAACATTACCCCCTTTGTATGCAAGAAGTCACCGACTTCTACCATGAGTTTGTCCACCCATGATCCTGCCTTGATTCCAGCCATTCAATGATGTTCTTGACACCTTTCTCCACCATTTCCATTCGCCACTGCACTGTTTGAATTGCGCACTGTAGTTGCTTTGCTTGGGCAAGCATGGCGTCTTGTTCATTATATGTGAGTGAGTGGGGGTCAGTAGTGAGGGAGAGGGTGGTGACAAAATTGAGTGGTTCAGAGAACATCATAAAGTAGGTGACAAAGGTGGCAAGGTTCTCACCTGACATTGTCAAGCATAGTGTTACAGGAAGTTCTTCAGGATGCTCATGGAGCACGGGGAGGTCAGTGAATTCAAAGTTGTTGAGGGTGGTGGTGGTGGTGATGAAGACCTCAAGTGGGAGGTCATGGGTGATGGCAGCAAAGGAGGAGACATCAATGTAGTAATGGCCACATGCAGTGACCAACAGAGCGAAGGAGAGGGCAACAAAGTAGGCAATGGCAACAAGGGGAGACATTTGTTTAAGCATGTGGGATTGGAGGACATCCACACTGTTGGGAGTGCTTTTATTCTTAATTGAACACCTTGTCATCCCAATTGACTGTCCAGAGCTCTCCATCTGTGGACTGGTAAGTTGCTGTGGATGCTCTGATGCTGGGAACATATTTGAGTTCTTCATCAGACTCTTCTGATTCACTTAGCTCATTCATGGTAGTGGTGGAAACTTTGTTCTCAGAATCTGTACCTGTCTCAGGAGTGACATCCTGTGGCACAATACTTTGGGTGAATTGGGTATAGTGGGTCCATCCATGGTGTCAAATGTGTCCAGGAACTCAAGGCTCTTGAGTGCTCTATTGAGGTTTGAGATTGTGTTGGGGATCCATCAAGTAACAACCCATCTGTAGATTTCTATCTCTTTACTTGCAAGTTCCAATTGTAAATCAAAGACTGCCAGATTTTTTTGGCAAAGGGCCATTCTGGTGTACATGTTGTTTGTATGGTTTAAGGGTCTGTTGGGTGATGGGAGGTAGGGTGACATTGCATCTGAATAATATGGTAGTTCTTCTGGATCAAATGTAAGATCCATATATTTCAGTACGTAGTGTAATCAGGTGTTGAATGGGATTTCAATGTGTCCTTGTGGGTGTGCCAAATGTCCAGTGGAAAGTCTGGGAGTTTTGTATGCAGTTAATCAAGTTGCTAAGGTTCAGATGAAGTTGATTAAGCGAGGTGGTTCTAAGGGAGTGACTGGAGGATGACAAATGGGAAATGTGATGATTCATCCTTTAAAGCTTTCATAGGGTTTTGGGGAATATTGTCCTCAAGTGGAGCAATATTTCTTTGTGTATCACATGTTTTGTTTGAGAGTTTGGTGGTTGTGATAGTGAGACATGAGGTTTCACAGTTGTCTTCTGAGTTTATATGCTAGTAAGATGTCCACAGTGTTGCTCAAATTGCACTCAGGTTCCCAGGAGTTGTCATTCGGACTGTATCCTTTCCATTTAACCAAATACTGATATCCTGCTCTGTGTTTTTGATGTGTGAGAATCACTTCCACTTCAAACTCTTCTTGTCCATTTACAAGATCAGGAGGAGGAGTCATGTAATTTGGTCTATGCATTTCAGTTTCCCTACTGACAATGGTTCCGGTCTAGCCTCAGTGTGTGGACCAAAATAATAATTATATTGGTTGATTGCCAAATGTAGATAGGCGGTCATTGAATCAGACCATCCAAACCCTATCTCGACATGCCCTAGATCCCTGTTAACGATTGCTTGGATCATTGGCCATTTGTTGGTACCATTGACACTAGTTCGATCCAACCCATTTGTTGTGACGGACTACTTTGAATTTGACAAGTCAATCAGACCGGTAGTTTGGATCGATCTGATTTATCCAGTGTGCTGTGGGGAATGCAGGCCACTCAAATTGATTCCACAGTTCTTCCTTAAACAGAACTAGGTAACAGTAACCAGGAATTTCAGGTGTCATGCGATCGAAGATTTTGACCACTGTTTGTACTTGTTGCTGGAAGCGCTGATTGGGATGATTACCAGGGAGATTAAGCCTGATTTGGCAAATTTCTCAACCAAGGAACCTGGTTAAATTATCACCCCTAGATGTGCCCACTGTGTACTGTCCAAACCCGTTGCCTCGTAACCAGTACATTTCTTCCCAGCCATGCATTCCATGTTCTCGAGTGGATACATGAATCCATTCAAGTTCCAGCATCATTGTTGTTTCAATGATAGCGGTACTCTCTCGGTATGCTGGTTGCCAAGACAGAATTTTGTCAACTGTTGGAAATGCTGGCCAGTTGAATGCATCCCAGTACCTATGTTTGATTAGGATCAGGTAACAATAACCTGGGATTTGGTTATGCAGGAACACAGTGCAGGGTCTTTTGAAGTATTGGTCTGCTCCTGCATCCCATTTGATTGCACCCATGTGTTTATGATCTGTGTTATGGTTGGCCAAGCTGGCCAATCGAACGTATGATAAAATTCTTTCTTGAACAGGTACATGTAATAGTACCCACTCCTTTGCCATGGTTGCTCCTCTTGGACATCCGTGACGGGCGCACTTGGTAATTTCGGACGGATTAATGTTTTGACCCAATTGTCCGTGTATGTGAGATCTTCCCCCACGAGTTTGAGGAAGTCCACTAGTCCTACTAACGGGTATGTGCCAGGGTTGCTCTTCATTACGAGTGGTGAAACCAGGAAAGGTGTGTTGCACCTGGTTTGGAAGTCCTTCCTCTTTAGGCGGGCCTTCATGTAGGGATCGAGTTGTTTCCCATCCAATCATTCCTGGTTGGTGATCTCCGCGGTCGCCCTGTTATAGCTACAGGTTTTAATGTTCCCATTTTCGGCATGCATCAGCCAATTCCTTTCTTTTGCTGACAGAACCAAACTGTTGTGTTGCAAAGTGATAATATTCCAGCCCATCAACAAGAGCTGGATATTTGATGGCATATCAAATAGTCATTGGCGGATCTCCAATTTGGGATCCATGTCATTAAGCAGCCCTTCCAGGGTCTGCCTGTCCTTCTCCATCTGGGCAAGCTCTTGCTCCACCCATTTCTGATACCGGCGCTCATCCCGGCATTGCCTGAGTAACTCTTCCCAGGCCTCCTCCTGAATGCGGAGGGATTCCTGTTCCAGCTGCCACAGCTGAAACGCATGTTGTTGTTGTTGGAGACGATGCTCCCTGTGCTGCGCCTTGCGCCATGTGTAGTAAGCCCGTACATGGGCGTCCCATTGCCTGTTGTTGGTAGAAACTATGACCAACTGAGTGATTTCTTCTGCGCACTCCTGCACCCATTTGATTCCAAATCGCTTACCAGCCTGCACGAGAGTGAGGCCAGTGTGGGGGATGATGTAGTTGAATAAAGAAGCCATTGTTGCTTCCCTAATGTCACCTTAGACCTTTTTAAGTAAAAAGGCTGTTGACTCTTCTTCTATATTTGCACATCCTAATGCAAATATTCTTTGATGCAGTCAATAATGCACCTGCACTCAATTCTTGGATTTAGTTCCACCAAATGACCCAATAGCGTGGTGCCCGGGGTTTCACTCAAGTGTCCTCATGCTCAGATCGTTAGATCTGATACATGATTGGTATCTCGAGACTGTTCTCCTTGCTACACAGCACGCTAGAGGACTGCCTTCACTCATTCCTGAGTTTTTCAAGACAAACGGTGTATGCTGACCAGTGCCTGCCCGCACTTTCAATCACACAGAGATACTCTTGTCCGAATGCCTTTTGTAGACAGTAACCTTTTGGTAGTAGTCCCTGATGATGATCAAGGAGTCTATCTGCTGTCGGCATCAATGGTGGTCCTCAAGAGCTGCTCAGTAGTCACGTGGTGTAACGTGTACCAAGGTCAGTCACACAGACTTGAGGGAACTTGTTGAGAGCACGCACAACAGCGAGCAAATGATGCCCGAGGTGGTTGCAAATGACAGCAAGAGGTGTGGTAGAAAGACTCTAGATTATGTTAGGACTAATCCCACACAACCACAGGTCTCACATAGAGAGGAGGAGGAGAAGAGAATGTATTGACACAGTAGACCAGTAAGCTGGGTAAGAGCAAACTATCTAGAGTCTTAGGACTCCTACCTACGGATATGCCCTCCTTATATACCTTTGCCTGTGGTCCGTGCGCACAGACTACACTGCCTCTAAGGCTGTGTACGCGCAGCAATGGCCTAGACCTCTTCATAGCCAGACTCATCCAAACCCCTATGCCTAGACCTTTGTACAGCCACCCATGGCTTACCTAACCGGTCCTTCCATAACGGATCCCCCCAAGCCCCTATGCGTATTGGTATACCTTCCAGCATCCGTAGGCCTCCAGATAAAATATAGAAAAATAAGAGAAAATGTCCAGAGTCATAACAGTCACAACACCACATGCAGGCTTTGCTTCACGAGTTCACCTGTGGATAGCAGGGCAATGATAGTCACTTGCACCTAAAAATTCCATCAGCATGGTACACAAGAACTGGAAATAAATTTACTGGTCACATGCTTGCTCATTTGGAGTACTGGACTTGGACCGCTTGGAGGGCCCTGCTTCAGTCCCTGTGCTTTCTGCTCATGCTTGCTTTTGACTTTGTTTCCGTGCTCTCGCAGCCTCCATCTTTTTTGCCATCACCAGGTCACTAAGGGCTGCAGGATCACTCACTAACATGGCCTTCTTGGGCACACGCACTGCAGTACAGACAGAAGAAAAGTCCACAGGACTCAGACTGCAGGCCCTAGACTTGCCCTTTGGATGAGGCTGTGGGTGCGCCCCTTGTTGCAATTGAGTCTGTTCTTCTCGCAAATGCCGCAGATGTTCTGCAGCTACTCACAATGCTTCTTCCCATTTTCTTTGTGCCTCACGACAGTCTACCTCCTCCCATGCACGACGCTCCACAGCTTCTTTCTCCACATGACGCCTGGCCTCTTCACGAGCTTGCTGGTCAGCCACCTTTTGTTCTTTCAGATCCAAGATCCACTGGCACTCTTCTTCACAACGCTGTGTCGTGGCCTCTTCATGCAAACATCGCTCCTTGTCCTCCTGTAATAAATGCGCCTCCGCGGCAGTGATCTCCTCATCAAAATAGGATTCAGTGGGCGTAGAGGGAGAGGACATGCTGGGAAGGGAAGCAAGGAATGAGAACAAGACAAGAGGCAACAGACACAACAAAAGAAACGAATGGACTCCCACAGAACGATAAAAGAAGCCAGGACCTTTCCCACACAAGAGAAAGTTGCTGTGTCCCATAGACCTCTAACATTAGACCAAAGTCCAACACCCATTCAATTGAACTGATCTGCCCCTGCTGTCAAGCTATGTACCATTGGATGTGCATTCGCCCAGGAGAGATATCTGCATCGCGGCAGAGGCCTACAATCACAGCACCAATGCAGTGCCTGCCAACAGCACATCTTCCATTGCACAAGTAGTTTCTGTCGCACCAAACTCCGTCGGTCGGTCATGTTCATCCAATTGGCTGACTGAGGACAGTCAGATTTTTTTAGTCCAGGGGAGATGATGAGCAGTGTTCCGCGGTGACTGTGTAGTGTCATCGTCACATGTATGTGTTAAGCTATGCAAGAGAAGTCCTACCAGTGCCAGAACTATATATGCACTGAACCCATGGCTAATTATCTGACACCTTACTTGTCTGACTGCCTTCACAGTCAAGTTCCGCACTCATCTGCAACACAAACCGTCCATAAGTCGCAAGACAAACCCCCGCAATACCACATGTGAAACCAGTAGTGTCATTGTCACACATATGTGTTAAGCAGCACTTTACACTCCCCCACATGTCCTTGTGGAGTCCAGGTAAAGTCCCTGCACTCCAGGGACTGTCCAGGTTCAGTCCAGGCACAAGCAAGGTCATTGTAGGGAATCCAGGTTCAGTCCTTGTAGAGTCCAGGTACAGTATATATTTTGCAAAAACAGTGTTTAGACACATTTTCTACATTCTCCCAGTAATTTACACTCCCCCACATTGATCCCTGGACTCCCTCTGGACTCCCACCTCACTCCCTACAAGTGGAAAATGGCTTTTTGGCAGCTCCCTGTATCTCAGGGAGCCCACAAGGAGTCCCTGCTATCTTTAGGGATCACCTCAGCTAGATATATAACTGATTTTGTTTCAGGGAGTCCCCATTGATCCCTGGCCATTTACACTACAAATGATCATCATAGAACTTTACACTCCCCCATGTGTTGTACCTAGACTCCTGGTACTCATCCAGAGTAGCAGTTGAAAATCCAGTCTACTCTTGTTTTTGGCTCAAACTTGGAGACCAATACAGCAGGACCATCAGCAACCTACCAGCACCTACTATCACATGCCAGCACCCTCACCATCTCACCTGCACCTTGATTGTTACCATTTTGATTCAGTAGATATTATTCAAAGAATAGAAGGCAATCAAATATAAATATAGTAAGCTGCCATGCCTATCCCTTGAGCATCCATCTCAAACTCTTTTTCTCTAAGTCATTTTAGATTGTTTTTATTAAAGGCAATAACCAAATATCTAATATAAGATAATGGTTAGATTAGATTAGATATTGGATATCAGGCCTGATTATGTAGTTACTATGACACAGACAGAACCTATCTGTCCATTATGTTTGACTCAAACAGACTACTATCAGTATTAGGTTCCACATCTATTAGGGTTATAGGGTTTAGTGCACAGACCATCCTGGAACATCTATAAGCTGAGCAACAAGCACTGAGAGTCCTCAGTTGAGTTCTCTTGGGTTTCCCCTTAGTCAACTAGTCATCTACCCTCCTGTACTTTCAGTCTACTATTAAGTGGGGCCCTTAGTTGTCATGACAAATGTCCTGATAAAAACAGATTTGTTTGTAACAGAGAAACAATCTTGAGCCAAGCCTTTACTGGCTTGCCTTAAACCCTGTGCAAGTTGCCATAATTTTGATTCAAGTCCAACTGAGCATGGCTACATTGCTGAGTCTTAACAGTGCCAACATTGTCTCAAAATTAAGAAACAACTGATATCTCAGCACATGCTTTGTTTACAGACATTTGAATATCACTGCCACTGAGAGTAAATTTACTTCCCTGCAATTTGCATTAATAGAACATGTCATGAATCTGACTTTGGTATGGCATATCAGCATTGTCAAACAAAGCTTGAAAGAATGGCTTATATCTCAGGAAGTTCTTTGTTTACCAATGTTTGTATGACATCACTGGCATCAGACTTAACCCCTCTACAACTTTTGTTAATAAATCATCTCATGAAAGTGACTTTTGTACCTCAGTATGCTGTGGCTGTGCAAAAAATGCGAAGTCATGATAGTATTTTGCAATTATCTCAATGAATACTGGGTTTACAGGTGTTTGGTTTTCATATTCAGGGTCAAATTCACTCCCTCTACATTTTTTGTTAATAGGTCATGTGATGATTCTCACTTTTGGAAATCATGGGAAATGTGACAGTTATTGTGACAATCAAGTGTACTTAGTACTGTGGGAAAATGTACATCTTATCTAACTTATGTAATCAATGTATATTCAATCTTATCTACATTACTAAAACTAATCTACTTATGTAATTAATCTCTATATCATATGATCTGGCTTACTAATCAAATTTCAAAGAGGGGAATGGCAGAAACTGGGTGCTGCCAGCTGTCTTTATATACCTGTCTGGTGTGCACAGACCATCTGCTGCTGGGCACATAATGGCTGTGACAGTCAGGGCTGTGACTCACATGTGACAGCTTCAGCAGTGCCTGGACTCCAGGGACTCCCTGCCCAGTCCAGGTGCAAGGACTCCCTGGAATTGCAGGACTAGTCCTTGCAAAATGCAAGGAAGTCCAGGCACAGTCCAGGCACATTCCAGGTCCATTTTGGCTGGGTTTCCTGCCAAATCATGATATGTGGAAATGCAAGGACAGTCCAGGCACTGTGCCTGGAGTCCATGTGGACTCCACAAGGAACATGTGGGGGAGTGTAAAGACCTCATGTTAAGCTATGTGAGAGAAGTCCTACCAGCGCCAGAACTATATATGCACTGAACCCATGGCTAATTATCTGACACCTTACTTGTCCAATCACCTTTGCAGTCAAGTTCTGTGCTCATCTGCAACACAAACTGTCCATAAGTCACAAGACAAACCCCTGCAATACCACATGCGAAACCAGCACTACCCAACCGCTCCAACTAGCATCAATCACCTGAAAACTAGCGTTGAACATCATCTGCTGCATTAAAAATAGCCATGACACTGCCACTTCCACACTAGATAAGCACACGCCCAAAACACTGCAATCGAGACCATTTTAGCCACGCGCCTATGAGCTATGGACAAACTTGGTTAAATGGAAGAAAATCTTCACCAACAGTAGTGTCAATCAGCAACCAACATAAAAAGTCCAGTTTGGGAGTAGCAGAAACAGGGACAAAAAGTGCTAAAAGCATACACCAATGCTTATTGCATAAGACACCAGAGGTTGATCGTCGGCTATCATACCTGTCAATGGTCAGGGCCTTGCTATGGGTTTGCAAACAGGGAAAACGACTAGCAAAATGCTTGCACACTAAACTACATCGGACAGCGCCTTTCAGGATGACAAATTGGGATAGTAGGCCACCAAGCATGATGCGGAAGATCGCACCATAGCTTGTCCTTCACACAGTGCATCTGATCACCATTGGGTTGATGGGAACTTCTTTGACTGAGCTCACAAAACCTGCACTTCCTGTCACTCCGAGAGGATTTTGTGTTATTACTGACATTGCCAATGTTCACAACACCCAACAAGCACTCCACGGATCTTCAGGTATCTCAGTTGAAGTTGCTTGTGACTGGATAGCAATGCACCACCCACATTGCAATGCCTTTGTGTTTTCTAGGCCTCATACTTGTGACAGAGCAGGTCCTCAAGCTGGGGATGGTGTGTCAAGTCCACTGGAAGTCGTGATATGTGCCAGGTTGAATAATATGGCATCAACTGGTGCACTGGAATGAGCCTCAAATGCAGCATGCCTTCTCAATTGATGACCACGGATCATCCAAGGGTTTGTTGAGGTCTTTACACTCCCCACATGTTCCTTGTGGAGTCCACATGGACTCCAGGCACAGTGCCTGGACTGTCCTTGCATTTCCACATATCATGATTTGGCAGGAAACCCAGCCAAAATGGACCTGGAATGTGCCTGGACTGTGCCTGGACTTCCTTGCATTTTGCAAGGACTAGTCCTGCAATTCCAGGGAGTCCTTGCACCTGGACTGGGCAGGGAGTCCCTGGAGTCCAGGCACTGCTGAAGCTGTCACATGTGAGTCACAGCCCTGACTGTCACAGCCATTATGTGCCCAGCAGCAGATGGTCTGTGCACACCAGACAGGTATATAAAGACAGCTGGCAGCACCCAGTTTCTGCCATTCCCCCTCTTTGAAATTTGATTAGTAAGCCAGATCATATGATATAGAGATTAATTACATAAGTAGATTAGTTTTAGTAATGTAGATAAGATTGAATATACATTGATTACATAAGTTAGATAAGATGTACATTTTCCCACAGTACTAAGTACACTTGATTGTCACAATAACTGTCACATTTCCCATGATTTCCAAAAGTGAGAATCATCACATGACCTATTAACAAAAAATGTAGAGGGAGTGAATTTGACCCTGAATATGAAAACCAAACACCTGTAAACCCAGTATTCATTGAGATAATTGCAAAATACTATCATGACTGCGCATTTTTTGGCACAGCCACAGCATACTGAGGTACAAAAGTCACTTTCATGAGATGATTTATTAACAAAAGTTGTAGAGGAGTTAAGTCTGATGCCAGTGATGCCATACAAACATTGGTAAACAAAGAACTTCCTGAGATATAAGCCATTCTTTCAAGCTTTGTTTGACAATGCTGATATGCCATACCAAAGTCAGATTCATGACATGTTCTATTAATGCAAATTGCAGGGAAAGTAAATGTACTCTCAGTGGCAGTGATATTCAAATATCTGTAAACAAAGAATGTGCTGAGATATCAGTTATTTCTTAATTTTGAGACAATGTTGGCACTGTTAAGACTCAGCAATGTAGCTATGCTCAGTTGGACTTGAATCAAAATTATGGCAACTTGCACAGGGTTTAAGGCAAGCCAGTAAAGACTTGACTCAAGATTGTTTCTCTGTTACAAACAAATCTGTTTTTATCAGGACACTTGTCATGAAAACTAAGGGCCCCACTTAATAGTAGACTGAAAGTACAGGAGGGTAGATGACTAGTTGACTAAGGGGAAACCCAAGAGAACTCAACTGAGGACTCTCAGTGCTTGTTGCTCAGCTTATAGATGTTCCAGGATGGTCTGTGCACTAAACCCTATAACCCTAATAGCTGTTACGACTCTGGACGTTTCCTTCTATTTTATACTATTTTTCTATATTTTATCTGGAGGCCTACGGACGCTTGGAAGGATACCAATACGCATAGGGGCTTGGGGGGATCCGTTATGGAAGGACCGGTTAGGTAAGCCATGGGTGGCTGTACGATGGTCTAGGCATAGGGGTCCGGGCGAGTCTGGCTATGGAGGGGTCTGGAACGTTGCTGCGCGTACACAGCCTTGGAGGCAGTGTAGTCTGTGCGCACAGACCAGGACCAAAGGTATATAAGGAGGGCGTATCCGTAGGTAGGAGTCCTAAGACTCTAGATAGTTTGCTCTAACCCAGCTTACTGGTCTATTGTGTCAATACTACTCTCTTTCCCTCTCTCCCTTTGTGAGACCTGTGGTTGTGTTGGATCCGTCCTAACATAATCTAGAGTCTTTCTACCACACCTCTCGCCGTTGTTGACAACCACCTCGGGCATCTCTTGCTCGCTGTCGTGCGCGTCCTCGACGAGTTCCCTCAAGCCTGCGCGACGGACCTCGGTGCACGTTACACCATGTGACCACTGAGCCGCTCTCGAGGATCACCGTCGACTTCGATAACAGATAGACTCCTTGATCGTCATCAGGGACTACTACCGAAAGGTTGCTGGCGACAAAAGACATTCGGACGAGATCTGATCTGTGTGATTGAAAGTGCGGGCAGGCACTGGTCAGCAGACAGAACCATTTGTCTCGGAAAAGCTCAGGAACGAGCGAAGGCAGTCCACTAGCGTGCCGTGTAACAAGGAGAACAGTCTCGAGATACCAATTACGTATCAGATCTAACGATCTGAGCATGAGGACACTTGAGTGAAGCCCCAGGCACCACGCTTTTGGGTCATTTGGTGGGAATAAATCCAAGAATTGAGTGCGGGTGCATTATTGACCGCATCAAAGAATATTCGCATTAGGACATGCAAGTATAGAAGAAGAGTCAACAGCCTTTTTACTTAAAAGGTCTAAGGCGACATCAGGGAAGCAGTCATGGCTTCATTTTTCAACTACATCATCCCCCGCGCCGGCCTCACTCTCGTGCAGGTCGGAAAACGGTTTGCAATCGAATGGGCGCAGGAGTGCGCAGAAGAAATCACTCGGTCGGTCATTGTTTCTACCGACAACAGACAACGGGACGCCCACGTACGGGCTTACTACATTTGGCGCAGGGCGCAGTACAAGGAGCGTCGTCTCCAGCAACGACAACGTGCGTTTCAGCTGTGGCAGCTGGAACAGGAGTCCCTCCGAATTCAGGAGGACGCTTGGGAAGAACTTCTCAAGCAGCGCCGGGAGGAACGGCGTTACCAGAAGAAGGTCGAGCAAGAGCTCGAACAAATGGAAAAGGACAGGCAGACCCTGGAGGGGCTGCTTCACGACATGGATCCCGAATCGGAGATCCAACAACGTCTGTTCGACACGCTGTTGAACATCCAGCTCTTGTTAATGGGCTGGAACATCATAACACTGCGACATAATGGCTTGGTCTTGTCAGCCAAGGAGCGAAATCGGCTCATGCACGCCGAGAACGGGAACATCAAAACCCGTAGCTACAACAGGGCGACTGCGGATATCGCCAACCAGGAGCGATTGGATGGGAAACGACCCGATCCATATATGAAGGCACGCCTAAAGCGGAAGGACATGCCCACACGATACAACACACCATATTTGGTGTCACCGCTCGTCATGAAGAGCGATCCTGGCACTTTACCCCTGCTGGGACTTGCCGACTTCCTCAAACTTGTTGGGGAAGATATCACATACACGGAGGACTGGGTTAACACCCTAGTTTGTCCAAAATTACCAAGTGCGCCCGTCACGGATATCCACGAGGAAAAACCATGGCGAAGGAGCGGGTACTGTTACATGTACCTGTTCAAGAAAGAATTTTACCATACGTTTGACTGGCCGGCGTGGCCAACCGTAACACAAATCCTGTCCTGGGAACCAGAAATGCACGACGAGACCGTCAAGTTTGGTCTCCAGGACCACCACAAGAATGACATGTTTCATGTCATCGAACGAGCCGCACTGCGCCCACACGAAGACGAGTCCTACACATGGAAGGACATGAAACTAATGGAGGGTCGCAGCAAATACAATAAGTTCGCCCGATTTGGCGGACAAAAGGAGTCCAAGAAAGGGAAGGCACGAGCCTCCACCATTTCGTCCTGGGTTGCAGGACAACCATCAACAGCGCGCTCAACGTCAGCGCCCATGTCATACGCCCAAGCGGTAACTATCAAATCTGGACCTAGCAAGTCGCTAACCAGAACCGCAGGGGCCGACGCCAACTGGTACAATGGTACCATCCCTTGCGCAGCGGATTGGGAGTCCGCAGATCCTGAACCCAAACAGGGGTTCAATGAGGAAAAGACGAGGACAATCAACAACTGGAAACGGGAAGTCGAGAAGGAAATAGCGACTCCTTACCCATACCCACGTCCTGCTCATACAAAGCATGCGTTGCATCCGGACGTACCCGGATATTGTTACCTCATTTTAATAAAGAACCAATTTTGGGATATGTACGAATGGCCGGCGTTTCCTCAGATTCAGGAAATCAACTCGTGGGACTACAACCTGCGCAACATCCACGGTCGTGTGAACATACGACGCACATATGGGTATAACGACTGTTACCATATTGAGCGCGTACCCAAAGGACCTAAAGGTTGGGACATGATTGCATCATTGGTCCGTTCTGGACACGATCGCAAACACATGGGTGCCATTGATTGGGATGCCGGGGCAGACCAGTACCTGAAACAACCTTGAACGGCGATGTTACATAACCGAATTCCCGGTTATTGTTACTTAATCTTGATCAAACATAGGTACTGGGATGCGTTCAATTGGCCTGCATATCCTACAGTTGACAAAATCTTGTCTTGGCAACCAGCGTACAGAGAAAGTACTGCTATTATTGAATCAACAATAATGCCAGAACTTGAGCGAATTCACGTGTCCTCTCGGGAACATGGGATGCACGGCTGGGAAGAAATGTACCAGTTGCAAGGCAACGGTTTCGGACAATACACAGTGGGCGCATCAAGGAACGATAATCTGACACGGTTTTTGAGTCGTGAAATCCGTCGAATTCGATTCAACCTTCCAGGGAATCACCCAAATAGGCGTTTCCAACAACAGGTGCAAACGGTGGTCAAGATCTTTGATCGTGTAACACCCGCCATTCCCGGATATTCTATCTGCTGTTTAAAAGAATATGGATCATTGAATGCCCGCTTTCCCTCACATTTGATTTGGTAAACCAAGTCGGACCAGAATACCGCATCAAACCGCTTGGTCAAATTTAAGGTTGATACGTCACAACAATGGGTTGGGTTCATGTGCAAACGCTAAACATGGTTGGTTTCATGTCACCATTACGGAACAAATGGATGGCCAATGATCCAGGCAATCGTCAATGGAGATCTTGGACACGTGGAAATAGGCTTCGGCTGGACAAATACAATGACAGCGTATTTGCAATCAGCAATTTATCAGTATAATTACTATTTCGGGCCAAATGCAAACCCAAGACCGGAACCATTGACTGTGGCAGGAGGATCAACTCCGCAACAAGTGGCGGACAGGGATGAAGCTATCCAGGAATGGAACGCAGGACTAGTCAAATGCGAGCACATGGAAACCTGAAGGCAGTAACTGAAGTTATCAGAACACCCGACCTCCCCCGCCTAGCAGATCGTTGGTAAAACTCGAGTTACCAGATCACTACGAAGGCGACCAGCGCAAGTGGATGCATGGTGCCGAGCCATGGACGTGTACTTTGAACTGGCACACGAAACAGATTATGGCAGACGTATCTACATCACGCTGGACGAATTAGGAAAGGAAAAGGAGATCGGGCCGGAACCTGGGCGCGGTTAAATTAAAGGAGCAGATTGACAGCGATACCGACTTCAACAAAAAGTAGCCGAGGAAGGATGGTCATCAAGATTAACCTATCAGGACGTAAGAGGGACACTTTGTTCCTGCCACAATAGGGTTGCAGCACATTACCAACGCAACCCCAGACCCTGAAACCACCCTTTTGGATGGCTGATCTAACGGAAATGCACGATTTCTTTATGTCAAAGAAACGCGGGAACACGCGGTGAACAAATCCAAAAGCTCCACAAGGAAGTCGAGCTGTCGAGATTATATCATCGAGTTCAAGGCTTTGCTACCTTAACGGATGGAACCAGTGCGGCAAGGATCACTTCCAAAAGGGTTAAATCCAAACTAGGATTTGAATTGATCCGGTCGGGATTTAGACGCAGGAGATACCCTGGAACGGATCATGGAAAGGTCACTGAGTTAGCAGGGCTTATCGACGGCTCGAGACGCGTATGGCGATAGACAGAAAAAGACGCCATTCAAGGAGGATTACCAAAAACCTCAGTCAACCACGCACCTATAAGCCGCTCAGCATCGACATCTACTCATGATTCCAATGCATGGATGTAGATAAGGTCAAACGTGCACCGGTGCATGTTATAATTGCGGAAAAAAGGGTCACTTTGCAAAGAATGCAAGAACCAAAGAAACATACATGGGCCGAGAAAGGAAAAGGCCGTGTTAGAGAAATGAAATCGAAGAGTTCACTGAGGAGCAGTGGAGAGAATGGGAAAAGAAAAGGGTTTTGGCGACAGCCAGTAGGCAAGCGCTCCGCGCTGCTGGCTAATAGAGTTTCAGTATCGGACAATGATTCTTGTGTACAACTACCTGAATTTTATATGAATGTTCTCCCTCATTCACCGGATACGAAACTTAAGTGTGAGCGTAAAACGAATCGGTTGACCCCATGGACCCGAGTGGGTATTAAGACGAATCTGCAGGAAATACGAAACTGCAGTTCGTTGCTTAAAGAATGGGTACCGACTAAACGAGTCAACGAGGTCAATACCAACTGGTAAATGACCTCAACAAACTATCAGAACAGAGGCGCTATGGAACCTAGACAACTACGACACAGTTGGTTCACGCACTGGCAAACAGGAGATGACCTACACTGTGTACTTAACACAATGGACACGGGTGAACAATCAACGTGTTGGCATTAGTCGATTCTGGATGTACAGGCTCTGTGTCAATGAGGAATTTGTGGAACGACACAAATTAAATAAGGCGGTTATAAAACCGCTACCAGTCTACAATGCGGATGGATCCCGGAACTCGATGGGAAGCATTGAATACATGACACAATTTAAACTGCGAATTGGGGATCATGAGGAAATAATTGAATGCAGCGTGGCGCGTTTAGGGAAGACTGATCTATTCCTAGGTCATGACTGGTTAAGCATCATAACCCAGCCATTGACTGGAAGCGAAAAGAAGTACGGTTCACGCGATGCCAGGGACTTGCTGGATGCATCACAAGTAGAAGAACCAGAAGACGAGTCGGACCCGCTGGACAACTGGAAGGGGTGAACGATTATTGGCTATTGATATTGGGGAACCGGAACTACGATTACGATCAGTAGCAACCAATATAGCGGCCAAGGAATCCGAAGCCGCTCAAAAGCGCACTCTAGAGGAAGTAGTGCCTAAACACTACTTAGGACACCAAAAGGTCTTTGAAAAGGAGACCTTTGACGAACTACCACCACGACGCCCATGGGATCATGCCATAGAACTGATACCCGGAGCTAAACCAGTAGATTGTAAAATCTATCCACTCAATCGGGATGAACAGGCGCAGTTGGACGAGTTCCTGAAAGAAAACTTGGAGTCAGGACGAATTCAACCTAGTAAATCACCCATGGCATCTCCCTTCTTCTTTGTAAAGAAAAAGGATGGTAAACTATGACCGGTACAAGACTACCGACGATTAAATGAAATGACGATAAAGAATCGCTACCCCTTACCACTCATTGGTGAACTGGTGGACAAGTTGTCTAAAGCCAAGATATTCTCTAAGATGGATATCCGTTGGGGATACAACAATGTCCGAATTAAGCAAGGCGATGAGTGGAAAGCGGCATTTAGGACAAACAGGGGCCTTTTCGAGCCGTTGGTCATGTTTTTCGGTTTAACAAATTCCCCGGCAACTTTTCAAACTATGATGAATGACATATTCCGACAAGAAGTTGCGGAAGGATGGGTGGTCATTTACATGGACGATATTTTGGTGTTCTCATCGACACAAGAAGAACACACAAAACATGTCAATCGTATCCTAGCGAAATTGGAAAACCACAAACTGTCCTTGAAGCCAGAGAAATGTTGGTTCGACCGACCAGAAATTGATTTCCTAGGACTGGTCATTAGCGAGGACTCCATCCGGATGGAGACCGGTAAGGTCAAAGCGATCGCAGAATGGCCGACGCCTACCTGTAAACGGGAATTACAGCAGTTCTTGGGATTCGTAAACTTTTACCGGCGTTTTGTGGAGGGATTTGCGTCAACAGCCAAGCCATTGACAAAGTTGACAGGGAAAGACGACTGGCTCTGGACCGACATACAAGACACCGCCTTTCAGGGACTGAAAGACCTTGTGGTGAGGGAGGTGGTACTCAAAATTCCGATGACGAGGGTCAGTTCCGCATCGAAGTGGATGCATCGGACTTTGCAATCGGCGGAATTTTGTCACAGCAGGGAAGGACCAATCCTGGCGACCGGTGGCTTTCATTTCAAAAGCCTTAAATGACGCTGAGCGAAACTACGAAATCTACGATAAAGAAATGCTTGCGGTAATGCACGCCTTTTACGAGTGGTCGCACTACCTCAAGGGTGCCAAAGAGATTGTGGAGGTATTAACGGATCACCAAAACCTGACATACTTCCGGAAACCGCAAAATCTCAATCGGCGACAAGCGCGATGGGTCACGGATCTGCAGGAGTATAGCTTTGTCATTAAGCATCGATCAGGAAAATCCAATTCCAAGGCAGACATTTTGTCGCGACGAACAGACCACCATCCAGGAGGACCAGACAATGAGGGAATTATCCTACTCAAAGAAGACCTATTCATCAGAATATATGACGATGATAGGGCTATTGAGGACATTATCAAGGATATCCAGAAGATTCCTAACCGACAATGGGAAACCCAAGTACGGAAAGGGCTGGATGATAATAAGGAGGATTTTAAGGTTGCCAATGGATTAGTGGAATGGAAGGGACGGATCTATGTACCGGCGAACATACATACACGAGAATCGCTACTGGCAATTTACCATTCCTGGGGACATCCAGGAATCGACAAAACGGTGGAACTGGTGACGAGGGATTTTTGGTGGCCTCACATGCGCAAAGACATCCAGAATTACGTCGCAGGATGTGAAACCTGTCAGAAAGTCAAACCAGACCGACAGACTCGGCGGCACCACTACATCCTAACGAGGTACCAGAGGCGCCTTGGGAAATTATATCAATGGATTTAATTGGGCCACTACCGGAGTCAAAGGGAAACGATATGATATGGTCATAGTGGATCGATTCACCAAAAAGTCGTACTTTCTACCCACCACATCAACGGTCACCTCGCAAGGAATAGCTACATTATTCCGGGGACAACGTTTTTAGGGAACATGGATTGCCAAAGAAAATCATTAGCGATCGGGGACCACAATTTGTCTCCAAATTTATGGACGATCTTTATGGGATGTTGGGAATACAAGCCAACCGCTCCACAGCGTATCACCCGCAGACGGACGGACAGACGGAACGTGTCAATCAGACGGTCAAGGAATTCCTCACAATGTTCGTAAATCACCGACAGAATAACTGGAGTGATTGGCTGGCAGTGGCGCAATTTTGCCACAACGATCGAGTACATTCGGCAACAGGGTATTCCCCCTTTTTTATGAACTATGGGCGACATCCGTACAAGGGGTTAAATCCGACCTATGTTCCTAAAGTGGTCGCGGTAGAGGACTTAGCAAAACAGGTCGAAGGGATTCACGCGAATGCAACCGCTGCTCTAGAAAAAGCTGCAGAAACGATGAAGCGCAAGTACGATGAGTCTAAGGCCCCGGCGCGCCAGTACCAGCCTGGCGACAAAGTCTATTTGAGTACGGGCCAACCTCCCTACGCTGCGCGTCACAAAGAAACTGGACGGCAAGTTCGTAGGACCTCTGGAGGTTGTAAAGAAGATTGGGCAATCGGCTTATCAGTTGAAGATTCCAGCGTCCTGGAAAATCTACAACGTGTTCAACGAAATCCACCTTAAACCATACAAGGAACCGGTTTTTCCTGGTCAGAAGGAAAAAGCCGCGTCGCGCAAAGAAGCGCAGATGGTGGAGGAGTCAGTAGATGATGAATACGAGGTAGAGGAAGTTATGGACAGCCGCGTCAGTGGGCGCGGCGGCGGACGCTTAGAATACCTCGTCAAGTGGAAAAATTACCCTGTCGAGGAGTCAACTTGGGAACCGGCAGAAAACTTAGGAAACGCTAAAAAGGAAGTTCAGAAATTCCACAAGGCGAATCCTAGCGCGCCCCGGCGGATGGTCAACGTGCGCGACATCAGCGCGAGTTTCCGAAAATGGCAGAACCATATGGCGATCCCTATAGCAAAACGACTATATGGGTGGGAGGATGGCAAGTTTGAGCGCGAATATTTAGAAAAGCTCAAACGAAACTGGCAGCGTTGGAAGGGCGATCGCCGAGACATATATGCCGAAGAAGACGCGCGGCATGAGTTCGTTAGGAACTCGAAATAATTGTTACGACACGCATGGCTTCCCGGGACGTGAAGCCTTAAGGGGGGGGTCATGTTACGACTCTGGACATTTTTCTCTTATTTTTCTATATTTTATCCTATTTTATCTGGAGGCCTACGGACGCTTGGAAGGATACCAATACGCATAGGGGCTTGGGGGGGATCCGTTATGGAAGGACCGGTTAGGTAAGCCATGGGTGGCTGTACGAAGGTCTAGGCATAGGGGTCCGGGCGAGTCTGGCTATGGAGGGTCTGGAACGTTGCTGCGCGTACACAGCCTTGGAGGCAGTGTAGTCTGTGCGCACAGACCAGGACCAAAGGTATATAAGGAGGGCGTATCCGTAGGTAGGAGTCCTAAGACTCTAGATAGTTTGCTCTAATCCAGCTTACTGGTCTATTGTGTCAATACTACTCTCTTTCTCTCCTCATTGTCTGAGACCTGTGGTTGTGTTTAGATTCGTCTTAACATGTAGATAGAGAATATACATTCAGTTGCTCTTTCTTGCCTACCAGCATGTGAGTATCTCCTCTCTATGAGAGTAAAGACCTGGAGAGGTCTCTGGTCACTGTCTCAGACAGTGATACAATACTCAAAACACCTGGAGAGGTGTCTGGTCACTGTCTATGACAGTGATACAATACTCTTGTCATCATGAACGTATGACTCTATGTCTAACGGACATATGAGCTCATCATTCATAACAGTGACGACCACTGAGACAAATTATGTCTGACGGACATATGATTGCTGCTCAACAGCGATGGTGTACATCATGTTACAGAATATCTTACCTTTGGCTTGGGCAGCAAGCTTTGCCTCCAGCTCCGCAATACGGCACTCTGCTTCTTCCACACGCTCATCAACAAAATGTCGGATCCCTGGCAAGGTCTCACCATGCAGGATCAGGCCACTCCAGGCCTGGCAAAATTCGCCAGGTCTTTTGTGACTTGACCTGGTTCAGGATGCATGTCAACTCTGCTCTCACTGGTGAAATTATACCCTCAGGCATGCATTGGCCAACTCTTGCCAGGCAATTAATTATTTTGCCAGGCAGTTAATTATCTTGCCAGGCAGTTTATTATCTCGCAGGTTTATTGTTCTTGCCATGTACCACATTAATTTTCACTACACATTTACACTACTAGTAATAATATGATGAATTGAATCCTGAGGCTCTATCATCTGATATGAGTAATAGAAACACTCAAGAAGTTATCCAACTTACTTATTTATGTGAGCTCCTTGTTGTACAATCTGTTTGCAGTGTGATGAATTTGCACTTCTTCAGCAGCTGCCACTCTTTGACCATGCTCTCATCATCTGGTAATTTGCTCAGTAGACTGAGTGAAGCCACTTACCAAACACTTACTAGATGTGATGCTGTGTTTCTCAGTTGTAGGACAATGTGAGTTGGTACAGTTTTTACTCAGACTGCCAGCAGACTACCACAGACTCCCAGCAGACTGTCACAGTGACCTGCAGTAAATCCACAGTGATTCTGCAGTGAGTCTGCAGGGACCAGTGCTGTGGGGCACTGTGGAGTTCTGTGGCTTATTGGCACAGTTTTTACTCAGACTGCCACAGACTCCCAGCAGATTGTCACAGTGACCTGCAGTGGCCTGCAGTAAATCCACAGTGATCTGCAGTGACTAGCACTGTGGGGCATTGTAGGGTTCTGTGGGTGTCTGTGGCTTATTGGTACAGTTTTTACTCAGACTGTGGCAGAACATTTACTATCTCCAGGTTTTGTGTGGCTCTGTGGGGTTCCGCAGGGTTCTGTGAGGTTTGTGGGGCTCTGTGGGGCTCTGTATCAGCACTGCAGCTGTCTGCAATCACTTGTCAATAGGATAAACATGAATAACTTCAGAACCACTGGTTGGGACCATTCCTGCTACTGACAAACGTTGTGCGCCTCCTTCCATACTACAACTCTTGTCACTTACACAAGCCTAGAGTTGTAGAACCTGACTCAGAAAATAGGATTTAGTTGAGTGAAAGCACTGGAAAGACTAAGTCCACTGCAAAGGATATAGGATACATGTGTTTTTGAGACCAAGATGACAATGGCAGTTTGGTGTAATGGTTTGTATTGCATTAGCTGTGCTCTAAGGTTGTGAGTTCAATCCTGGTCATGTGCAAGTTATTTATGTTCATGTATTACTTTAATTTATGTATATGATTGATGACATAATATAATCTGCATAGAATGTATACTTTTTGTCCAGGCTCTGGGGTCTCTGTGGGTCTCTGTGGGTCTCTGTGGGTCTCTGTGGCTCAGACTACACAGACTGCACAGTACTGCACAGAACATATACCTTTTCTCCAGGTGCTGTGGTGCTCTGTGGGGTTCTGTGGGGTTCTGTGGGGCTCTGTGGGGTTCTGTGGTCCTCTGTGGTTTCCTTGTACAGATTCTTTCTACAGACTGCCACAGATGCCACAGACTGCCACAGACTGCCTGTTGAGCAGCAATTGTATGTCCATCAGACATAGTTTGTCTCAGTGGTTGTCACTGTCATGAACAATGAGCTCATGTATCCATTAGACACAGAGTCATACATCCATGATGACAAGAGTATTGTATCACTGTCAGAGACAGTGACCAGAGACCTCTCCAGGTCTTACTCTCATAGAGAGGAGATACTCACATGCTGGTAGGCAAGAAAGAGCAACTGAACATATATTTTCTATCTACAGGTCTTATATACACTTTTACTGTATGTACATGTTTGTGTAAAGAGCTGTAATTTAATATATGTAAATAAATGAAAAAGAAATACCCTCTATGTTGAGCAGCAATCATATGTCCATCAGACATAGTTTGTCTCAGTGGTCGTCACTGTTATGAACGATGAGCTCATATGTCCATTAGACATAGAGTCATACGTCCGTGATGACAAGAGTATTGTATCACTGTCATAGACAGTGACCAGACACCTCTCCAGGTGTTTTGAGTATTGTATCACTGTCAGAGACAGTGACCAGAGACCTCTCCAGGTCTTTCACTCATAGAGTGGAGATACTCACATGCTGGTAGGCAAGAAAGAGCAACTGAACGTATATTCTCTATCTACAGGTCTTATATACACTTTTAGTGTATGTACATATTTGTGTATAGAACTGTAATTAAATATACGTAAATAAAAGAAAATATAAATGAAAATACCCTCTAAGGGTCAAACCGGTGATAGCCGTGTTGAAGGCTATGCTTAGGGGTATTTGGGGTGAAGGTCGTTCAACACCCCCCCATAATCTGTACAGTCATGTACTGATTAGTAACGATCTTCTCACAAGTCTGCAAGAAGAGATGCGTATATTCTTTCAAAAATCTTCGAAAGAAATGTGTCCAGAGACACCTTCACGTCTCCACCTTTCTTTTAATTGCCAAGCCCAAAAGGCTTTAGGAGGAAATGTCCAAGGATCTCGTCCTTGGAGGCTTGGTCCATCCACATGGCAACAGCCGGAGTCATTGTGATTAATGGCTGTGGTTTTCTAGAAGGTGTAGGTGGGGTTTGCTCAAATTGGCAGCGAGATGAGCGCTCGCATTCATGTCCAACATTGGAATGTCCTCCAATAGTTAGTATTGATTGTTGTTTTTTACTGCGTGGTTTCTTATTTTTTCCCATAATGATACAGCTGTTCAACAGTCTTTGGGTTTAACTGGAGTAATCTCAACAGTGATAGACTGTTCCCTGTAATGCAGTAAAATGAAGCAGTTTAAGGCCCTACTCCAGGGCCATCAGTAATCAATTTAATGATTCTGATAAACCTAACATCGGTATAAATTTTTGAAATAATATTCGACCAAGATTTTTAGTCAGAATATCTGCAGGATTTTCAGATCCTTTGATGAATCGTAATTCAATCTCTTTGTTATCTATGAGTTTTCGTATATGATGATATTTGATATCAATATGTTTGGAACATTTTTCAGTAACAGGATTATTTGCAATAAATAGAGATCCCATATTGTCACCGTATATTGGTGCAATAGTTATGGGAAAATGGATTTCTGTAAGAATAGATCTAATCCATTTGTTCTCTCTTGCACAGTCAGATAAGGCCATATATTCTGCCTCTGTTGACGATAGTGCTACCGTTTTTTGTTTCCTAGACGTCCAAGATACTACTCCTCCTGATAAAAGAGTAAAGAATCCAGATGTGGAATGACGATCATTTTTATCTGAAGCCCAATCTGAGTCTGTATAACTCATTAAGCCAGATCTTAATGATCCATCGTATTTTATGCAGAGATCTATTGATTTGGCTAAATATCTAGCCATTCCTATTGCATTTTTTAGATGATCTGATGACGGATTTGCTGAAAATTGCGACATTTTTATTACAGCAAAACAAATGTCTGGTCTTGTTCCAATCATCAAATATAATAATGAACCAATAACCGATTGATATTGAGATCTAATCGTATGATCTAATATTTGATCATTTTTAATTGGTTCATATCCAGTAGGAAGAGGAGTATTTGTATGAGTAGCGTCACTCATTCCTAGTCTCTGGATTATTTTATGCAAATAGGGTTTTTGATCGATGGTAATGATATTTCCATTTTTCTTTATTTGAAATGATAAGAAATTTTTCGATTGACCATCGATGAGATCTCCTAAATCTTTAGATTCCCATCTATTCATAAACTCCTGCTTTTTACGCAATGTTATGATTTTGTTGGATCCCAAAAACATTGAGTCATCGACATATATAATCGCTATGACTATGTTGGTTCCTTGTTTAAAAATAAATACACCAGCATCTGAATGTATTCGTATGAAGCCCATTTTTTCCATTGACTCGTCTAATGATTTCCACCAAGCTAATGAAGCTTGTTTTAATCCATAAAGTGCACGGTGTAATCGATATACCATGCTTTTCTTGTCTTTATTGATAAAACCTGGTGGTTGTTTCATATATATTTCTTCGTCCAGTTTTCCATATAGGAAAGCAGCAGTCACATCTAGAAATGATATATATAAATTTTCTAGTGCTGCAAGTGCAAGTATGAGACGGCATGTCTCATATCTTACTACTGGTGAGAATATTTCATCGTAGTCAATGCCATCTATTTGGGAAAAACCCTGGGCAACTAGACGAGCTTTTTTACGTCCATCGTCTTTTTGGACATAAACCCATCTACAACCTATAGCCTTTCGACCTTCAGGGAGATGTTGTAGATTTATTATAACGCCTCTTTTAATGAGCATATCCCATTCTTTTTGTTCAGCGTTAATCCAATCTTGTTGTTCGCTGACTGGTAAGCGAAATATTTCGTGATGATGTTCAGGTACAGCTGTATTAGCTGTTTCATTGATAGGAATTGCACACGATAATAATTTATTAATCGTGAAACGATCTAATCTCGTTCTTCTATCAATTTTTTCGATTTCGACTGGATCTAAATCTCCATAGACGTTATCTGGTCGATTTACTGATTGTCTGGTTCTAGTTGGTCTAGGAGATGATGGTCTTGAAGGAGCAAATAAATCTTCTTCAACTTCATTTTGATCATCTGAATCATCACTTTCAGAATCATCTGAATCATCACTTTTAGAATCGTCTTTTGAACTATCAGATCCCTTTCCTTTGGGAGATATACTAGATTCATCAGATGAGTTATTATCACTCTCTGATTTCGATGAATCTTCTTCTTCATCTGATGTATTATGTTCTTTAGACGTTCCATGAGGTATTTCTGGCATGAGATCCTCAAACTCTTCCTCTGGATTGAGGAATGTGGGATTTTGATTAGAGTTTCGACATTTTGGAAATTTTGTTTCGTCAAATACTGCTGTCGTTCCCATAAAAATGGTGTTGTTTTCAGGGTTCATAAATTTATACCCTTTCATTCCATTTTTATATCCCAGAAAGATCATCATCTTCGATCTGGCTTCAAGCTTATTTTGTCTGCGTTCAGCAGGAATATATACATAAGCTTGGCATCCAAACACTCGCAAATCCGATACATTCGGTTTTTTCTTTTCAATAAGAAAATATGGTGTCTGCCATTTATTGCGAGCTATGGGAGTCCTATTGTATAGGTATACTGCGTGTTCAAGCGCAAATTCCCACCATGATTGTGGTAAGCAGGCGTCGAATCTAAGGGATTGTGACTTTTCCCAAATAGTTCGATTCATCCTTTCAGCTCTGCCATTTTGTTGTGATGTATATGGTAACAATTTTTGGATTTCAATTCCAAGATCTTTGAGGTATTTTTCACTTTTAGTGAATTCGCTTCCTCCATCAAATCGCCATTTTTTAGGCAATTTTTATATTTATTCCTTATTAAGGCAACAAATTGTTTTAATGAAGATTCCGTATCGGATTTCTTCTTTAATAAACCAATCCATAGATGTCCAGAAAAATCATCGATAAATGTCACAAAATATTTGTATTTGTGATATGATATCATCGAGATTTCTTTAAGATCTGAATGTATTAAGTCAAAAGGAGACGAAGCTCTACTTTGTGACTCTGGAAATGATTTACTGCGCATTTTTCCTTTAGCGCATCCTGAACAAGTTTGTTTCCGTTTAGGAACAGGAATATTAGGGAATCCTTCTAAATGAATTTTTCCTTTACGGATAACTTCATCTTGTGGATGTCCAATCGTTTATGCCATATATGAAAATCTGGTTTTCGTGTTACAACATTTATTGATTCGCTATGAATCTCAGAGTCTAACCAATATATGGTTTGACCTTGTTCGTGTGGTGAGAATCTTATAATGGAAGATTCTTTGTTAGATCATATGATCTTTATTTCCTGAAAGGGAATATCCTTGATTTAGGAATGTTCCCATGGAGAGTAATCTCGTATCCATGTCAGGTATATAGAAAGACTGGCCTGATCAATTTAATATCTGTCTTTCCATTGACGATAATTTTGATCATAACGGCACCTACGCCTAGTATCTGTAAAGTTTTACCTTTAGCAGCGGTTTGTACAAACCTTTTATCAATTAGCGATCGATAATATAGAAGTCATTTTGATTGTGAGTAAAGTGTAATGATGCTCCTGAATCTAGGATCCATGACGACTCATTTTCTTTACATTTCACACAATTATTGCAATGAGAAAAATAATGTATATTTTCGCTATATACATTTATACTACCATGTCGCTGTGAAAGCGTTTAGTAGTTTCTCTATTGACAAATGAATGACTTAACTCGTCACCAAGGCTTACAGCATCGTCATCAAATAGAGGATCCATTTGATCGTCAAACGGATCCTTTGGATGTCGTAATCTTTTTCACCATTATCGAATAACGTTTCTTCCAAAACGTCATATGGATCTCCCACAGTTGAATAATCAAGATCTATTCAGATCTTTTGCGTTTGGGAGGTGGTTCAAAAGATAATTCATCTTTTGTGACGGTGTCAAGTATTTTCAACGTTTCCGTTGTTGGTGTGACGCCAAGGCGATCGGCAGAGATCTAGTGTTTATAGATTGTTGCCATGTTCCTTTTCCATATTTCGACTGACCCGTGAATCGGGTAGCTGATGGATGCATGCGGGCTTGTACATTTCTAGCCGCAATAGAAAGAGCCGGAGATATAATCTCAACGGCATTCTGCTCCTGATCAGATTCATGAGGAACGTCTGCTTCTTGGGCGCGTTTCTTTCCCTTGCCTCTGAAGCCCTTGTGAGAGCGAGGTCTTTGATTTTTGGATTCGTCAGAACCCTGACGCTGGTTATCGTCATCCTTTTTCTGAATGTTCCACGACGCATCTTTCTCCTTCCTTTTAACTCCGCTGATTTTATTTGCTTTATCCCTTGAGTTATACTGTTGCTTCATAGCATATCCCCTTCGATATTCTCCGATGATGGAATCAGAAATCGTCTCAAAAGTGAATTTATCTGTTCCGTATAGTTGGAACATTGCTGTGGAAACGGCGGTCCACTCTTTCGGAAGAGCGGCTGCAAGTATAAGAGCTTGCATAAAGTCAGGAATGTCAACTTTGTCTTCCCTGAGCTGTGAAAAGTACGATCCAAGTCTTTCGATTTCAGGAACGGGATCCTTTCCTGACAGTTGAAATTTGACTGCCTTTTGAAACCGTTCGAAAATGAGCGCTGGAGTCGTCTTTTTGTAGCTATTCTCTAGCGTTGTCCACGCTTTGAGAAGTTCATCTTCTGCAGCTATATGTCGCCTAATCGAGTCTGATACTTTGAGACGTAAGGCACCAAGACCTGAATCGTTAAGTTTTTGCCATTCTCGAAGATCTTTTTTATACTCGGTGGCGGCAGCAGCAGTAAGTGTAGCGGTGGCGGCTTCGGCAGGAGGAGATGGTTTCGGAAATGAATCATTGATAATAGCCCAAGATCTGATATGGAGCAAATAGGATTTCATCCTTTCTGCCCAAACACGATAATCGATGCCAGAAAAGATGTTGATGGAGTCGATGCCAGTGGAAGTTTTTGAGGACGACATAGTGTATGATATCTTTATCTATGAAACATGTTTTATTAGCGTCTTGTTTCATATAAAATAATTTTGAAAAATGTGAAAATTTTTCATCGTCGTTGATCATGTCCTTGAGACATGTTTTGTCATTGTTGACAACAATGACGGGCTTATCGGGGCCCATAACCTGTTGAGCAGCAATCATATGTCCGTCAGACATAGTTTGTCTCAGTGGTCGTCATTGTTATGAACGATGAGCTCATATGTCCGTTAGACATAGAGTCATACGTCTGTGATGACAAAAGTATTGTATCACTGTCATAGACAGTGACCAGACACCTCTCCAGGTGTTTTGAGTATTGTATCACTGTCAGAGACAGTGACCAGAGACCTCTCCAGGTCTTTACACTCATAGAGTGGAGATACTCACATGCTGGTAAGCAAGAAAGAGCAACTGAACGTATATTTTCTATCTACAGGTCTTATATACACTTTTAGTGTATGTACATATTTGTGTATAGAACTGTAATTAAATATACGTAAATAAAAGAAAATATAAATGAAAATACCCTCTAAGGGTCAAACCGGTGATAGCCGTGTTGAAGGCTATGCTTAGGGGTATTTGGGGTGAAGGTCGTTCAACAGGGGTGCCTTATTCGTCTTATATAAGTCCAAGTGTAAGTACACATTTTGTGAACTTTCAAATTACTTATTCTACTTATGTAAGCTCATAAGACCTGATAAGTCCAACTAGTATTTTCCTGATGTTCAGACAACTCACATTCTTTCCTTGATTTCTGTTGAACCTATTTTGTAACCCATGTTGTCCATCCGTTTCCCCATTGCTACCAATATACTTGTCTTGTGCTTTTTCGTTACCAGGTGAGTACATGTCTACCTGATGAAACACCAGGTGAGGTGATCTCATTGCTTCGAAATAGCTTTCAGATCATAAATAAGATCATGTTTTTTTTCACAGCATCTTGTCTGATCCATCTAACTGTTTACTGTAACTGAGATTGCAGTTTCGCATGATAGCTAAGTAAATGACGACAAAGGTCATCAGCACATCATCTGCTTATTGCCTATTTTATGTACAATCGATAGTAGAACTCACGCGCTACTGCTTATCTGCATCGAAGCTCATGTGAACGATTGTGCCACAAACTATGCTAACGGATGACGGCGAGGAGCAACGCGTATATGAGTACAAGATGGTACTTACTCCAGCGCGCACGCAACAGACCGCTTTTGCATAGGGTTCAATCGTGCGCTGACAGCCCTATTCACTGTTCACTAGCATCGTCTTTTCTTTGTTCATACCTATTATTGCACACAGATGCAAACCTCCATCCTCCTCATTACCGTCACTGACGCCGTCGTCAACTCCGCACATTAATGCTGCTGATCATTTTGCAGATTTTCCCCGTATTCATTTCGCCAAGGATTTTTAGTCGCCAGTTGCTAGTGCTCCAAGGGAAGACGAGGACGAGACCTAGTGACGCTTTTGGTTCCCATGACGGCAAGGCTCAAACTCATATCCCAGGCGCGTCAGGGTGGTGCACCGCGAGGTAATTGTCGCGTTCTTCACCGCTAAGCGATAATCCGAACTGCCGTATACAGTGTCCACCGAGTCTGCTTTCAAGCGCTTCTGAATGCCAGCCTTATATTCAAACATAAGAGGCACGGTGCGATACGATGATCATTTTTACGTTGCAACATTAACGCCACCATCCATAACTCTATACATACGTTGGTGTTCTTTCGGGCGTGGGTCGCGGGTAGAATGTTGGCTTGGACGACGAGATGGAAAAGATATGCTGCGTGGGTCCAGGTGAAAATCGTGCGGGAAAGCTCCGGACCGTCTGTTAGATGGCTGGGGGTGAGAGCGAGTAGTGTTGCGCACATTTACGAAATTGGTTTGGTTCCTTTTGTTTTCTTTCTTTTCTTTTTCCATTTGGCTGACATGTCCGCATTTCCACAGTTTATTTAGGTTATCCTCATCGCCCCGTCGCCCGCCTCGTTCGCCAAATACAAGGTGCGTCCCAGGGATGGTGAAGAGGCTACCTGCCTCTTTTCCTCGTGCTTCCCTTGTCATGGGCCCTGGGCTTAAGATCCTTCGGGATCGAACCAAAAGCACGGAAATGGCACAGAGAGGTTCAAGGCGCGTTTTCTTTGGTCAAGGTAACATGGGATTTTTCAAGGTGCCTGAATGCCTTCTGACGTTGTTTGACAGATTAACGATAGCACTGGGACGATGAGATTAAGAGAATCCAGCCGACAACATCAAACACGTACGCTTAAAGTGGTAGAAAGCAGTAATCAGTGTACCGTTGATTGACTGCCTGGTGGCGGGCGATCATCGATCGAACGACGCAAAATAAAATGCTGTCGATCAGCAAGACCCACAGGTGCGATTCAACAAGGATAGCTTTGTGAAGAGCTCAAGACATTGTTGCGCAGACGGGCTGTCCATAACGCTTAGTCCTTTGCATTAAACCGACGACCAATCAAAGATCCCTTGTATACGCAGCTCGGTGACGAATGATGGGAAAACCTGGTATGCTGGGAGGTACCTGCTGCGCGCCAGGTTAGTGATTCACAATGAAATCGGTTTCTCTCTAACCTGGCCGCTTTGAACGTCGTAGATAACAACGTCCGCCCCCTGTCGACGACTCGGAGATGTCCGTCATCATTGGTTCCATTACGGTTTTTAAATTCTCCGACTGCCGACAAGCGATATGCCCTTATTGCACTGCAAGCTACAGCGGTGCTACACCTGGCCTCCCTATCGCCTCCAAGGTCTGGCTGGGGATTGTGACGAGCAGTTGCGCCTGGGGAGTGAGGGTCACGCCACCCTTCTGTTACCTTTAGTACCCTGTCGATGCTGCCGGATGCTGGTTTCACCCTCTGGGCTGTGAAATGGTACCTAGATAGGCGTGTGCTCGTCTATCCCCTATTTTATTGCAATATGTTAGTCTACTGGCATGATGATGAACATTTCCGCAGCTCCATGAATCTTGTCGTCCCATCGGAGTACGTAGACAACAATAAACCAAGGAGGACGATGAGCGTTTGCGAAGTAAAAGTTCCTCGGCGAATGGCAGATGACAAGTTACGGTTTTTGTTCAGGGTACACGATGACAGGCAATTGTGCTGAGTTAATTGAATACTTGCTACAACACCCTAGCACCACACTGGTTTCTAAGACATTTCCAGCGACGAATTCTATTCGCGAAATGGTATTAGACTCCACGTCGATAAACGATGGATGCTGCTACTCAACGGTTTTCATCCATTCGGTCACCTTGCTTCGGCTTGCTTCCTGAGCCAAACGCTCTTCCTCCTCCTGTCGTTTTATCTGTCTCATAGCAGCCTCTTCCGGCGAAATTCCACTCAAATACATTAAGAAGAAATTCATATCGTCCATTGCCTCTATCAATGTGTCTTGGTTTTCCTCACCGGAAGAGGACTTGTTGCTGGGCTCATAATCCCCATCATTGGGGTCGTCAGCTTCCACAGGAGAACCATCGTCATTTCTGTCATTCTGGGGAGGATTGCGGGGCCTCTTGAGACAAGCCACATAATGTTGCTTGTATGTCTCCACCACAGCACTGCCCTCGCCTTTAGGCTTCCAGCGTTTGTAGGCGGCAACGCCATACATGAAATCAAGAATTACAGAAGGCGGTTGTGGGTGTCCTGTACCACTGAAAACTACTTGAGCGTGCGGTAGAGGAGGGGCTATGCCGATGTTTGGCACCAAGGTTGCTAATATGCTCTTGTCAATTGGTTTCTTCACGAGATGATGTAATATTATGCAATCTGGGTTTAGTTGGTCGAATGGGATGTCATTGGCATCCAATGCAAAATTCGGCACCTAATGGATTCATATCAAATATGCTTGAATATGAAATAAAAAGGGTTAATATACCTTTAAGAAAGCAACTTTTCCATTAGAAAACTTGCTATGCAGGTTCATGCTCAAAAAGATTCCATTCTTAACATCATTTATGTTGGAGATTGATACGGTTTCGTCATAGCAATGAGAACGATCTCGAAGAATCAGTTGAAGATACTAGAATAGATGATTAGAAGATATACATTAAACAATCTGAATTTTACATCGTTGCCTTTTTTCAGTGGAATTATGTGCGCTGCTTGACATTCCTCTTTGTCCTCCTGAGTGACAACACAATACTCCCCGTCTCGTGCCATGATATCTTGCCTAAAATTACTACGGCGCTGCGTTAGCCGCTCAGATGTTTCTCGTTCATTCAATCCATTGGGGTCTACGAAGGCGGGGTTCTCTGCAGAAATGAGATGGTGTAAAAATTTCGCATATAAGAAGAAATGTTACCATTATTAATAACACGATAGTAGTATTTATCGTTGGCCAATAGTTCACTGTCATAGTCGACGACAGAACCAATTGGCGTTTCAAGATCCCCGCGGGCGCCGCAAACACAGAACATAACGAATCGTAACCATTTGAGAGGGCGGATGGCAAGCCGTATAATATCTTCGGCAGGAATGGAGAGAACGGAAACTGGCGGCTTTCCAGCATGCAGTAGATAGATTTCGACCATGACAGGATCCGCCATAGAATGTGTAACCGTTACGTCGTCTTTCATTACATAAGCCTGCTCTTTCTCCTAATAACCAGCACGCGATGACTTGGTAAACCATGACACTCGTGTATACGCGATGGCTGACTGTATGCGGATTGGAGTATATAAAGTACACTGGCCGTGCCACAAAACTCAGAGAGTTCCTCATTGAGCTCTCCTCATCTCCGTCTGCAGAGACGGTCGGGCGCCACCGGTTCCGCATCACCTCCACCCATATCGTGCCCCCTACATCCACGACCTGCTTGTCCTCACCGAGATTGCGCGCCACAAGGAATGGAGCGGGCACACATGCGTCGCCGCGCTGCATGTCATCATCCAGTGTGCGGGCATCACTCAGGTCGTGCCCGTCGAGGTGGGGTGAGGGCGGCGGTTCGTGGTCGAGGGACACACAGATTTCGATTTCGACGAGTGAGTGCTTGTCTGATCTGAATGGTGAGATTGACCTTTGATACAAGGATCGTGTATAGCTGAGCTCCTTTTGTCAACGCGCCGTTTGCGCGTTTTTCTCGTGGCTTTCCAAAATACTTGAGCTTTCATCAGTAACATGGCTTCGCGTTTCATACCTAGAAGGCTAGATGTCGTCCATACATAGCCGGTTGGATTGTCGACAGCTGGCGCCAGGCACTCCGCTCAACAATATGACCTGCGCGCCGACCGCCGTAACCGACGCCATGCATGATGATACCTGAAAAACGGTTAGTCTGCATCCAAGGCGCGACTACCGGTTTGTCGTTGGTGATGGAACCCAAATCACGCTTTATCGGCTTGCCGAGGCGCAACTACCAGCTCGTCATCGGCGACGGGACTCAAATCACGCTTTACGAGCTTGCCGAGGAGTATCCTGAGATAATGCCTGTTACGAGCAGGCATGACCTGCATCATATGAGAGTAGGTCTTACCGTCCTTTAGCACTAAAGAACTTTGATTGACTGTATAGCTAGTGTTTTGTGTGGTCGCCGGACGCGCAGCTGGACGACTTGGTTGCAGGGCACGACCACCTGACACGTAGACCTTAAGCGATACTGGGCGTGTAGATGATGAACAGAACGAACTCGCTAGGCAGGCGACGAGCGTCGGCGAGACAAAAGATCCTCGGCGGGTGGCAGGCGAGCCATGCGACAAGGTGGTGGATAGTGGAAGAGAAGAAAGATGGCTGACAATGTTGGTAAACGGGTTTTTACACGCCTAGAATGCCTCACGTGAAGATTGTCAGCCACTTTCAGCAAGGACTTGGCGTACAGCGAGCACATGGCATGAAGATGCTGTCCATCATCTCGGGTTGAAAAGTGGCTAAGAATGCGAATATCAGCTCATACAACTGAGCGTGCTGAATGGCATATAAGGAGCATAAATCAGGGCTGTTACTCAAAGAACTTGCTTTGTCCATTGCTAAGCCAAGGTTATATAGGGGCTAGTGATTCATGTGATATCGCATTTGCTCGATCGCGTTCTGTCAAAACAAGTGCAGCCTGACGCGTCGCGGGAAGCCTATAAAAGTGCGCCCGTATTCGCCATTTCTTTCCAACCGCTCACCTTCTCTTCGACCTCGCCGCCACTTCTCCCTCATCTACTCGCTCTCCCTTCTGACCTCGACCTGCCTCCGACCTCGGCCCCCCCCCTGTCGCTCGACTCGCCCTTATCGTTGGCTCACCGCCGCTCGCCCTCTCTCGCCCTTAACGTTGACTCGCCCTCAAACTCGCCCTCAAACTCGCCCTCAAGCTCGTCCTCAAGCTCGTCCTCAAGCTCGTCCTCAAGCTCGTCACATTGACTCGACCTCAATCTCGACCTCAATCTCGTCCTCAATCTCGACCTCAAAACTCGCCCTCCAACTCGCCCTCCAACTCGCCCTCAACGTTGACTCGCCTCCGCCTTCAATTCTCGTCCTCCAACTTCGACACCGACACCGACACCGACACCACACCGACACCGACACGACCGTCCTCGACATTACCCCTTCCTTCTCTTCTCTTTCGGATAACCGGGTCCACCATCCACCTAATCAAGGACAACGCACGCCCCACCCCAGCGACCCGCCAACACCAATGTGTTGTTGGCGATCCGGAGGAATAGTGTCCCTTGGGAGCAGCTCTGTCGAGTTGACATCTTTCAAATACACCCCTCTGGAGCATGTGACGTAACCGCCTTGAGCGAATAGTTCGGCGGGAGGACATGCGGTCTTCGAATTCATCCACCTTGTGCTGGGCTGGCTGCAAGAGGATTAGTGTCCCTTGGGAGCACGCACACTCGCGCGTGACATCTTTCAAATACACCCCTCTTTGCCCTCTTGCGTCGTGTCCTACCGGTTGTCGCCAATGAGCGACTTTCTTCTTTTTCTCGTGTCCATGATGGCACGCTCTTCTCTCTTCGTCGACACTCGGACGGTCTGTCAAGACTGGATATGCAAGACCTGGTATGTGCCTCTTATTAATAATATTTTATTTGCCTCTCTTACAAGTTTACTAGTGATGGATCCCACGGAACTGCAAGATGACGCTGCCAGAAGTAATCAGAAGATGGATAGGCTCTTTGACTGGAGGCGACGCCGAAGGGGTGGATGAGGTGGTGAATGGATGGTTTGTGAAAGGTTGTTGAAGGTGACGTCCAGAGGGTAGATGGTGACTTGGGGCGCCTGTAGTACTAGAGTAGATATTGACGGGATTTGCAAAGTTGTCTTCATACTTGTTTTATCGGGGCATCTTAGAATATCATTTGCATTAGGAAGGTAGACAGACTCCAACTTAACCATCTCTTGTGGCGTTAACTTGATATACAGCGATGACCGTGTAGACAAACGATGAACACGATGAACCCACTTTCACTTTTGTCTATGTTCAATGGAACTAAGAATAGTTCATGAACATTGCCCGCAGTGATTATCGAGATTGACGCCAACATAGCCGACATGGTGTGGCATTTTGAAAAATAGATCCATGCACTCCTTCTGTCCCTGACAAGGATGAGTACGGAGGATACGAACAATATTTCTTGAATGCAATGCCATCCGCAATAAAGTGGCGCTTCTCTTCATGAAAGGACGCAGTCCGGGCAGTCAAGAAAGCTTTGGTTAGCTACGACACATTGACTTCCCAGCTAATGGGACAAAGCAATTTGCATCGAGAACTACTAATCACACACGAGTCCTACGATAAGTCGAAACCGGTAACAGGCCTGAGGGCTTAGCCAAGTTTCATAATCTGCAGGAGTCTGCATATACCAGTACTGGTGCTCAAAGAGTTTGCTTGCCAACGAAAGTCCTAATTCGCGTTTACTCGTTCGCGTTCTGTCAAAACAAGTGCAGCCTGACGCGTTGCGGAAAGCGCCACTTTCTTTCCAACCGCCCACCTTCTCTTCTCTTCCCTCGCCCTAGTGATTGGACTGTGGAATGTTGTTTGGTGGTACCCGGAGGATTGGTGGTTGACCAAATGCTGATGTTGAAGAGGACGGTTGCTTCGGGCAACTGCAGCGTGCACTGTACGTAGAAATTGTGAATACTAAACGTAAACTGAAATCGCAGTCAAACTCTGCTTGTGAGTGGTCAAATTGAGTGTGCTGGACAGAAACTTGAATATGCACATCACTCGTCCGTTCCTGTGAAGGATGGGTGAATTATGAAATTTGTGCATGTTTTCCAAATGCGAGTCGGTTACAAATCCATCTGCGTCAATATGCGAGGAATAGCCTAGAACTCTCGCCGCCTACTTGCTTATCTGCATCCAGGCCTCATGTGCACGACTTGTGCCACAAACTATGTTAACGGATGACGGCGAGGAGCAACGCGTATAAGATAGTGTGCTGGTCTGTGATGTAGGCACGGAGACACAGAGCCAAGTCTTTGCGTGAGCGGGGCACGTGACTCGAGCTCTCAGGTCGCAAACTGTCACCGTCGCCCGAGCGCTCGCCCCTCGCTCAACGTGCTGCCACTCCACTCTCCTTTCTTTCTTCACATAGACACATACATTCATTATGGCCGAAATAATAGATGACCCGGCTCTAGAAAGGGAACCGAATTTCAACGGTCCCACTTATGCCATTGTCAGACAGGCTCTGATAGTGGCGGTGTTGGATTCCGAGGTGTAGATCTTGTGACCCGGATTGAAGGAATTGTCCAGCAGTGGACGACGAGTGTCGGGCCCATTCCGAGGTGATGAGTTCAACTCATTGCCAGCTATTGTGTTGTCGTAAATAACTACAAACAATGTGACTACTATATGTAGATATGATATCTATGCTTATAGTGTCTGTATGTAGATAATAGCTATTCCAACAGGCGGAACACGATCTCACACAGGAGGAAGCAGCCAATAGGTTGCTTGAAGCTTGGAGAGCAGACCACGAGCAGCGCGTGCAGCAGTGGCAGCATCAGGAGCAGATCCGGCAGAATGCTCCACCACAGCCGAATCAACCACCTCCACCCAAGGAACAACATCGTGAAAACCCTCACCAATGGCGGCAACAAGGAGCGGACCAAGGGGGAGGTCAGGGAGATCAGCCCGGGGACAAAGACAACGGCGACAAACCGCTCAAAGAGGTGGTATGGGACACCAACAAAAGAGTTGGGACTTTCATCATCCCGCGACCATCCCAATATGCATGTCACAGAATCAAGAACCGGGAATACGTCCCCCTATGGTATTTTTGCCCAGACGGCTGCGCAGAAGCAGCGGACGAAAGCCATAGACCCGGAAATGATGCACTAGGCATCACGAGGACGGAGGCCGGCCTTGCGCTCAAACCAACAGCAGCTAGCCGACCCTCCAAGAATGCGTTGCAAGATCATGAACTGACTGGCGGCAATTCGACCTGGCGCATTCCAACTTCTTGGCACACATCACCACACATGGCTGGCCCAAGCACTACATAGAAGCTCTATTGGACTTCTTTGGAGCAATCTGTACCCACCAGCTTCGCACGCAAAACCACGGCGAGAAGATCTTACTCACTTATGCATCGCGAGTGAGACAAGAATGGCACGATAGCCTTGCTCGGGGAGAAGGCTTCAACATTGGGCTCATAAACGAGCAGTTGCTCGACATTATTGCTCGAGAGGTCAACAACTCGATACAAGCCAGCCTCGAACAACAGGTAAGCACCTCCACATCAAAAGAAAGCTCCGTAATGCTAAACGTTACCCCCCCTTTCTCTTCCGTTTCCTCGACATGCCTGAAAACGAATCATACCTCCACCCCCCACACCATGCCTGTACACGCTACCACCCGCTCCCACTGCTCCCGGCCACGCTTCCGCGCCTTTTCGTGCATGGCCTTGCTCCCATGATATACACATGCTCTGCTGGGCCACGCTACCGCGCTCCCTTGCGTACGGCCACACTTCCGGCCCCCCCCCACCGCTTTGCGCTCGGCCTGCTACCGCGCTTTGCCCGCGCTCGGCCATGCTACCGCGCTCAACCCATGCCCGGGAATTGGCAACAACCTTTCCACATGACAAATTTCAACCCGTACCTTTGTCACCCAACCCAAATGAATACCCGGTTACCAATCCTTAGTGGATAGCCAAATTACGGGACTCGCCCCCCCAAGGTCGAAATAAAGATCGCCACATGGCCCGCAGGTTTTCACGTTCGCCGGGCTACACATCAAACCAAGCCAAGAGAAGGTCTCGCTCCCCACGCCCAAGGTCACGTCGTCAGCGTTCCCCCTCGCCCCCGCACCACAAGAGGTCACTAGCAGCATCCCAAGCCTATAGCAAGCGATCCGAACGGGATTTTTCCCAGGGCGCAGACCTCGCCTGTGGCCAGTCGGTCTGCGCCATTTGCCTCGGCCGCAAGGCACACAACATCTACAAGTGTCATGCCGCATCCCTGTGGAGCAAAAAGCACCCAGCACACTGCAAGTGAAACTCCGAGGGTCACCTCATCAATCCAAATGGAGCCCGGCTCTGTTTCGATTGGCAACGCCCCAACGGCTGCAGCAACACTTTGCGCGCCCACACCGGGGTTCACGAATGTTCAGGGTGTGGAGACACCTCCCACGGAGCTCAAAGCTGCCCTCGCGCGGAGAGCGCAGACCCCTCTCACTCCGTATAAAGCCAATGCATGGGCGCAAGCGCTCAAAGACGCAGGGCTCCAAGACCAATACCCTGACATCGCACAAGGTCTCGCTGAGGGTTTCAAAGTGGGAGCGCCGAGTATCCAAGCCACCTCCTGTCCGCCCAATCATGAGTCCACGTTGCAGTTTGCGGAGATGTTCAACAGATCCCTACACCATGAGCTGTCAATGGGCAGATATATTGGTCCATTCACCCACAACACCCTCGAGGGCATTATCAGACCCTTCCAATCTTCTCCGTTGTCCATTATACCTAAACCGGCCAAGCCGGGTAAATACAGAATTATCCAAAATTTCTCATTCCCGTACACCCCTCATAATACTAGCATACTTCCATTAATGCACAGGTCAACCCTGACAAGTTCCCATGCACATGGGGCACCTTCAATACCATTTGCGACATCATCTTTCATCTCCCCCCAGGGTCCCAGGCAGCCGTGCGAGACGTTTCAGAGGCTTATCGCACGGTGCCCCTACATCCATCAGTGTGGCCGGCCACCGTCGTACGCCTCCCCAGAGATACCTTTGGGGTGGACACCAACTTGGGATTCGGTTACGCACCAGCAGCGGGGGTCTATGGACACCTGGCAGATGCAGGAGCAGACATCATGCGTTTGTGGGGCATTGGCCCAATTTCCAAATGGGTTGATGACCACATTTTCTTCCGTATTCTGCGAGAACATCTCCAGAAATACGAAAATCACCGACGCCAATGTGCGCAACGCATTCAGGACCATGGTTCCAGGATCCATGAGAGAGGCCGCATTGGTATCGAGGGGGGGACACACCAGACGGTTCGTATGAAGAATTTGACAACGATCACAGGTTCCCACTGTGTGATCTCACGCCCACTCTCCCGAGATCCACAGAGGACAATGCGTACACTTACGCAATGGAAGACATTGACCTTATCTCTGCGGAGTTGGGGATCACATGGGAAAAAAACAAAAGATATCCCTTTCACGTCAATTCCTACCTTTTTGGGTTTCAACTGGGACCTGGAAACCCGTCGAGTATCGCTTCCAGCGCAGAAACGTGAGAAATATCTCACGGCGATTGACAAATGGGAGGAGAAATACAAGCACACCCTGGAAGAGGTTCAGAGTCTGCACGGAAAGTTGTTACACACATCCCACATTTTACCAAAGGGACGAGCGTATCTCACCAGCTTGGAGGCCATGTTGGCCATCTTCGACGATCGTCCTAAGCTTCCACGGACTCCACCCAAACAGTGCGCGGCGGACATACGCTGGTGGAAACACCAACTCAAATATGAACCCATTTGTCATGGCTCGTATTCAACGCTCCAATTCTAAGACATTTAAATTCATTTTTCCTTTGTATTTTACTATAGTAGGTAGCCAAACACTTAGCTAAGTCGGCGTCTATCTTATCTAGTCAGCGCTAAGATTAGATTAGATTAGATAATGATTAGATTAGATTACGGACTACCGGACCGATGACTCATACCTAATGACTAATCCGCAGTCAATGCGCAGTCATGGCTATGCAGTCTGACTCACACAGGACTATTGTTAGCGTAGGGTTCCACAGCCTTTAGGGTTGTAGGGGTTAGCGCACAGACCATCCTGTAATGTATATAAACTGTGCAAGTAGCACCCAGAGTCCTCAGTCGAGTTCTCTCGGGTTTCTCTCCTACCCTCATCTCCTCTCTACTCTAAGTCTTCTGTTGGGGCCCTAAGCCGTCACGGCGAGGGTAGTCCTGATACCATTTCCCGTTCAATACCAGGCCCCGTCTTCGTCAATGACCCGAGCGCTTACTCAGACGCGAGCTCGGGCGTTGGCATTGCAATTTGGATCGACGGAAGATGGAGGGCTTGGAATTTGCGACCAGGCTGGAAAGCAGAAGGAAGAGACATCGGATGGGCCGAAGCCATCGGCTTCGAATTCCTCATCATCGCGCTACTATCAATCTGTTGAACGACCTTCACCCCAAATACCCCTAAGCGTAGCCTTCAACACGGCTATCACCGGTTTGACCCTTAGAGGGTATTTTCATTTATATTTTCTTTTATTTACGTATATTTAATTACAGTTCTATACACAAATATGTACATACACTAAAAGTGTATATAAGACCTGTAGATAGAGAATATACGTTCAGTTGCTCTTTCTTGCTTACCAGCATGTGAGTATCTCCACTCTATGAGTGTAAAGACCTGGAGAGGTCTCTGGTCACTGTCTCTGACAGTGATACAATACTCAAAACACCTGGAGAGGTGTCTGGTCACTGTCTATGACAGTGATACAATACTCTTGTCATCACAGACGTATGACTCTATGTCTAACGGACATATGAGCTCATCGTTCATAACAGTGACGACCACTGAGACAAACTATGTCTGACGGACATATGATTGCTGCTCAACAGGTTATGGGCCCCGATAAGCCCGTCATTGTTGTCAACGATGACAAAAACATGTCTCAAGGACATGATCAACGACGATGAAAAATTTTCACATTTTAAAAAATTATTTTTTATGAAACAAGACGCTAATAAAACATGTTTCATAGATAAAGATATCATACACTATGTCGTCCTCCAAAACTTCCACTGGCATTGATTCCATCAATATCTTTTCTGGTATCGACTACCGTGTTTGGGCAGAAAGGATGAAATCCTATCTTCTCCATATTGGATCTTGGGCAATCATTAATAAATCATTTCTGAAACCATCTCCTCCCGCTGACGCCGCCACCGCTACACTTACTGCTGCTGCCGCTACCGAATATAAAAAAGATCTTCGAGAATGGCAAAAACTCAACGACTCTGGTCTTGGTGCTTTACGTCTCAAAGTATCAGATTTGATCAGGCGACATATAGCTTCAGAAGATGAACTTCTCATAGCATGGACAACGCTAGAGAATAGCTACAAAAAGACGACTCCAGCGCTCATTTTTGAACGGTTTCAAAAGGCAGTCAAATTTCAATTGTCAGGAAAGGATCCCGTTCCTGAAATCGAAAGACTTGGCTCGTACTTTTCACAGCTCAGGGAAGATAAAGTCAACATTCCTGACTTTATGCAAGCTCTTATACTTGCAGCCGCTCTTCCGAAAGAGTGGACCGCTGTTTCTACAGCAATGTTCCAATTATATGGAACAGATAAATTCACTTTCGAAACGATCTCTGATTCCATCATCGGAGAATATCGAAGGGGATATGCTATGAAGCAACAGTACAACTCGAGGGATAAAGCGAATAAAATCAGCGGAGTTAAAAGGAAGGAGAAAGATGCGTCATGGAATAATCAAAAGAAGGATGACAATGATCAGCGTCAGGGTTCTGATGAATCCAAAAACCAAAGACCTCGCTCTCGCAAGGGCTTTAGAGGCAAGGGAAAGAAACGCGCCCAAGAAGCAGACGTTCCTCCTGAATCTGATCAGGAGCAGAATGCTGTCGAGATCATATCTCCAGCTCTTTCTGTTGCAGCTAGAAATGTACAAGCCCGCATGCATCCATCAGCTACCCGATTCACGGGTCAGTCAAAATATGGAAAAGGAACATGGCAACGATCTATAAACACTAGATCCCTCGCTGATCGCCTTGGCGTCACACCAACAACAGAAACGTTGAAAATACTTGACACCGTCACAAAAGATGAATTATCTTTTGAACCACCTCCCAAACGTAAAAGATCTGACATAGATCTTGATTATTCAACAGTGGGAGATCCATATGACATTTTGGAAGAAACGTTATTTGATAATGGTGAAAAAGATTATGATATTCCAAAGGATCCGTTTGACGATCAAATGGATCCTCTCTTTGATGATGACGCTGTGAGCCTCGGTGACGAGTTAAGTCATTCATTTGTCAATAGAGAAACTACTAAACGCTTTTTACAGCAACATGGTAGTATAAATGTATATAGCGAAAATATACATTATTTTTCTCATTGCAATAATTGTGTGAAATGTAAAGAAAATGAGTCGTCATGGATCCTAGATTCAGGAGCATCATTACACTTTACTCACAATCAAAATGACTTCCTATATTATCGATCGCTAATTGATAAAAGATTTGTACAAACCGCTGCTAAAGGTAAAACTTTACAGATACTAGGCGTAGGTGCCGTTATGATCAAAATTATTGTCAATGGAAAGACAGATATTAAATTGATCAGGCCAGTCTTCTATATACCTGACATGGATACGAGATTACTCTCCATGGGAACATTCCTAAATCAAGGATATTCCCTTTCAGGAAATAAAGATCACATTGATCTAACCAAAGAATCTTCCATTATAAGATTCTCACCACACGAACAAGGTCAAACCATATATTGGTTAGACTCTGAGATTCATAACGAATCTATAAATGTTGTAACACAAAAACCAGATTTTCATATATGGCATAAACGATTGGGACATCCACAAGATGAAGTAATCCGTAAAGGAAAAATTCATTTAGAAGGATTCCCTAATATTCCTGTTCCTAAACGGAAACAAACTTGTTCAGGATGCGCTAAAGGAAAAATGCGCAGTAAATCATTTCCAGAGTCACAAAGTAGAGCTTCGTCTCCTTTTGACTTAATACATTCAGATCTTAAGGAAATCTCAATGATATCATATCACAAATATAAATATTTCATGACATTTATCGATGATTTTTCTGGACATCTATGGATTGGTTTATTAAAGAAGAAATCCGATACGGAATCTTCATTAAAACAATTTGTTGCCTTAATAAGGAATAAATATCAAAAATTGCCTAAGAAATGGCGATTTGATGGAGGAAGCGAATTCACTAAAAGTGAAAAATATCTCAAAGATCTTGGAATTGAAATCCAAAAATTGTTACCATATACATCACAACAAAATGGCAGAGCTGAAAGAATGAATCGAACTATTTGGGAAAAGTCACAATCCCTTAGATTCGACGCCTGTTTACCACAATCATGGTGGGAATTTGCGCTTGAACACGCAGTATACCTATATAATAGGACTCCCATAGCTCGTAATAAATGGCAGACACCATATTTTCTTATTGAAAAGAAAAAACCGAATGTATCGGATTTACGAGTGTTTGGATGCCAAGCTTATGTATATATTCCTGCTGAACGCAGACAAAATAAGCTTGAAGCCAGATCAAAGATGATGATCTTTCTGGGATATAAAAATGGAATGAAAGGGTATAAATTTATGAACCCTGAAAACAATACCATTTTTATGGGAACTACAGCAGTATTTGACGAAACAAAATTTCCAAAATGTCGAAACTCTAATCAAAATCCCACATTCCTCAATCCAGAGGAAGAGTTTGAGGATCTCATGCCAGAAATACCTCATGAAACGTCTAAAGAACATAATACATCAGATGAAGAAGAAGATTCATCGAAATCAGAGAGTGATAATAACTCATCTGACGAATCTAGCATATCTCCCAAAGGAAAGGGATCTGATAGTTCAAAAGACGATTCTAAAAGTGATGATTCAGATAATTCTGAAAGTGATGATTCAGACAATCAAAATGAAGTTGAGGAAGATTTATTTGCTCCTTCAAGACCATCATCTCCTAGACCAACTAGAACCAGACGATCAGTAAATCGACCAGATAACGTCTATGGAGATTTAGATCCAGTCGAAATCGAAAAAATTGATAGAAGAACGAGATTAGATCGTTTCACGATTAATAAACTATTATCGTGTGCAATTCCCATCAATGAAACAGCTAATACAGCTGTACCAGAACATCATCACGAAATATTTCGTTTACCAGTCAACGAACAACAAGACTGGATTAACGCCGAACAAAAAGAATGGGATATGCTCATTAAAAGAGGCGTTATAATAAATCTACAACATCTCCCTGAAGGCCGAAAGGCTATAGGTTGCAGATGGGTTTATGTCCAAAAAGACGATGGACGTAAAAAAGCTCGTCTAGTTGCCCAGGGTTTTTCCCAAATAGATGGCATTGACTACGATGAAATATTCTCACCAGTAGTAAGATATGAGACATGCCATCTCATACTTGCACTTGCAGCACTAGAAAATTTATATATATCATTTCTAGATGTGACTGCTGCTTTCCTATATGGAAAACTGGACGAAGAAATATATATGAAACAACCACCAGGTTTTATCAATAAAGACAAGAAAAGCATGGTATATCGATTACACCATGCACTTTATGGATTAAAACAAGCTTCATTAGCTTGGTGGAAATCATTAGACGAGTCAATGGAAAAAATGGGCTTCATACGAATACATTCAGATGCTGGTGTATTTATTTTTAAACAAGGAACCAACATAGTCATAGCGATTATCTATGTCGATGACTCAATGTTTTTGGGATCCAACAAAATCATAACATTGCATAAAAAGCAGGAGTTTATGAATAGATGGGAATCTAAAGATTTAGGAGATCTCATCAATGGTCAATCAAAAAATTTCTTATCATTTCAAATAAAGAAAAATGGAAATATCATTACCATCGATCAAAAACCCTATTTGCATAAAATAATCCAGAGACTAGGAATGAGTGACGCTACTCATACAAATACTCCTCTTCCTACTGGATATGAACCAATTAAAAATGATCAAATATTAGATCATACGATTAGATCTCAATATCAATCGGTTATTGGTTCATTATTATATCTGATGATTGGAACAAGACCAGACATTTGTTTTGCTGTAATAAAAATGTCGCAATTTTCAGCAAATCCGTCATCAGATCATCTAAAAAATGCAATAGGAATGGCTAGATATTTAGCCAAATCAATAGATCTCTGCATAAAATACGACGGATCATTAAGATCTGGCTTAATGAGTTATACAGACTCAGATTGGGCTTCAGATAAAAATGATCGTCATTCCACATCTGGATTCTTTACTCTTTTATCAGGAGGAGTAGTATCTTGGACGTCTAGGAAACAAAAAACGGTAGCACTATCGTCAACAGAGGCAGAATATATGGCCTTATCTGACTGTGCTAGAGAGAACAAATGGATTAGATCTATTCTTACAGAAATCCATTTTCCCATAACTATTGCACCAATATACGGTGACAATATGGGATCTCTATTTATTGCAAATAATCCCGTTACTGAAAAACGTTCCAAACATATTGATATCAAATATCATCATATACGAAAACTCATAAATAATAAAGAGATTGAATTACGATTCATCAAAGGATCTGAAAATCCTGCAGATATTCTGACTAAAAATCTTGGTCGAATATTATTTCAAAAATTTATACCAATGTTAGGTTTATCAGAATCATTAAATTGATTACTGATGGCCCTGGAGTAGGGCCTTAAACTGCTTCATTTTACTGCATTACAGGGAACAGTCTATCACTGTTGAGATTACTCCAGTTAAACCCAAAGACTGTTGAACAGCTGTATCATTATGGGAAAAAATAAGAAACCACGCAGTAAAAAACAACAATCAATACTAACTATTGGAGGACATTCCAATGTTGGATATGAATGCGAGCGCTCATCTCGCTGCCAATTTGAGCAAACCCCACCTACACCTTCTAGAAAACCACAGCCATTAATCACGATGACTCCGGCTGTTGCCATGTGGATGGACCAAGCCCTCCAAGGACGAGATCCTTGGACATTTCCTCCTAAAGCCTTTTGGGCTTGGCAATTAAAAGAAAGGTGGAGACGTGAAGGTGTCTCTGGACACATTTCTTTCGAGGATTTTTGAAAGAATATACGCATCTCTTCTTGCAGACTTGTGAGAAGATCGTTACTAATCAGTACATGAATGTACAGATTATGGGGGGGTGTTGAACGACCTTCACCCCAAATACCCCTAAGCGTAACCTTCAACACGGCTATCACCGGTTTGACCCTTAGAGGGTATTTTCATTTATATTTTCTTTTATTTACGTATATTTAATTACAGTTCTATACACAAATATGTACATACACTAAAAGTGTATATAAGACCTGTAGATAGAGAATATACGTTCAGTTGCTCTTTCTTGCTTACCAGCATGTGAGTATCTCCACTCTATGAGTGTAAAGACCTGGAGAGGTCTCTGGTCACTGTCTCTGACAGTGATACAATACTCAAAACACCTGGAGAGGTGTCTGGTCACTGTCTATGACAGTGATACAATACTCTTGTCATCACAGACGTATGACTCTATGTCTAACGGACATATGAGCTCATCGTTCATAACAGTGACGACCACTGAGACAAACTATGTCTGACGGACATATGATTGCTGCTCAACACAATCTACCCAAAAGGATCAGCTTTCAAGGTATACGGAGATAACCAAGGAATTGTCGAGGGATGGAAGTCAGGTCGCAGCCGAAACCCCCAAGTTAATCTCATCTTCCGCCGCATTCATGAAATCTTGGATCAAGCAGAATGCAGAGTCATTGCCCGTTACATCCCATCCTCCTTCAACCCAGCCGATGGACCATCCAGAGGTATATACCCACCGCTATGCGCACTTCTACCGGAATTTGACCTCCCAGACCCCGTGTGATGTTTCATTGCCGACATCAAAACAAACGGAAACAAGGGACAATGGAAAAAACATTGATCCGGATTCAGGTAGAGCGTCAAAGCACTTGCGCCTATCGCTCAACCCCCAGCGACAGGAGCACTCGGCCAACTCAATGGCAACATTAGCCAGCTACAGACCCCCTTGCCCAGCTAAAGAGCACCTAGCGAAATGGATACCAGCAATGCCGAGAGTCACACGTGGAGAATCATCAGCCAGGGCGCAGCAACGAGTCCAAGAGGTCGTCCAGCACGCCTGGGCAGAATCAACCAAAGCTACATATGGCTCAGGGCTCATGGTGTACCACATTTTCTGCGACACCAACGCAGTTCCAGAAGGAGAAAGAGCGCCAGCAAGCCCGCATCTCATATCCGAGTTCGCATCAACAATCACAGGGCAGTATTCGGCCACGACAGTGTCTAATTACGTAGCAGGAGTTCGCGCATGGCACATATTGCATGGTCTAACTTGGGCACCGAACGACAAAGAATTAGACGCCATTTTAAAGGCAGCGCAAAAACTCGCGCCCAAGAAGTCCAAACGCAAACCACGCCAACCATTATCCACTGACGATTTATTGATGGTTCGAACGCAGTTAAACCTTGAAGACCACGAACATGCCGCGGTCTTCAGCTGTCTCACAACTACCTTTTTCTGCGCAGCCAGACTGGGAGAATTTACCACGCAAAATCTCAAATCTTTTGACCCACAATCACAGGTCAAACGATCTGACGTACGAAAGGAAACCGACCGAGATGGCAGGGTGATGACAGTGTTTCATCTCCCAAGAACCAAAGCAGCAATAAACGGCGAAGAGGTCTCCTGGGCCGCTCAAAACGGTCTCTTCGATCCCGAGCAAGCCCTCAACCATCACCTTCAAGTGAACGACCCCCCAGCGGATGGCCCCCTCTTCGCATACCGGTTCCAAAAGGGACACAAATGCTTAACCAAGCAGCGATGCATCAAAGTGCTTGCCAAGGCGCTCACGGACGCAGGGAGAACACCACTACAGGGCCACAGTATTCGGATTGGAGCAACCTTAGAATACCTCTTGCGAGGAGTTCTGTTCGACGTAATGAAAACCAAAGGACGCTGGGCCAGCGATGCCTTTCAGATCTATTTGCAGAAGCACGCTGTTATACTTCTACACTGCTAGGCAGCTGTGTAGAGGGGGAGGGTTGTGTTGTATTTGGAAGGTTCCCGACACCCCGAGGGTGTCTAGTGATGATTCAGTGCGCGCGCTGTGTAATGACGGTGGCTGTGACGACGTTGACGCTGGAGGGAGCCCCCCAAACGAGGGGGAAAGAGGGGGGGACCAGCCCAAAACCGAGAGGAAAACTGACAATTACGGGGAAAGGAGGGTGTGTTGTATTATTGTGACTACATGTGACAGTGTACTATAAACCAACCATTACCAAGCATCTCCAATTTAGGCAGAGCCCCTGTCCACTGCTGTACAGAGCTCTAGCTCATCATCCTCATCCAACTTTGAAACTCTGACCGTCCTCGGTCAGCTGCTGATGGCCAGTGGTGAACGAGGTGGTGACGAGTGGGGTGCGTTGGGCGTACGACGGACAATGGCAAGGGTGGGACGGCGTTGGCTGGCTGTCGATCGGGGGACGAACGGCGGTACTGGCGTTGCGAGACGGATGTCGGCTGGCTGGCAATGGACGGGCGACGGTCGAGGCTTTGACTGACGGCGTGAACGTGGTGACGACGTGGCGGTCGATGGGTGTGGACCGACGAACTGTCGTTTGGTTGACGCACAGGTGTCGTTGTGGCACGGTTGACTCGGCGTTGACTATCGATTGACGGCGTCTGGGTTTTGACTACCGGCGTGGACGTGGTGACGTCGTGATGGCATGTTGGTCCGGTGGAGGGGCTGTAGTACATTGTAGTCGACTAGAATACTTGTGAACGGCGGATTGGGTGTTCGTAACGAATGTTTTGGGGTGCTGACAAGCTGTGGGGGCGAAAACGAGGGCGGTATGTGTAACGAGGGCGCGTTGGGCGCTGCGCGAGCTGAACGGTCTTGCGAGTGGTACCTAACTGATGGCGAGGCGTCACAGTTGAAACGAATGGTCGGATACGCGAGTCGGAGCTTGCAGGAGCGGTTGACGACGGTGGCGACGGGCTGAATTCGACTTGAACTAGCGGGGGCTGGAGAGCTGGTGCGGCGCGGATACGAAACGAAACGATGACTTAGCAAAAGATAGACCCGTGCGTGTCTCTGACGACGGCGACTATGAACGATGACGATAACTTCAAAAAAAAACTTCAATGCACGGGCTAAACGGCGGGCGCTGGTCCGGAGACGAGTGGCAGGCGTCGACAACGGTGTTTTCCGTTGACTACGAGGGGAAGACGGGCGGTGGGCGACGAAACGGATTGCGTGCGGGCATCAACATGGTGAGGTGGGCGCAAATGTCGGCTGGCGGGCGCATTACGTCGTTAAGTGGGCGCGTTACGCGGGAAAGTGGGCGCTCGTTGGGAAAACGGTCAGAGTGGTCATGGCGAGGGGTGTCGGCTGTAGGGGTCGGCTAGAAGGCGAGCGTCGGGCGACGAGCATGGTGGTGGGCGCGAGGCGGGCTCGTCACACAATGTGACGGGCGCTCGTAGCTAGACTAGTCCGAGGGGGTCGTAAACGAATGTCGGCGGTCGTCAGAGGGCTGTGGGCGTCGTAACTGAACAAACACGAGGCGGAGGTGAGGCTGAATCTTCGTGAGGAAAGCTCGTCGAGGGGAAGTGCCGGTGGTCATCTTCACAAGGCCTCACTGGGGCAGCCATTATGTTATACTTCTACACTGCTAGGCAGCTGTGTAGAGGGGGGAGGGTTGTGTTGTATTTGGAAGGTTCCCGACACCCCGAGGGTGTCTAGTGATGATTCAGTGCGCGCGCTGTGTAATGACGGTGGCTGTGACGACGTTGACACTGGAGGGAGCCCCCAAACGAGGGGGAAAGAGGGGGGGGACCAGCCCAAAACCGAGAGGAAAACTGACAATTACGGGGAAAGGAGGGTGTGTTGTATTATTGTGACTACATGTGACAGTGTACTATAAACCAACCATTACCAAGCATCTCCAATTTAGGCAGAGCCCCTGTCCACTGCTGTACAGAGCTCTAGCTCATCAACGCCCAAATACTGGCACCCTACATGCAAGCAGAGCCGGCTGTTCACGAATCATTCGTGAGGTATACCATGCCACGAGCCCGGCGTTGATAAGCAGGGTGAGTCACCTGCCTCCTACATAGGCGGGATCGAGTTGCGCTCGTCGCGTCGCCAGCCTCCTAACACAATGGGAACGCAGCTCACCTCTTCCCCTGGCAGGTCTTGGCCAGAAAGCGCTGCGCGCTTCCCCACTCCGCTCCTTTATCATTCACAACATCAATGCATTCATTAATAATAAGATACTGTGTACTTAGTCACATCCAAACGAGTATTGCACTTCAGGCTTGATCCACCGAGCCTCCGCCTCCATTCCGCAGGTCACGATTGAGCAATCGCAAAGAGTGCCGGTCTGTGATGTAGGCACGGAGACACAGAGCCAAGTCTTTGCGTGAGCGGGGCACGTGACTTGAGCTCTCAGGTCGCAAACCGTCACCGTCGCCCAAGCACTCGCCCCTCGCTCAACGTGCCGCCACTCCACTCTCCTTTCTTTCTTCGGCCCACCCACCACTCCCTAGACTTTAGCAAGACTCACAACGCACCACCATTCACCCCAAGAGTCTCGCCAAAGTCACGCCTCGTCTGCATCATTAGCCCCCTCTGGTCAGCAAGATACAGCCGATCCCTTCGCACGGTGATCTACGAGGCGTGGGCCCGCCCACCCACGCAGCTCACCTCTTCCCCCGGCAGGTCTTGGCCAGAAAGCGCTGCGCGCTTCCCCACTCCGCTCCTTTATCATTCACAACATCAATGCATTCATTAATAATAAGATACCGTGTACTTAGTCACATCCAAACGAGTATTGCACTTCAGGCTCGATCCACCGAGCCTCCGCCTCCATTCCGCAGGTCACGATTGAGCAATCACAAAGACCTCATTCATACTCGAATACGTCACATGATCAGATTGTTACTTTGCGTGACAAATGAAAAAAATGGATAAGGGTTTTAAACCAGTGGATTTTAATCAATTATGGGCCCGAGGAAAGATGCGAAATGCAAAAAGGATCAATCGCTCGGGCCCGGAATTTTGATTTCGGGAGCATTGAGAGACGAGTACAACTTTTTCTGATCTATATATGGTTACCAGTGCTAGGGCTCCCGAAGTTCAGTTCAGTTCGGTTCAGGGTCATTTTTGGCTGAACCTGAACCTAGTGTCATGGTTTACCAAGTCATCGTGTGCTGGTTATTAGGAGAAAGAACAGGCTTATGTAATGAAAGACGACGTAACGGTTACACATTCTATGGCGGATCCTGTCATGGTCGAAATCCATCTGATGCAGGCTGGAAAGCCGCCAATTTCCGTTCTCTCCATTCCTGCCGAAGATATTATACGGCTTGCCATCCGCCCTCTCAAATGGTTACGATTCGTTATGTTCTGTGTTTGCGGCGCCCACGGGGATCTTGAAACGCCAATTGGTTCTGTCGTCGACTATGACAGTGAACTATTGGCCAACGATAAATACTACTATCGTGTTATTAATAGTGGTAACATTTCTTCTTATATGCGAAATTGTTACACCATCTCATTTCTGCAGAGAACCCCGCCTTCGTAGACCCCAATGGATTGAATGGACGAGAAACATCTGAGCGGCTAACACAGCGCCGTAGTAATTTTAGGCAAGATGTCATGGCACGAGACGGGGAGTGTTGTGTTGTCACTCAGGAGGACAAAGAGGAATGTCAAGCAGCGCACATAATTCCACTGAAAAAAGGCAACGATGTAAAATTCAGATTGTTTAATGTATATCTTCTAATCATCTATTCTAGTATCTTCAACTGATTCTTCGAGATCGTTCTCATTGCTATGACGAAACTGTATCAATCTCCAACATAAATGATGTTAAGAATGGAATCTTTTTGAGCATGAACCTGCATAGCAAGTTTTGTAATGCAAAAGTTGCTTTCTTAAAGGTATATTAACCCTTTTTATTTCATATTCAAGCATATTTGATATGAATCCATTAGGTGCCGAATTTTGCATTGGATGCCAATGACATCCCATTCGACCAACTAAACCCAGATTGCATCATACTACACCGTCTCAAGTATCAGCGACTTCCCAGGAATGTATTAAAAACCTTGGCGTCTGGTGCAGCCCCTTATGAACAGCATGATCAAGTAGTATTTGACGGCACAGGACACCCACAACCGCCTTCTGTAATCCTTGATTTCATGTATGGCGTTGCCGCCTACAAACGCTGGAAGCCTAAAGGCGAGGGCAGTGCTGTGGTAGAGACATACAAGCAACATTATGCGGCTTGTCTCAAGAGGCCCCACATTCGTCCCCAGAATGACAGAAATGACGATGGTTCTCCTGTGGAAGCTGACGACCCCAATGATGGGGATTATGAGCCCAGCAACAAGTCCTCTTCCGGTGAGGAAAACCAAGACACATTGATAGAGGCAATGGACGATATGAATTTCTTCTTAATGTATTTGAGTGGAATTTCGCCGGAAGAGGCTGCTATGAGAAAGATAAAACGACAGGAGGAGGAAGAGCGTTTGGCTCAGGAAGCAAGCCGAAGCAAGGTGATAGAATGGATGAAAGCCGTTGAGTAGCAGCATACATCGTTTATCGACGTGGGGTCTAATACCATTTCGCGAATAGAAGTCGTCGCTGGAAATGTCTTAGAAACCAGTGTGGTGCTAGGGTGTTGTAGCAAGTATTCAATTAACTCAGCACAATTGCCTGTCATCGTGTACCCTGAACAAAAACCGTAACTCGTCATCTGCCATTCGCCGAGGAACTTTTACTTCGCAAACGCTCATCGTCCTCCTTGGTTTATTGTTGTCTACGTACTCTGATGGGACGACAAGATTCATGGAGCTGCGGAAATGTTCATCATCATGCCAGTAGACTAACATATTGCAATAAAATAGGGGATAGACGAGCACACGCCTATCTAGGTACCATTTCACAGCCCAGAGGGTGAAACCAGCATCCGGCAGCATCGACGGGGTACTAAAGGTAACAGAAGGGTGGCGTGACCACTCACTCCCCAGGCGCAACTGCTCGTCACAATCCCCAGCCAGACCTTGGAGGCGATAGGGAGGCCAGGTGTAGCACCGCTGTAGCTTGCAGTGCAATAAGGGCATATCGCTTGTCGGCAGTCGGAGAATTTAAAAACCGTAATGGAACCAATGATGACGAACATCTCCGAGTCGTCGACAGGGGGCGGACGTTGTTATCTACGACGTTTAAAGCGGCCAGGTTAGAGAGAAACCGATTTCATTGTGAATCACTAACCTGGCGCGCAGCAGGTACCTCCCAGCATACCAGGTTTTCCCATCATTCGTCACCGAGCTGCGTATACAAGGGATCTTTGATTATTCGTCGGTTTAATGCAAAGGACTAAGCGTTATGGACAGCCCGTCTGCGCAACAATGTCTTGAGCTCTGTACAAAGCTATCCTTGTTGAATCGCACCTGTGGGTCTTGCTGATCGACAGCATTTTATTTTGCGTCGTTCGATCGATGATCGCCCGCCACATGGCAGTCAATCAACGGTACACTGATTACTGCTTTCTACCACTCTAAGCGTACGTGGTTGATGTTGTCGGCCGGATTCTCTTAATCTCATCGCCCCAGCGCTATCGTTAAACTGTCAAACAACGTCAGAAGGCATTCAGGCACCTTGAACAATCCCATGTTACCTTGACCAAAGAAAAACGCGCCTTGAACCTCTCTGTGCCATTTCCGTGCTTTTGGTTCGATCCCGAAGGATCTTAAGCCCAGGGCCCACGACAAGGGAAGCACGAGGAAAAGAGGCAGGTAGCCTCTTCACCATCCCTGGGACGCACCTTGTATTTGGCGAACGAGGCGGGCGACGGGGCGATGAGGATAACCTAAATAAACTGTGGAAATGCGGAAATGTCAGCCAAATGGAGAAAGTAAAGAAAGAGAACAAAAGAAACCAAACCGATTCCATAAATGTGCGCAACACTACTCCCTCTCACCCCCAGCCATCTAACAGACGGTCCGGAGCTTTCCCGCCACGATTTTCGCCTGCACCCACGCAGCATATTCTTTTCTCATCTCGTCTGTGACATTGTCAACATCTACCTTCGCCACCCCGCACCTGACTGGTGGTGGACTAGTTAACCTAGTAGGGCGGTTAGGTGTTGAACAGACGATAAAAAATGAATCATCGTAATCGCAAACCGGTGCCTCCTTATGTTTGAATATACCAAGGCTGGCATTCCAGAAGCGCTTGAAAGCAGACTCGGTGGACACCTGTATTACGGCAGTTCGGATTATTGCTTAGCGGTGAAGAACGCGACAATTACCTCGCGGTGCACCACCCTGACGCGCCTGGGGATATGAGTTTGAGCCTTGCCCGTCATGGGAACCAAAAGCGTCACTAGGTCCTCGTCCTCGTCTTCCCCTTGGAGCACTGGCAACTGGGCGACTGGAAAATCCTTGGCGAAATGAATACGGGGAAAATCTGCAAAATGATCAGCAGCATTAATGTGCGGGAGTTGACGACCGGCGTCGGAGTTAACAGTGGAAGGCATGGTGGTGTGCATGGTGGTGTGCATGGTGTGTGTGATAGTAAGGAAGAAAGGCTGACGCGCGCCAGTGAACAGTAAATAGGCGCGCACGATTGAAGCCCCTATCCAAAAGCGGTCTGTGGCGTGCTCGTTGAATAAGTTACGCTTACGTTTATCTTCATCGTGCACGTTGCTCCTCGCCGTCATCCGTTAACATAGTTTGTGGCACAAGTCGTGCACATGAGGCCTGGATGCAGATAAGCAAGTAGGCGGCGAGAGTTCTAGGTTATTCCTCGCATATTGATTGTACAAGTAAAATAACGCAAAATAAGCCAGATGATTTTTGCTGTGTCGTTTCATTTACTTAGCTATCATCGATATACTTGTATCGCTACAAGCGGGGATCCATCCTCGGCTGACATTTCTACTTGTTGATAGTTTAGAGGGGATCTACGATCCCCTAATAAATTTTTTCTATGCGAAAAAAAAAGTTCAGTGACACCCTTTTGTATTGAAGGAGTATCTGTTAACGGTTACACGTGTGAACAAGAAACGCAAGACAAGTATATTGGTAGCAATGGGGAAAACGGATGGACGACATGGGTTACAAAATAGGTTCTACAGAAATCAAGGAAAAAACGTGAGTTGTCTGAATAAAGCAACATCAGTGTGATACTTCACGAAAAAAACAAGGTCCTACTTCAGATGCAGATTCAACGGTCCAAGCCTGATATCGTCAACAACAACAATTTGCATCGTCCACTCCTACATGCAGTCGGGGTCAGCACAATGGCGTTTGGTAATAGGAAGTGAGATGGCGGTACCTTGAACCTTTATGTAAACAGGAGTGGAGGGCATTCAAGAAAGGCTGATAATACGTTGGTGCATAGTAAATGCATTGATACACCACTTTTTACGGATGTTGAGCTCACCTCTCGCCTCTCCTGAGGACGTTGTCGACTTCATCGCCAACGTAAGCGGCGAAGAGTGGGCCTGGAATACAGATGGTGTTGACGTCAGACATTGGGGAAGAGAGAAAAGTAAGCTGTAGGATTCTGGGAGGGTCTCAGTGGATGGGGGCAACGTCTTTTATACTTTATCTGTCCCAGTCTATGTCCAATGGTCGGTATGATTCGTCGAGTCATGTGTGTGAGCGCAGTAGCTTCTGGGGAATGGATCAGCGCTATCAGCGCTCTGATCGTCTCTCGATCTTCTCTTGGGGCACATCGCGATTCGCGATCACACCCGCCTCTTACCTTCCTGTATGCCACCTCGTCGTCACTCGTGGGAGAATGTATTGGCACGTTGAAGCGTGGGAACACGTAAATAAAAGAAAAAATCTCCACCGACGACGACGACGACGACGCTCCACCATGTCGTCGACGAGTGGACTGAAGCCGATCGCTCCCGTGCCAACCGCGGCCGACTTTCTGGACATCGTGCTATCCAAAACGCAGCGCAAGACGCCGACCGTGATCCACAAAAACTTCAAGATCAGTCGAATCCGTAACTTTTACATGCGCAAAGTCAGGTTCGCGCAAGATGCGTTTGACGAGAAGCTTGAGGGCATTTTGACCGAGTTTCCCATTCTGGATGTGAGTCGTCTCTTCCTCAATGGGGGGGGATGGTGCGACAAAAAAAAAAAAAAGATTTGATAACTAAAAGGTGGGGGGTTTTTTTTAATATTTTTTATTTTTTATAGGATTTACACCCGTTCCTGTCGTCGTTGATGAACGTACTGTACGACAAGAACCACTACAAGCTGGCGTTGGGCCAACTACGGACGGCACGGCACCTGATAGGGCAAGTCGCGAAAGACTACGTGCGGCTGCTCAAGTTCGGGGACTCGTTGTACCGGTGCAAGCAGCTCAAGCGCGCCGCGCTCGGCCGCATGGCGACGGTGATGAGGCGGCAGAAGGACCCCCTGGCGTACCTCGAGCAGGTACGGCAACACCTATCGCGGCTGCCCTCGATCGACCCCAACACGCGCACGCTCCTCGTGTGTGGGTACCCGAACGTGGGCAAGTCGTCGTTCGTGAACAAGGTGACGCGCGCGGACGTGGACGTGCAGCCGTACGCGTTCACGACTAGGTCGCTCTTTGTCGGACACTTGGACTACAAGTATTTGCGGTGGCAGGTGATCGATACGCCTGGCATCCTGGACCACCCGCTCGAGGAGATGAACACGATCGAGATGCAGAGCATTACGGCGTTGGCGCATCTCAAGGCGGCCGTACTCTACTTTATGGATCTGAGTGAGCAGTGTGGGTATACGGTCGAAGCACAGGTACGCCAGTGACGCCGTCAATTTTTTTTCTTTCTTCTGAAGACACGTTGTGTACAGTGTAAACTATTCCACTCGATTAAACCCTTTTTGCGAACAAACCGACGCTGGTGGTCGCCAACAAAACTGACGTCGCGCGTCTGTCGGACCTGCCGGCAGAGACGCAAGCGCTCGTCCAAGACGTACTCTCTTCTGAGGCGGGGATTAAGCTTGTGGAGGTCTCGTGCCATACGGACGAAGGGGTGACACAGCTCAAGACGGCGGCGTGCGATGCTCTGCTGGCGCACCGGATCGAGACCAAGATGAAGGGTAACAAGGTGAACGCGATCGCGAACCGGATTCATGTCGCACAACCGAGGGCGAGGGACGAGATGGAGCGGCCGGCGTTTATACCCGAGGCGGTGAAGGAGAAAAAAAAGTATGACAAGGAAGATCCTGGGAGGAGGGTGTTGTTGAGGGATAGAGAAGAGGAGGAGGGAGGAGCGGGTGTGTTTAATTTGAATCTCAAAGGTGCGGCCGTACTCTTGTTCCGAACGAAGTGTGAGAGACTGAAGGTGGATGAAGAGGATTATATGCTCAAGAATGCCGAGTGGAAGGAGGATGTGATACCTGAGATTATGGACGGGAAGAATATCGCGGATTTTATTGATCCAGATATCGCGGAGAAGCTCGAGGGGCTCGAGCGGGAGGAGGAGCGGTTACAGGCAGAGGGTACTATGAAAGCGAGGAAGAAGGGATGGTGAGTGACTTGACCCTTCAGTTGGTGGTACTTGACATGGTGGCAGTACGATTCATTTGATGAGGCGGAATCGCGGGAATCGCGGGCGGCGTTGAGGGACAAGATGAAATCTCAGTTGATGAAAAAAGCACAAAGGAACAAGGCGAGGCTGCCTCGCACGGCGGGTTTGAAGACGTTGTCGGAGATGTCGGAGGAAATGACGAGGGCGGGGTTGGATCCGAGCCGGATTGAGGAGCGGGCGCAGATGGTGGCGAAGATGCAATCAGCGAAGCGGCAGCTTGGGAAACGGAAGAGGGGGTTGGAGGAGGAGGAGGGTGGATGGATGTAGATGGAGAAGATGGGAAGGAGAAGGAGGAGAGTGGGATGAGGAGGAAGGGATGGAAGTGGATGGGGATGAGAGAGTGGGACGAAAACGGAAGAGGATGGAGGTGACTCGGAAGCGGGTGCCTCGTGGAAACCGGCATTTGAGTGGAATGAGGGATGCAGAGCAAGCAGAAAAGGCGAATGAGCTGCGCAAGTATGGGCAGCGACCGAGGAATCGACTTGCCAAGGCAGGTGAGGCTGACCGGGCGATTAAAACGAAAATGGTGAGTGGATACTCGTGTTGACTTGAAGGATGGACTCATTCACGGATGGCAGCCAAAGCATTTATTTGCTGGAAAGCGCAAGATGGGCAAAACCAGTCGTCGGTGAGCGTGTGACGCGTTCCAGAGTTGTGTACTCGTGTTGTATTCTTTCCAACCATGTTGAGATCCCGTCGTCGCGTAGAAAATGCCGTTCGCACTCCGTTTCGTATGTTTCCCCGTTTATTTTACAAAAAGTACTAGCAACTGACGACGACGACGACGACGACATGTAGCTAATAAACGCGCGTCCGCCGCCCGACCGCTGATGGACAAGACCCCGTTTCCAAACCGGGTGAGCAACGTCCCCAAGTTGCTCGAGTCTCTGTGCCCAACGTTAAAGAGCGAGGCAGAGCAGCGGCCAAGCTCGACGAGGAAAAGTATGAGGGCTCGGCAAAAGTTCGAGACGCCTTTGGTGAACGGGAACCCATGGGAGGAAGTGAGTGAAGTGAGCATGGAAACAGGGCCAGCAGGGCCACAAGAGGAGGGATGGGATGATGATGATGATGATGATGATGAGATTGAGTATATGCCGCCCAAGGGAGAGGAGGAGGAATTGATGGAGGGTATCCAGATTATAAAGCGGTGGGAGCGATGTTGTGGGGAGTTGGGCACTCGTGTGTGGTGGATTTGGAGGCGAAGGGAGAGCACAAGGTGGAAGTTGAGATGAAGTGGGAACTGCTAGGAAACGAAGGCGAAGAAAGGTATAAAGTAGAAGATCCGTTTGAAGGGCGGGGAGCGGTGGTGGTGGTGGGGAAGAGGAGGCGGGATCGCGTATGGGCAGGGGTGATAGATGAGTATTTGTTTGACAATTAGGCCTAAAGGAGGAAATAGCCGTGGGAGGCAATATGGCTGTATCAGGCAGCGTCCCATTTGCGAATCCGTCGCTGACGCCTTGGCTTTGGCTGAGACCATGGCAGACGCCCTCGTTCATCTCGCTGGCGCCCTCGACGAGCACGGCGCTGCTCTCCCTTCTGATCTTCTTAGTCCTGCCGCTGCAAGAAACCCTGATATCGTCCCCTGGTCAGACTCTCGCATGCCTTGGCCAACCCACGACCAACATGATCACCACTTTTACTTTGACGACCCCCAGGTCTCCCCAGATCCCCCAAAGTCCAAGTCTTTGTTTAGTAGGCTGAGGAGCAGGAGCAAGTCTCGTCTCCGTCTCGACTCTTTCGACTCTACCATTCCCCCGCCTCTCCCAGACTACCGCTCCATCGCCTCCGTCTCCCGTATGTCTCTCGTCACTCTTGGTTCAACCAAGGAAAAGAAGGACAAGCGCGAGATCAAGCTCGCCAAAAAGCTTCGAGCTGTAGCTTCCTCCCCAAAGACTTCCAAGGAACAGCAGCCACCGCCACCCCATCCAGACGACCTTACCCTTGATACCAATCTCGATAGCATGGAGGGCATTATAGATCCTACGTACGCTGCCGCTGGTATTGTTCCCACCTTTGATCCCACCTCTCCTGCTAGCGCTTTTGACTCGAGCAGCGTCTCCCACTCCTTTTCAGACGCCAGCTCCCTGCGGTACCCGCCCACCATCGCCAATTCCGTCGTCTCATCAGCAGAATTCAGTAATCCCTTTCGGCCTGGATCGGCCTCCGACATGCGCAAACCCTCCTTTGCTTCACCCGATTTTCTCAAGGTCTCCCCCAAGACCCTGCTCCCCCCGCTCTCCAACGGCGCACTCCCCTCCCTCGACGGTCACTCTGACCCTTCATGGACGCCTCCGCAGAGCTGGGCCGTGCATAGAGACGGAGTCGACACGGAAGAGGTCGATTACATGTCCGATGACGACGATGGTCCAAGAAAGTCCGCAAAGTCGAAAAAGCTCAAGTCCCCGCTAGCTCCGCAGTCCCCAACAAAGCCACCAGGCTTGCCATCAAAGTCATCCCAGACCTTGGGTCTGCGCATATATCGAGCGAGCGGCAACTATCACGTCGTCAATGCAAGCCCGGCCGTCGACGTTGCCTCTTTACTACCGGCTCTCAGGGAGAAGCTGTTGAGACCGACGGAAAGGGAGACATATCGTCTGTACTTGCGGGAACATAGTCGAGGTGCGTTCCTATCCTCTTGTCTCCCTGTCGGTGACCCGTGACCGTGTCTAGAGCGCATTCTGGCCTCGCACGAACGTCCCACGGTTATTGTGCGGCAGCGGCTAGATCAGGCGGGTTACGAGCCCGAAGATATCCCCAAGATTATTACAAACGAGAATTTAAACTTTTTGGCAAAGTTTATTTACAAGAGCCAACGTCTCGGCCCAACGGTGCGTTTCGCACCTTTTTTTGGTTCCTGGTGTTCAACTCTGGGCTAGGAGGACGAATTCCATTTTGAACAGACCGACATGGTCGATCTCACCAACCGCAGCCTGCGCTCCATCCCCGTCAAGTTGCACCAGGCCTCAGAACAGATCGTCCGCCTTGTGCTGTCATGTAACCCCATGCTCGAGATACCCCTTGACTTTATTCAATCCTGCATTAACTTACGCGACCTTCATCTCTCTAATATGTCCATGAAACGAGTACCCCAGAGCGTACGGCACGCCTCTTCCTTAATGCGGCTTGATCTATCCGCAAACAGACTATCCAACCTCTCAGAGGCCTTTTTGGATAACATACCGACTCTCAAGTCACTCAATCTTCGCTGTAACCAATTGGAGTCGCTGCCCTGGTATTTCCCAAGAATACACTCGCTCGTCCACCTCGACATTGCTAACAATCGAATGAAAGCCTTTCCCCACGTCTTGCTCAGCGTCGACAGCCTCACGGTCCTTGACATATCCTTTAACGATCTCGAAGAGTTGCCGAACGATATCTCTCGTCTGCGTTCCCTCGTCACCCTCAAGATTGAAGGTAATCGCATCGCCCGTTTGCCTCCCTCTATGGAAGACTTGAGATATCTCCGGTGTTTTGAGTGTCAACGAAACAGGATTGTCGACATTGGCGTCCTTTCCACATTACCCTCACTCACCGAACTGCGCGCAGCGTACAACTCCATCTCTTCTCTCGACCTCTCCTTTAGTCCCCGCCTCACGAAATTGGATGTATCTCATAACGACATTACACAAATATCTATTCACTCTTCTTCGTCCCTTCCCCGCGGCCTCGCTGAACTTAACTTGTCCTACGCCAAGCTGTCGTCCATTGACGATTCGACGCTAGGCAGTCTGGCCTCACTACAGACCTTGTACCTCAACCACAACACGTTCAAGTCCCTCCCAGAATCTCTCGGCCACCTATCTCAACTCACCAAGCTCGTCTGCTCCGACAACAAGCTCACGGCGCTTCCGGAAAGCATCGGGCAGCTAGAACTGCTGAAAGAGCTGGATGCCCACAACAACAACCTGACCGAGTTACCCGTCTCAATATGGAACTGTGCAAGCTTCGGGTGCTCAACCTGACGTCCAACCTGTTGGGCAACTGGCATGACCCGCCCATTGTGCGCCGCGAGAGCGATCTGGACGAGGATCCGCGCTACTCGCGCAAGTCCTCCGTTGTCTCTCTCACCGCCGTACCCGTCCTCCCTCCGCTCGCACACTCGCTCAGACGCCTCTACCTCGGCGAGAATCGCCTCATTGACGAGGTCTGCATGTGTTGATGATCTTCAAGGAGCTCCGCACGCTCAACCTGTCGTTCAACGAGTTTCAGGACGTGCCGACCAACTTTTTCACCAACCTCAATTTGCTCGAGGAGCTGTGTTTTAGCGGTAACAAGATTGCGAGTCTGCCGACGGAGGATCTGCCCAAGCTTCAGCATTTGAAGCGGCTCTATTTGAATGGAAACAAGCTTCAGACCCTGCCGCACGAGTTGGGCAAGGTCAAGAGTCTGATGGTACTCGATGTCGGCAGCAACCAACTCAAGTATAATATCAACAATTGGGAGTATGACTGGAACTGGTACGTGTGCAGCTTTTCTCTTTTGTGGTTTGGATTTTATTCCGACAAAAAAAAAAAACAGGAACTTTAACAAGAACCTAAAGTACCTCAACCTGTCCGGAAACAAACGACTCCAGATCAAGTCTGACGGGGCAAACAAACAGATGTGAATACCCGTCGTTCACGCGATTCTGCCCCCCCATCTCTTTCTGGCTTTACGGAGCTCAACCAACTCTGCGTCCTTGGCCTCATGGACGTCACGATCACCACAACGGGCGACATTCCAGACGAGAACGACGACCGCCGCGTGCGGACGTCGAGCTCGATCGTCAACGGTATGGCGTATGGCATTTCGGACGCGCTCGGCCGCAACGACCGCCTCACCATCGTCGACCTCGCCCACGAATTTCGTGGCCAGTCCGGCGAGGCCGTCTTTGCCATGTTCGGGCTCGCACAGCAGACCAAACCGCTCCCCCCCGAGGCGAACACGAACCGCCTAGCCAAGTACCTGCGCGACCACTTTCTGCCCGGATTTGTGCACCAACTCAACCAGCTCAAGAAGCCACGGGAGAGTATCTCGGATGCTCTACGACGTGCCTTTCTGCGGCTCAATCAAGACATGTACGACATGCTCGTCCATCTCACCAGCGGAGGCCGCAAAATGTCGCATGCGAGCGTGTGTTCGTCCGTGGACGTCTCGAATCCGTTTATGCAGACGGGCGCGGTCGGCATTGTGCTCTACTTTGTCGGCAAGACGCTCTACGTTGCCAACCTTGGCGACACGCTCGCCGTCGTGTCCCGCCAGGGCTCGGCCCTCCTCGCCTCACGGAAGCACGAGTCCTTTGACGCGCTCGAGATGGACAGGATCAGGGCGGCGGACGGGTGGGTGTCGAGTACTGGCAAGGTGAACGACGACGTGGACAGCTCGCGCGCGTTTGGGTTCTACAACCACCTCCCTATCATCAATGCCCGCCCGGACATCAGCGTCGTCGAGCTGACCCCTGCTGACGAGTTTGTCATTGTCGCGAACCGGAGTCTGTGGGACTACGTGTCCTACCAGACCGCGGTGGACATTGCGCGCACCGAGCCGGATCCCACTATGGCCTCTCAAAAACTGCGAGACTTTGCCATGAGCTACGGTGCCAACGGGAGCATCATGATCATGGTCATTGGCGTTGCGGATCTGTTTGGCACCGATATCAAGCCCGAGTCGGCGTTCAACATCCCGCGCAAGGTCAAGCGCGACATTCTCGACCGGGATATTGCACGGCTGGATGGTGAGGTACCTGCCCCGACAGGCCACCTCGCTCTCGTCTTTACCGATATACGCAACTCGACGCACCTGTGGGAGGTCAACCCTGGCATGCCCACTGCGATGCGGCTGCACAACAACCTCCTCCGACGACAACTGCGCCTCTGCGGCGGGTACGAAGTCAAGACTGAGGGTGACGCGTTCATGTGTTCCTTCCCGACTGCGCTCGCGGCGGTGTGGTGGTGCCTGACGGTGCAGGAGCATCTTTTGCATGAGTCGTGGCCTCGTGAGATTCTGGAGAGCGAGGACGGGCGAGAGGAGTGGGATGCGGGCGGGCGGCGAATCGCGCGCGGGCTGTCTGTGCGGATGGGCGTGCATTGCGGGATGCCGGTGTGCGAGCGCGACCCGATCACGGGCCGGATGGACTACTTTGGGCCGATTGTGAACCGGGCGGCACGTATCTGCGGGAACGCACAGGGAGGGGAGGTGATGTGCAGTGCGGATATGATGCGGGAGGTGAATGCGAGCGTGTTGAGGACGGAGCGGGAGACGGAGTATTCGCGCGTGCAGCCATTGGCGGCGATTGAGGCGGTGAGGAGGATGGGGGTTTATGCGAAGCCGGTGGGAGAGGTGAAGCTCAAGGGGCTCGAGGTGCCTGAGCTGCTCACGCTGATTTACCCGACTTATTTGCAAGGCCGGGCAGAGGATAAGATGGTGGTGTCGCCTGTGGCGCCACCACCACTGCCACTGCCACTGCCACTGCCGCCTGCGCTGTCTGTGACGCTTGTGCAGCCTGAGACGCCTGTCTCTGCCTCTGGGTCTGGTTCTGGGTCTGGTTCCGGGTCTGGTTCTGTGGCACCTGTGCCATCTCTGCCGACGCCCAAGTCGAGGATGCGGTTGAATTGGAAGGAAGTGCGTGAATTGGGCATGATCTGTCTCAGGCTGGAAGCCATGTCGTCTGGGCGGATATTCAGGTCCTCGTTGTCGCGGCCGGATGGGAAGAAGGGGAAGGGGAAGGAGAAGGAGAATGTGGATCTGGATGTCGTGCATGAGGATGAGGAAGAAGGCGAGCACGAGAGAGCCGAGTACCTCGTTGCGGATCCCGAGATTGTGCTTCCTCAGGTGCACGATCGGTCGACGGACGAACAGTTGTTGATGGCGCTTGATGTGGTGACGCTCCGGATTGAAAATGCGTCACGCGTGCTGCGGGAGAAAGAGATCGGGTCGTCGTCGTTGTCGACCGTGCCTGACCTTGGGGGTCTCGACCGACGGTTGCAAGAGGCGATATCGCGACGGGGTGGGTTGGACGAACGGACGTTGGCAGTGTTGCTGGACGCATTGGAGACGAGCGAGCGAGCGTGAGTACACGCCCTCTCTTTTTCGCTCCCGTCCTCTCTCTCTCTCTCTCTTGAATTCATTACGTGTTTTCTTTTTCCTCCCTCACTTTTGTTTGTGTTGTATTCACGGGTTTATTATTTATTTGTTCTGCCATACCACATATCATTACATCCATCCATCCATCCATCCATCCATCCATCCATCATCCATTCATTCATTGTCGCTCTCAAATGCAGGATTTAGGCTCTCGTTTCTTGTCTTTTTTCGCAACACGCTTTCTTTTTTTGCAATGCTACTACCCCCCACAACTTTGACTTGCGCGCATTTTTACATACGCATCACATTGGGCCAGATGGGTCCCCTGTTATCTAATATTCGCTGACACTCGTTTATAAATGCAAGTACTCTGCAAAATTCTATAGGCACAGCTTGTATCTTACGGTAGTAATACGAGCGAGCGGGCTTTATATTGGTTAAACCGACACACACACACACACACATTTATTTATTTATTTGGTTCGTGAATGAAAATGGCGACGGTGTTGCTGGACACACATTCAGAGAGTGGTAGTAGCGTGAGTAGTACACGCCCCTCTGAGATCTCTTTTTCGCTCACGTCCTTACGTACATCATCCCATCCCATTCCATTCATATTGTTGCTCTCAAAGCCAGGCTCTCGTTCTTTTTTTTTTTTTTCTTTTTGCAATACTTCCCACAAATTTTTACTCGCGCGCATTGACATATGTATTGCATTGACCAGATGGACCTGTTATCTAATTCGCTAACACTCGTTTAAAATTAACTGTAGTCTGCAAAAAATTCTAGGCACGGCCGGGAGTAATACGAACGGCTTTATATTGTTTAAACCTACCCAATTGTTCGTTTGTGAAAGAAAAAAAAAAGGGGGGGAAGATCGCTCTTCTCGAGTATATAGATATGCTAGTAGTAGGAATTATGATATTCGTACTAGGTGCTCAGGCAGACCGGTTTGGCCTTCACTAAATGGCTCCGGTATGACGTTGATAAACTGGTGAAAGCGTCCGCTCAACCCGGCTGCGTCGAGAACGGAGAAGGAAAAAAAAGAGGGAGGCGCGTACCTTGGCAGTCACGTAGCGGGCAGTGCTCAACAGGAACAGTGGCCAGTTCCAGATGACACCATACGTAGCAGGTACCAACTCGGTTCGCGGTTGCGGTTGCTCTTTCTCTTTCACTTGCTGCTGTTGCTCTTGCTGTTGCCAATGTGGTTGTGGTTCTGGTAGCAGCTGCTCCAAGGGTGGGCCGGCCCCCAGTAGCCCAGGCCACCTCTCCCACCCGAGCGCGTCCTCCATCCTCGCAAGCGCAACGTCGATAAAATCCCTCCGGAGAGAAAACGTCACCCGAAACCACCCATGCTCCATATGGCAGGCCGAGCCAGGGGTGAGCCATACGCCGTGCTTGGAAAAAAATTCCAACAGTGCCGTCTCCCGTTCGGCCATGTCATCCTCCGCGTGCTCTTCGGCGCCGAGGGATAAGAGCGAGCCATACTGCTGCATGTCCGACAGGACAGGGCGCATGTCGACCAGAATAAAGTGGCCAGCCGATGAGGGCATGTACGGTATTTTGTGGAACCGGAGCCAGGAAGACATGTAGTCGTAAGCTTCTTGGAGCTTGAGTCGGTTTGTTTTGAGAAAGTGGGACAAGAAGGGTTTGTCGGAGAGCAAGGTCGCCCACAGGTTCATTGCGGGCGAAGAAGGGCAGCTGAAAAAGGCAGAAATGATCATGCTGTGGATGAGCGACTTGTTGCTTGGGGATGTGATGAGTGCCCCGAGACGGAATCCGCTACAGCTGAAGTCTTTGGACATTCCGTAAAGGACGTGTACCCGGCACGGGTTTATCCCGTGGGATTCAAGGTCGAGGGACAGTGCAGAAATGAAAGGCTCGGGAACTGGGACATCCCGCGAAGAAAAGACAGAGAGTGCGTAGACCTCGTCACATATTAGTTGCAAGTTATGCTTCTCGCAGAACTTGCCATATTCTATGATAGCGTCCTCCGGATACAGGAGACCAAGGGGATTGTGCGGGTTACACAAGATGACAGCTTTGATCCTGGTCCCTTTTTTGTTACTTTGTACGAGAGCTCTTTCGAAATAGTCAAGTTCCGCCGGCGTGAACATGTCAGACTTGGGAATAGCGACCCCGACCGGAGCGACACCTTGTTGGGCCATCAGTTCCGTGTCATAGCCGTAATAATACGGAGATGCCACAAGAACGCCGTCTCCCGGGTTGGTCAGAGCGCCGACTAATTGACTCAAGATGGCTACGAGCCCAGCCCCTACCACAATGTGACTGGAATTGACGGGTTTGCAAGGGTTGAAGTAGGTGTTTATAAAATCAGCAAGCGCATGGCAAAGACGTGGGTCGCCCCTGTGGCTGGCGCAATACGTCAGGTCCTTTGGTAAAGAAGAAATTGAGGTACGTTATGATGGGGTGAAAAAGTAGTGCTCACGGAACAGGCGAGGTGGAAATTGCGCTTGAAGTAATCAACGAGCTCCCTGTACAAGAGGGTATTATCCGCGATGCCCTGGAGCGAGCCAGTCAGAATGTGTCCACAGCACAGCCAGACGTTTGCGAACCAAGTTCACTGTTCCCTTCGTATTACAATGAGATGCAGCCGTGAATAAGAGATGCCTGTATCATACCTGCGGATTATCCCGATGATATGCGTTCAACGCACTCTTTTCAAATTGTTCAAATTTCTTTCCGGTTTCGGCCTGCTTTTGCCCTCGGATCGACAGGGGAGGGAAATGTTGCTCTCGGGTCATCGTTAGATTTGGGGGCTTTAGCAGAGGGGCTGAGCAGCACACAATTTATAATTTTTGTCGCAGCACGGGGGCCCGTTTTTTTGGTCTTGGCTTGACATACACATCCATGGCATGCCTCAAGGGCCAAGTTTTGCCTCAGGTACCATGCCTCCCCGCAAAACCGTTGCTAACGTATTCAGGACCCCTTTGGTTTCAATGCATGTTTCACAGCTCAGCAGGAAATATGAAAAAACTGGTTCTAAAACTAACCTTTATATAACAACTACAAAGTCAGGTAACGGTTATGTAAACGGTTCCTCTCTATTCGAGCCCTGGCCATTTTTCCCAGCCAAAAGTGTCTTTGATCATAACCAGAGCAACATTGATAGTCTCGCCTTGAGGAAAACGTTAATCGAAACCACCCAGACTCCATGTGACCATGCGTCAGCCAGATCCACCTTCTATCAGAAAATGGACAAAAGCTGTTTCGCGTTCGCGCATGCACTGCCCGGAACCAATAGGAAGCAGTAACCCATACCGCACCGTGTCCGATAGAACGGGCCGCACGTCAATCATCAGAAAATGCCCAGATGAAGAGGGAATGTAGGGTATATTGTGAAACCGGAGCCAAGATGTCACATAGTCATATGCTTCCTGTAATTTGCAACGATTGGTTTCGAGAAAAAAGATCGGAGAGCAGGGTGCACCATAGAACGGCGGATGGGGAGGGGGCGAGGAGGACATGGTCATACTTTGAGTAATGCATGATGCTGGCTTATCAATACGCCAACACGGAAACCGCTGCAGTTGAAATCCTTGGACATTCCGTATAAGACGTGTAGCCAAGGACGGTCCGAGATCCAGCGACAATGCAGAGATAAACGGTTCGGGGAATATCACGGGGTGCATATATCTCATCTGAAATCAAGCTCTCGCAGAATTTGCAGTATTCAACGATGACACCCTTGGATATGGTCGACCCAGTGGGTTGTGGGGATTAGATAGGATGACAGCTTTGATTTTGATCCCCTTTCGGTTGCAGTGACCGAGCTCGACACCGTAAATATGTGGGCCAATGGCAGGGAAACTCCAACACTGCGCCTTTCTGAATACTAGTAGTCAACTCCAGATGAGACCCATGATAGTAAGGGGCATCTAGAACGATGCCATCTCCTGAATTGGCAAGATCCCCGCCAATTCGCTAGTGACTTGTATGGTTCCGGTTCCGACCGCAATTTGATCAGGTGTGACGAGCATGTGGGGATTGAAACGAGTATTTAGGAGATTCGCGAGTACATTACGAAGGCGCGGGTCACCCTTCAAACTGGTTCCGTATGTAGAGTAAAGTGTAGTTTTCTCGGACATCACGGCTCACGTCATAACCCAAGTGAAAATGGCTCTCAAAAAAGCCGGCTAGTTCTGCAAGAGAGTATTTTCAGCGATGCCCTACGAACCAAACCGTTAAACCAACTGAAGCCACTAGGAACAATGCGAACCATGTTCAACGCGCCCTAACGCATCAAGGTCATCTTGACTACTGTCATTTGTGCCATACATTTGATTTATGCTGCGGATGATACAAGTCTGAGGCAATCTCTTCGATGCGTTCGAATTCCTTACCCATTTCAGCCCATTTCAGTCCTCTCGTTGAGAGTGTAGCCTGCTGGTCTTCAAGCTTCAGTCATCGTACGAATTTGAACGCCGTCAGACGCGAATGGCATTCGTGATTTCGGAGTCACAATGGCACGAACGGCCAGCTTGAATTTTATTTTATTTTTCAAAAACCTGATCCGAGGACAGCAGACCACAAAGCGATAGTCAGGACTGCCAGCGCATAGCAAGAACAATGTGGGCGTGACAAGAAACATCGTAACGGTGCCATCTCTCTCCGTCTGCCATGACGGTCGATACCCAGTCCACCCCGTTTTCCCCAGCATTCGGCCCTGAACTCGTCGAAGACTGCACCACGAATTCAAATGACCCCCCACCTCCATACCCATCGCGAGAACAAAGTTTTCGCTCTGCTCGCTCGGCAGGGACACGTTCAAATCGTAGGCGTCACGCTCAGAGTATGCACGCCACGCTTGTGCCAGAACCCGGGATAACTGTATGAGTCCTATATGCACTCTTATATTCTGATTCCGACCAATTATCAGAGTTCTGAGCCATACGCCAACACCGACGACGATGCACTTGCACAAGGGTCAAGCGTTGCTTCCGCCGCGCCTTCACTTGCCCAGACGATTTTGTCCCTATTTAACGACGAATATGTGTGCGAAGACACGCGCAATCACGCTCGTACCAATCAAGAGTTTAGTGAGGAAACTCGCCTCCTGGACTCAAGCAGGGACGTAACAAGGGGCGGTTACGGCTATGATTGGGCGATAATCGATAACACCACGCCTGGGGACAGGAGACAAAGACAGCAACAGTTGGAGTCGTCCCACGAACACGCATTCTTTAGCCTTGCAGCGTGGAAACGATATTTTGTCCCAATGGCACATTTAGTGTACTACAAGGCCCTGTTCCACCTTCTGGTCGTGAATTTTCCGTATGCATTGGTTGCATGGCTATATTTATTTATCTTCACGCTCGTAAGCCAAATGTATTCCTTTGCATGCATATGCTGAAATTTTCACCCTCAGACGGGTACAACATTACTTATGGCTCTTCCGCTGGGCGCCGTTCTATGTTTTCTTAATCTGCTTGGGGCCCGCACATTCGCTCGAGGGGAGGTAGGCACCTATTCACACCGCATCTCTCTCGCATCTGATTATTTTTTAGCTTGCTCTACAAAGTCGTTTTCATTCCCCTTTAGCGTATCCTCCACCATACCCCCCACGACCCATCTTTACTCGCACCCGGCCGCCAACTGCGGTTGAACTGGAAATGGGTATCACCACTTCCCCGGAAACCTCATTCTACAAAAATACATACGCTATGGTGCGCGTCCACTTTTTTAGTGTTTTTCCGTCAAGTATAAATGCGCTCTAATCTAGTTTACCGACTCGACAACCTACCAAGCTCTGTTCTACTTTATCGTCATCAAGCCTAGTATCACGATCCTTTTATCTCTCTTTTTAATCATCTTCGTATTACCTGCTATGGTTCTCATTATCCCTGCTCCCGCTATGCTTAGAGCCGTCAGAAGACTGGGGGCTTGGCAGGCAAACGTGGCCATTGAAGGCCTCTACATAGCTGTCAGATGAAAATTTCCGAGAAACGGTTAAAACATCAGTCTATCATCATTGTCACTCTAATATGTGGATTGGTTTTTTGGTTTATAGGCTAAATCTGATTAGTTTCAAAGTGTGGGTGTGGGACCTGGAAGACAAGAATAATATATGCATTGAGGCGGAATTGAACCCCGCGATCAACAACCCAGTTGTAACAGATAAGATTAGATAAGATTGCATTCAGATTTAATCCCCCAACAATCTTACTCATTGTCATAGCAAAGGGCCCTTGCCTAGAAGAACGGCAATCTGGGTATGTCCTAGTTGTCTAAACCACAGTCACTAATTCAACTTGTCCACCCAGAATGCTCATCCTATCCGGTTCCTCTGCCATATCAAAACCCAAGCGAGATGCCCTTCTGCGTAACATCCAGGCCAAATGCACGAAGATAATCTCTGTTGACGCTGTATGGATTCATCTCATCAAGTGTAAGACGCACCAGGCTGAGGAAGAGCTTAAAGACAAGAGCTCAGTGGCGACGAAAACGCTCGATCGTCTCTTGGCTTATGGCGATGACGTCCGGCTTGCTACGACCGCAGATGCACTCGCGAATCATAAAGGAGCCGCGTTTGTCACTCCAAGACCTGGTTCCATATCACCTTGGTCGAGCAAGGCGACAGATATTTCCCGCTTATGCAAACTAGACAGCCACATCGAACGACTCGAGCGTGGCATCGCATATGCGTTTACTACCCAAGACGATACCCTCTCAGAAGATGATCTCAAATCATTTTCCCATTTTATCTGTGATAGAATGACGCAGATCGTTCGACTGTCGTTGCCCAGCGAACAATCGCTCTTCTCGCACAGTGACCCAAAGGCGTTGCGCATCGTTGACTTGATCCAATCCAATGAAACGCAGAGTAGCGCCATAGACAGGCTCGTAGTTGCTAACAAAGAGCTAGGCCTAGCCCTTGCGCCAGACGAAATCACCTACCTCGTCGATGCGTACATCACAGGTTCCCAAGCTATGATGCGCAACCCTACCGATGCCGAATTATTCATGTTCGCCAAGTCAATTCTGAACATTGCAGGCACAAGATATTCAACGCTTCCTGGACGATCGATGGAGAACAGATGGATCTTTCTCTCTTCCAGATGATTCGGAACACGGAAGCACTGAATCCAAGTGGTACGATATCTGCCTACTCGGATAATGCTGCAGTCCTGGAGGGTAGCGCTGCTCCCCGTTTCAGCGTTCTGCGATACGGACCGAGTAAAGCCGCGAATCCGAATCTGGAGCACGTATATACCTCCCATCAGGAACAAATGCCGATGTTAATTAAAGTCGAGACACATAACCACCCCACGGCAGTTTCCCCCTACCCCGGCGCAGCGACGGGCTCAGGAGGCGAAATACGCGACGAGGGCTCCGTCGGCCGAGGTTCTCAACCCAAAGCTGGTTTAGCAGGATTCACCGTCTCCAACTTACTCATACCTGGGTTTGAACAGCCTTGGGAATCCGATTTTGGGAGGCCAGCCCATATAGCTAGCGCTCTTGACATCATGATCGAGGCACCCTTGGGAGCAAGCGCATATAATAACGAATTCGGTCGTCCCGCCCTATCTGGGTATTTCCGTACTTTTGCTGAGCGCATTGCGACTTCCCAAGACGACGATGGGAGAAGTGAAGTACGAGGATACCATAAACCTATCATGATTGCCGGTGGGTATGGGAATGTGCGGCCCCTGTTTGCGAAGAAACAGGGTGTTAAGCCTGGTGCGAAGCTTGTGGTACTGGGTGGACCCGGTATGCTCATCGGGTTAGGAGGCGGAGCGGCCTCGAGTCAAGTTTCAGGCACAAGTTCTGCCGAGATTGATTTTGCTTCGGTGCAGAGAGATAATGCAGAGATGCAACGACGGTGCCAGCAAGTTATCGACGCTTGTGTTTCTTCTGACAGTACGAATCCCATCGAAAGCATTCATGACGTTGGTGCAGGTGGATTGTCCAATGCGTTTCCAGAGTTAGTACATGACTCTGGTCTTGGTGCTGTCTTCGAGATACGGGATGTTCCTGTGGCTGATTCGTCCTTGTCTCCCATGGAGATATGGTGTAACGAGAGTCAGGAACGATATGTCCTTGCCATCTCTGCGGATAAAATCGAGGCGTTCGAGGCCATTGCTAAGAGAGAGCGGTGTCCATTTTCTGTCGTTGGCGTTGCAACGGAGGAAGAGAAACTCATTGTCACGGACAAACTACTCGGGACGGACGTGATTAAACTGAAGATGTCCACTTTGTTCGGAAAGCCCCCTAGACTGCATAAGAAGGATTCTGGTCTCCTCAAGTTCACCAGACATTTTGACAGTTCGCTGGTGCATTATCTCCCCCATACGGAGACGCTTACTGAGCGTTTGACCACTGCAATCAATCGTGTCCTCCGACTTCCTTCTGTGGGATCCAAGTCTTTTCTTATCACTATCGGTGATCGTACGGTCACTGGCCTTGTCACAAGAGATCAGATGGTGGGACCATGGCAAGTGCCTGTCGCAGATGTTGCAGTCACAGGGACATCATATGGATTTGATATCAATACAGGAGAAGCCATGGCTATGGGCGAGCGTACTCCAATGGCGTTGCTCAGCGCCGCCGCTTCCGCGCGCATGGCTGTGGCTGAGTCGCTTATGAATCTGGCGGCTGCGAATATCGGCCAAATATCGCGTATAAAGCTCAGCGCTAATTGGATGTGTGCAGCGTCCAAGCCCGGTGAAGGTGCAGCCCTGTACGAGGCCGTCAAAGCCATCGGCATGGATTTATGTCCAAAATTAGGTATTGGAATACCCGTTGGGAAAGATTCGATGTCAATGTCGATGAAGTGGAAGGAAAGAGGAGAGGAACGAGAGGTCAGCGCACCCCTGTCCCTCATTGTTACTGCGTTTTCGCCCGTAGAAGACGTAAGAAGAACGTGGACACCTCAGCTACGCACTGAAGTTGGCGAAAGGACAAGTCTCCTGTTCTTTGATATTGCCGATGAGAGGAAGCGTCTAGGAGGCTCCGCTATCGCGCAGGTGTTCAAGGAGATCGGATCAGATATACCAGATGTGGATGAGCCTGCTGTCCTCAAGGCATTCTTGGAAGGTTGTCAAACAGTTCGAGAAAAGAGTCCCGACCTGGTCCTCGCATATCATGACCGATCAGATGGCGGCCTCTTCACGACACTTGTTGAGATGTGCTTCGCGGGGCGTGTCGGTATCGAAGTGTCCCTCAATGGTTTGCAGATCTCATCCGGCCCTATTCGTATCTTGTTCAATGAAGAGCTCGGTGTTGTTATGCAAGTCCGCGAATCCCGAGTTCAAGAGCTTGTCACCTTCTTTGAAAAAGCGGGTTTTCCTCCACACTTGGTTCACGCTATCGGTCAAGTCAATGAATTACCAACGGATCAGAAGATCACTATCGGCTATGGTCCTGGACTAATATATGTTGGCGATCGAGCAGAGCTGCAGCAAATTTGGGCGGAGACGTCATACAAGATGCAGTCCATTCGTGACAACGCATCCGCCGCAAAGGAAGAGTTCGATCTCATCAGAGATGATGAACACAGTGGTCTATCATATAACTTGACATTCTCGTATGAACCCTCACGGAGTCTTTTCAGACGGCCAAAGATTGCAATCCTTCGAGAGCAAGGTATCAACGGACAGGTGGAGATGGCGTGGGCATTTACAGCTGCAGGATTCGATGCTATCGACTTGCATATGTCCGACATTCTATCGGGTAGTGTCAACCTGGTCCATTCCGAGGCATAGCAGCGTGCGGTGGTTTCTCGTATGGAGACGTCTTGGGGGCTGGTAAAGGCTGGGCAAATTCTGTTCTTTTGAACGAAGTTGCGCGCAAAGAGTTCATGGTATTCTTCGCGAGAGAAGACACGTTCGCCCTTGGTGTATGTAACGGATGCCAATTCCTCTCTCATCTCAAGGAGATCATCCCTGGAGCTGAAAACTGGCCTGAGTTCAAACCAAACAGGAGCGAGAGGTTTGAAGCGCGAGTATCCATGGTTGAGATCGTCAACAACGATGTTACAAGGTCATCAGTGTTCTTGCGGGGCATGGTTGGTTCAAAATTGCCAGTGGCTGTAGCACATGGGGAAGGGCGAGCGTCATTCGCCAAAGATGAAGATCTACAAGCGCTCGAGACCAGACGATTGGTGGCGTTGCGTTACGTCGATTCTCGCGGCAGTCCAACGGAGCTATACCCACTGAATCCAAATGGCAGCCCTGGAGGAATCACTGGCGTGCACACACCAGACGGTCGTGTCTTCGCTCTAATGCCGCATCCTGAGCGTGTCACCACGCTCGAAGCAACAGCTGGTATCCGCAATCATTTACTGCGTCTTGGAAGGGCACTGGACCTTGGTTTAGAATATTCCAAAACGCACGGAAGTGGTGTTCGTGATACTATTTTTACTTGGATAGTTAACAATAGTGACACGCGATCAAAAATTCTATCATTCCAACATTGATTTTCTCACTGTATCCTGTATTTCGAGCCACATATCCTCATTCTCTCATGTTACTCAGTTTCTGGTAGAGTTCATATTCCCCTTCCCATGGCACACAAGATAAATGTAACGCCAATTAATTTTAGGCTCGGCCGGCACGGTTACTTCCGTGGTGCCTGCTTTTCCCCCTGAACGCACTATGTGTCCACACGTCACAGAGTGTGGGGCCAGGTTGCTCAAGGGACAAGGTTGGTGCAAGAAAACATACTAATAAAAGAGAAGTATGAACTAAGCCGCATATTAACACACTTTGGGGCTAAAACATGTCCCCAGGAGCACAAATTTCATAATTCTTAAATCCTTCCCAAGAACGAACGTGCGCTCGAGTGGCCTAAACATGAAGCTCAGCCAGGGTGAAAGCATATCTGCCGATTCCGCGTTCAGACCGCTCTAAATTCTACTCCCTCCGTGTCCTTCCGTTGTCACGTCATCTCGCAGTAGACGAGGGACTGGGCGAACGAGTGATGTTCGCGTATGATTACTACGCACTGGCATATTCAAGTTTCTGCCCAGCACGCTCAATTTGACAACTAACTTGAGATTAAGTTGTCATTTACATAACCTTCGTCTGGAAGCAAAGACGTTGGGTCTGGGAAGCGAGTAATCAACACTTTTTGAAACCGCCACAATTAATCCTGACACGTAATTTTCTCATTAGCAGGTCCGAGGATCCCACCAGTTACGTTCAGGCGACAATTTCCATGCCAACAACGCTACGAAGGTGGTGTCAACACGATCTATGAGACTCGATTAGCGGAAAGAATTGGGATTTCGGTCGAGCACCTCTGCGTTTCATCTGCGTGATCTAAACCCGGAGGCCCACGACAATGGAAGCACGAGGAAAAGAATTGACCTCTTCACCCTGCCCAGGAGATACACCTTATTTCTTGACGTCATATCATCTAAAGATCGAGCGCGAAAGAATGACGAGACGAGCGAACGGGGGCGATGGGTGGCATGACGAACTGGGAAAATGAAAATGAAGATCAGAATCGCAAGAAGAAAGTAAACGAAACCCCCTATACACTACATCCAGTCCAGCCTGCTCAGTATTTCTGATGGCTGAATTATCTGCTCCGCGACGAGCCCGTCCTAGATTGCATTCAAGTTGTCCATTCAAAAAACGACGATGATTCACAAGCAGAGTTCGACTGCGATTTCAGTTTACGTGTAGTATTCAAGGCACAATTTCTACGTACAGTGCACATTATCATATTGCTCTAAGACGCCCCAACAAACCAGGTATGAAACAACGCTGCCCAATTCCTTCCCCGCGACCTCCGCTGCAGTTGCCCGAAGTAACCGTTCTCTTCAACATTAGCATTGGGTCAACCACCAATCCTCCGGGTACCACCAAACAACATTCCACAATCCAATCACTAGGGCGAGGGTGGAACGAAAGTGGCGCTTTCCGCGACGCGTCAGGCTGCACTTCTTTTGACAGAACGCGACCGAGTAAATGCGAATTAGGACTTTGATTGGCAAGCAAATTCTTTGCCAGTGAGTACCAGTACTGGTATATGCAGACTCTGCAGATTATGAAACTTGGCCAAACCCTATTATCGGCTTCGACCTATCGTAGGACTCGCGTATGATTAGTAGTTCTCGATGCAAATTGCTTTGTCCCATTAGCTGGGAAGTCAATGTGTCGTAGCTAACCAACGCTTTCTTGTCATCAAGAGAAGCGCCACTTTCTCGCGGATGGCATTGCATTCAAAAAAGATTGTTCGTATCCTCCGTAATCATCCTTGTCAGGGACAAATTCGAGCATAAGGTGTGCGTGGATCTATTTTTCAAAATGTCGGCTATGTTAGCGTCAATCTCGATAATCACTGCGGGCAATGTTCATGAACTATTCTTAGCTCCATTGAACGTGAAAGTGGGTCCATCGTGCTCATCGTTTGTCTACACGGTCATCGTTGTATATCAAGTTAATGCCACGAGAGACGGTTAAGTTGGAGTCTGTCTACCTTCCTAATGCAAATAATATTCTAAGACGCCCCGATAAAACAAGTATGAAGACAACTTTGGAAATCCCTTCAATATCTACTCTAGTACTACAGGCGCCCCAAGTCACCATCTACCCTCCGGACGTCACCTTCAACAACCTTTCACAAACCACCCATTCACCACCTCATCCACCCCTTCGGCGTCGCCTCCAGTCAAAGAGCCTATCCATCTTCTGATTACTTCTGGAAGCGTCATCTTGCAGTTCCGTGGGATCCGTCACTAGTAAACTTGTAAGAAGGCAAACAGAAATTATTAATAAGAGGCACATACCAGGTCTTGCATATCCAGTCTTGACAGACCGTCCGAGTGTCGACGAAGAGAGAAGAGCGTGCCATCATGGACACGAGAAAAAGAAGAGAGTCGCTCATTGGCGACAACCGGTAGGACACAACGCAAAAGGGCAAAGAGGGGTGTATTTGAAAGATGTCACGCGCGAGTGTGCGTGCTCCCAAGGGACACTAATCCTCTTGCAGCCAGCCCAGCAGAAGGTGGATGAATTCGAAGACCGCATGTCCTCCCGCCGAACTATTCGCTCAAGGCGGTTACGTCACATGCTCCAGAGGGGTGTATTTGAAAGATGTCAACTCGACAGAGCTGCTCCCAAGGGACACTATTCCTCCGGATCGCCAACAACACATTGGTGTTGGCGGGTTGCTGGGGTGGGGCGTGCGTGGTCCTTGATTAGGTGGATGGCGGACCCGGTTATCCGAAAGAGAAGAGAAGGAAGGGGTAATGTCGAGGACGGTCGTGTCGGTGTCGGTGTCGGTGTCGGTGTCGGTGTCGAAGTTGGAGGAGGCAAACTGAAGGCGGAGGCGAGTCAATGTTGAGGGCGAGTCTTGAGGGCGAGTCTTGAGGACGAGTCTTGTGGACGAGTCTTGAGGACGAGTTTTGAGGGCGAGTTTGAAGGCGAGTCAACGTTAAGGGCGAGAGAGGGCGAGCGGCGGTGAGCCAACGATAAGGGCGAGTCGAGCGACAGGGGGGGGGCCGAGGTCGGAGGCAGGTCGAGGTCAGAAGGGAGAGCGAGTAGATGAGGGAGAAGTGGAGGCGAGGTCGAAGAGAAGGTGAGCGGTTGGAAAGAAATGGCGAATACGGGCGCACTTTTATAGGCTTTCCGCGACGCGTCAGGCTGCACTTGTTTTGACAGAACGCGATCGAGAAAATGCGATATCACATGAATCACTAGCCCCTATATAACCTTGGCTTAGCAATGGACGAAGCAATTTCTTTGCGTAACAGCCCTGATTTATGCTTCTTGTATGCCATTCAGCACGCTCAGTTGTATGAGCTGATATTCGCATTCTTAGCCACTTTTCAACCCGAGATGATGGACACCACCTTCATGCCATGTGCTCGCTGTACGCCAAGTCCTTGCTGAAAGTGGCTGACAATCTTCACGTGAGGCATTCTAGGCGTGTAAAAACCCGTTTACCAACATTGTCAGCCATCTTTCTTCTCTTCCACTATCCACCACCTTGTCGCATGGCTCGCCTGCCACTCGCCGAGGATCTTTTGTCTCGCCGACACTCGTTGCCTACCTAGTGAGTTTGTTCTGTTCATCATCTGCACGCCCATCGTTGACTGAGCTGTTCATCAGATGCGTCACCATAGGGGATTGGCAAGCACATACCTATCTAGGCGCCATTGCACAGCCCAGAAGGAGGGTGGGCACTGGTGTTGTCCGCTTCTCTGGAGGAGTGTTATATGCGACACCAGCATCCGGCAGCGTTGACGGTGTAACACGAGGGGGAGCAGTAGCGTGATCGCTCACTCCTCAGGGTGCAGCCACAGGCGACGACCCTTATCCATGATAGGCAGGAGTTCGCTCTGCTGGTGGTTTGCAGCGTCAATGGGGCGGCTCTAGGGGTCGATGTGCTTGCCAACGTTGGAGATGATGGAACGTGTACGCCTTAAACTTTCCTTGTTATCCGTTATTGACGTTCTGTCCAGTTTAACTCAGATGCGAACGGGAAAATGTGATGCATAATAATAGGCTAATTTTTCGCTTTTCAATAAATATTGGTTGATTTGTTTCGTCTTTCTAGCATTTGTCGGTGGCGACTTTGACAAGCATTTTGCCTATTTAGGCGCCATTGCACAGCCTAGAAGGAGGGTGGGCACTGGTGTTGTCCGCTTCTCTGGAGGAGTGTTACATGCGGAACCAGCATCCGGCAGCGTTGACGGTGTAACATGAGGGAGAGCAGTAGCGTGATCGCTCACTCTTCAGGGTGCAACTGTTCGTCACGATCCCCAGCCTGATGGGGCATCTGTAGATTGGCAGCTTGCGGCGCAATGGGGCGGCACTAAGGGCATATTGCTTGTCAGCAATTACAAGTTTAAAAATGGTAAGGGTCCAACAATACTCATTATGTTCGATTTTGATGACAAACATCTTGTCGACTAGGCCGCACCAGCATTGTTGTCGGTGGAAGGAATTGCCTCGGATGATGGTGGAGTCAGGCCGATCCCTGACTCCGGGGGGGAGTTATGACGGTCAGTAGGGCAACTGCTGACCGTCGTCCTGCGACCGGCAAGACCCATAGGGCAGGGTGGACGTAGTTATCTACGACGTTCAAAGCGGCCAGGTTAGAACCCTCATCCTCTCTTTAATGTGCAGAGGCCAGGGGTGGGCGTTGTGAACGAGTTAATGTACGGTTTTTCATGTATCGGTGCGACAGCCTGAGGAATGGAATGGTTTTGGGTTTCGGTTTCCAACATCATACTTGATATCCGCAGATGGCCGTTCAGATGCAAGTTGATTTGACCCCTAAGTTGGCTTACCAATCTGCTTAAAATTCAACGTTTCAACATCGACGCGTCCAAGTCGGAACTCACAAGGCTCTTGCAACGTTTCCGAGAAACGGATCATTCTACTGACACGCCACCTGTACGGCAGTTACGAGACCTCTGGTAAAACTGAAATCTTGTAGAAAGTGGGAGTCGTGCCTTTTAACGTGATACCAGCTCCTCCTCATTCTAGAACAGGATGAGGAAGATGCGGCATTCGAAAAAAGTAGTACTTAGCCGAGTCCCGTAGTTTTGACTCGAATGTTGTGTGCAATTTCAGTTAGCTCGTTGGTAGTCCCAGTCATTCCGGACTTCACGGGACGATGTTTACCAAAGTTCTGAAAGGGTCTAAGCCTTGCCTTATGAACAGCAACGATTACTACCCGCAGAGCAGACTAATCACACCGACAGGTTTCAAGTTGGTCGTGAAACGTTTGAAAGGAACCGAAAGTAAAGGATGAAGATGACATCCTTTTAAGCAAATTGTCACGAGAAAACTATGACATGAAGTACAGTATGGTGTTAGTACCGATTGTACGTTTAGGCTTACAGTCTCTGATAAATAAAATTCAAAAGGTTGTCCGTTTTGGAATCGTTGGTACCCGGATCTTTAATTTGTTTTTTGTGGGCTTAGGCCTTCTCAGGTTGGCTCTCTGTTTCAAAATTTCTCCGTATGCGGCGAACATGGATCTGCCTCGCAACTAGCTGAAGAACGGCAGCTACGATAAAACACGACTTCGAACACAGGTTTATGATTAAATTTTATCGCAAGACGAAGAGACGTACTGCGGCAAACACGACACCTCGCCACCAAACGTAATTTCTCCCTAATAGTGCACCACCGAGTGGCGGGCCAATGAGCGCAGCGATACCACTAGGTCCCCAAGCGTAACCCAGGACCTTGCTGTTGGAGTCGTCAGATATAAAGAGACTGGTAAAAATAAGGGAAGAGCGCGACATACCCCACGTCCGCGTCAGAGGGCGCGAGATATGCGGCTGTGGGTAGAAACAACGAAACAGCTTACAATCATGTCAGACAACGCGTGCAGGGTCAAAGTACTTGAACTTACTCGAACCGAGAAAGAAGCCATAACTGCAACGTTAAGATTATCAGAGCTACGCGACGGAGTAAGAAAAGAGAACATACAAGACTGAGAATAGGACTAGTCCATAGGGAGTATTGCATCCCAGCAGTCCAAAAATGACAACACCGCTGAGTGCGCAAGAAGCTATTGATAGATTGACTGCGCCATAACGTTTGGCACAGGCGTTGACTACAATGCGAGAAAACATGCCGACAATATTGATGATGGACAAAGAGTAGAAAGTAAGAATTTTGGAAACGTTGTGTTTTGCAGCATACAGTTGCACAAAGTAGATTGGAAAATACATGGCGAGCAATGTCATAAAGCCCGACATGACGGTCAAGAGATATGGCCAGTCCCGCATGCTCTTCAACGAAGACTTCCTCTCAGAAGCAGTGACAGGCGGGGTGGGTGGCACCGTGATCAGTAAGTTTCCGATAAGCAGAAGAACAGTTGAGAGGAATGCAGCGGCTCTCACGCTCCAGGCAAAGCCGATACTAGAGTTAAATAAATAGTTGAGCATGACTTGAAATTGTCAGAGCTTTCGTGTGGAGTAGCACGGCAATATTCTTACTTGTGTAGATTACAGCGCCTAACGGGCCTCCGGCGAGGACGATACCCTGTTATCTCATGTTTTAGACGTCGTTCTTACTATATGGGCACTTGTTGAACGCACCACACCAAGGGCTTGATTAGATTTGAAATGGGTTGAAGCAAGAACACATGCAGGTACGAACAGAAAGCCTATACCGATTCCAAGTCCAATTCCTTGTGTGAGAAAAACCTTGCAAGGGTCAGCATGAGATCTGCGAGAGGTACGTATAATGCACCTGATAATATTGCCCTTTTTGGACTAATGACAGTATAAAATAACTACATATTATATTGAGAACAGCTTCGTCGGTCGTGAATAGAAATTTACCTGAATGAGAATAGCAGGGATGCCACGGAGAGCATTGAACGACAGTGTCCTGCATCATACCTATCACAGTTAGCTTTGATGTGACACAGCCAGTGAAACCATTACAGTTTTCCTGCAGCGATGCCCAGAACAAGCTCGAAAAAGACTTGTACACTTCCAATCCAACTGATGTCTGAGGCCGTGTATTTCTTGAGAAAAACAGTGGTGTAGTAGTCCTGGTAGACACCATAGGATTGCAGCTACGGCAATTAGCATTAAGATCTGTCGGGCCGTGAAATTGGCCTACCATGCCAGTTGCGCAACAGAGAATCAGAAAGGAACCGAAAACTGCCACTGGTCAGCGACTTCAAGATGGGTCACGAACAAGTCTAACCAGTGCACCATGCTCTTCTCGCACCGCAGGGGTAATCATTAGCTGCAACCGAATGTGCCATATACGCAAGTCACAATAGAAGGAGGTTGAAATGCTCACCAGCAGTTTCCATCCGAATAAAAGAAGGAGACACGGGTGAAAAGCACTAGAGGTGACTCGTGAGACGGCGGCACTGCTCTGCCACCGTGCTAGGAGTGACAAGAATCACCATGCATCAGGTTCAAGGTGTCCGAAACGTATGCAGCGTGGTCGTGTGAAAAGAAATTGATTTCGCCCAGTCCTTTCAGCGGAGAGTTGTACACAAACTTTTGAACCCGACATATGCATGTCTTCCGGCCGTGCTATGCACAAAGATGACTCGAGGCACGGAGTCAGCGCGTTATGCGTCATTGGAGGCTGTGGATCTGAAACGCTGACTAAGCAGCACCTGTAAGTGGCTGCGCAGCAACAAAACCCTTTAACCTCATCGCACTATCATACTCTTCTCCTCACACCCCAAACGAACTAGTTTCTGAGCTTTTGAACAACTGATTGGCACAAATATGAAACTTCTGCATCCCTCTTCCATATTGGCATTTGGGACCGCTTTGGGTGAGTCTCTAGGGATCTTTTACTGTGTCGCCACGGCTGACATCCGCCCTCTGCAAGTCTCAGTCGCAGCGGTCCCTCTGCGCCTCATTGTTGTTACCAACAACCAGGAATTGGCCGACAACATCCGTTTCGGTCACGCGGTTCCAAATGCCAATGTGAACACTGGTGTACTTCCCTATCGCATCGCGGCTGGCCCCGATGCGCACAGGCCTCGTCCTTGCATGATGCGCAAGCTCCATAACAAGGCAATCGAAGTTTCTAACGCATTCAGGACGGCTCTTGGATTGCCGCCCATCGAATTACCTGGCCTTGATGGCAACCCGACATTTGGTATCCTTCCTGTGGGGGTCAGGGGATCGAACAGTGAGGTCGTCACTCATAGTGGAGCCCGCATCGTTGGTCTTGGAGGACTAGATGGTCCCGACTATCACGCTGACTACCCCCATCATCATCATGGTCATCACGGTCATCACGGTCATCACGGTCACCACGACCACAAACATCACGGATTCGTGTCCTGTCGCAAGTCCCCCTTCTTGAAGCGTCTCAGCTTTGCTGTGATGTCTCTGGGTCCGTGGGAAGGTCGTATAGTAGCATTTGTCCTTGGTATGTCCACAAGGAGACTTTCAGAATCTAAATCCTAACCTGATTTTTTCAGGTTGCGGCCTGGGCGTCCTATTGAGGATGCTCTGGGTTCTTTCTCTCGTCACCATCCGTGCAATTAGGGGTCGCAGGACCGAACAGACAGAGTATCATCATATCATCCATGAATATGAAGACCTGTCGCCTCCTCCCACATACGTGTATGTTGACGAGAAGGTAGATGACAAGAAGGGTTTGGAAGAGACTCGCGCAACCTAGATACTTATCCTCATCGATGTTCTATGTTCTGAAAGAAAGAATTTAGCTAAGAAATTGGACGTATAGCTATGCATGGTTCGTAGTTGATTTTGTTCAGATAATGTTACTCATCGAGGAAACGTTCCTCGATAAGCAATATATGTGGGTGGAATACATAAGTCGTGCAGAGGCCTTTTTTTGTAATACTTCCGTACTGTAATCATGCAATTCTCAAGATATATTATTTCACTGTCTTGTAGCTCCAAGACCAAGTTTGGAATGCTTGATAATGGCCGTCAGCGGCTGATCCAGACCTCCTGTCACTCCGATCCTGTCTCCTGCTGACCAACCCATAGCTTCCAGCATCTTGAATCCGACGTTGGACGAGTCGATCTTGGGCGCAGCCTGACGCAACTTTGTGAGCGCTTGGGAAATAAAAAGCGGGACAAATAAACGTACCTTGCCTACCTCTTCTCCTTCCTTCTGACGTAGAAATCCTTTTTTGCCTTTGCCTTTCCCATTCTCGTCCCCTCCCGCGAAAACGGCGCCTCTAGGACTTCGTCTTAAGATCTGTCCCAGCTTTCTCTCGTCTACAAACAAACCACTTCGACTCGTCCTGGTCAGAGTCGTATATCGCTCGTCTCCATGACCTTTACTGTAGCTCTCCAATCCAAACGCCATTGCCACTTCGTGCGTCAACTTCCTGCAGTACTTGTTAGCAGGCGGAAGAGTCATTGTCTGCCTGCTCGGATCCTCGAGGAATCGCCCGATCTGCTGCACCAGTGTCGTCATATCAATGATGCGGTTGGGTCCAATGCTGGTAATTTCGGGATCCAGGCGGGCAGCGGCTAACATAGCTTGCGTCCTTTTTTCCCGCCTTTCTTCTTGGCTAGCGGATCAGCAGCAGCTTTCAACTTTTCGAGCTTGCGCGTTTCTTTTCTCTCTGCTTTCTTCGCACGGTCTTTCTCCCATTGCTCTTGTAGTTCTATTGGGAGATCTGTGGGCCGGTCTTTCTTGTGTCCTGTTGAAAGGCATTCAATGGGATTTTTGTTATTGATGAGTTTGTCTGGACTACTTACTCGCAACTGTGAATGAATAAAGGTCAACATAGTCACCATTGTTGATCGCTTTGAACATTTTCTTCGTTGCCTTGCGGTCACGATTGGTCAGGATAGACTCATTCTCGTCCACGATGTCCAATCACGGTCAAAGACTATCATCTGCATAAAAAAGACAATACCTGTATCTGATCAATGGAATCACGTTCTGCCCATGTGAAGTTCATAAACTCGTCTTCTTCATCGTCCTGGTCTTCATAATCCATCCAATATGACATATCTACCTCGCCTGAAGTTTCTGCCCGCTTCTTCATGGCACGCAGGCGTTCGAGACGTGCCTGGAAACTAGATCGGGGATCCAATTCGTCCTCGGACTCGTCCTCTTCTTCGCTATCCTCGTCGTCCTCGTCATCTTCACTGGGCTCGTGATCCTCCGCCTCGCCCATCAGCTTTTCCTCTTCCTTTGCCAGAACCGCATTCATCATTTCTTGCTCTTCCTCATCAAAACTTTCATCGTCACTACTGCCTTCCGCTCCTCCATCGCTAGCCTCATCCTCCTGATTCAACTTTTCAACGTCTGCAATGTCATACATTGTCACGAATCTGGACCGTTCTTGACCCAACATCCCGTCAGCAAACGATTCAAGCGCGCCTCTGCTCCTTTCATCAAGCAGCTCTGGGTCTACCTCCATACCATCAGCACCTGAAGCGGGTTTCATCGCAGCGTCCTCCCGATTCTTGTGATCTTTGTCCTCGTCACCCCAATCGATATCGGAATCACCCCTTCTTCTCTCCTCCCATCGCGGATCAGGCTCTTCGAGCTCTTGCCACTCCTTCTCCTGTCTTTCAGCCGCAAACGAGAACATTGAACCCTTTCCTTTCCTTCGCCTAGCGATCCGCGCTTCCTGCATGAGCATACGCGCCTTGGCCTTACGATGGGTGCTAGGGCTAGCAAGAAGTAGAGGCGATCCGAACTGCCGTGGTTTTCTTGCCTCAGCGAAACGTGAGGTTGACGCAGCAGATAAAGTCGCCAGTTTTGTGTTGCTTGAGGGTGCTGACTCGCTAATGGTGGGTAGGCCGGTCAACATGGAAACAGACGGTAATGTCGTTGGGGGTTCATTAGTTGTGGGGATGGCCGGCGTCGATCGACCTGTGCGCGGATGGGGAGCGACGTATACAATGATATCATCATCATCATCTGGTACTGTTGGAATGCCCAGGATCTGCGAGGTCGTTGTTTCTCTTCGCGATTGTGAAGAGGGTGAAATTCGGGAAGGAACGGTGTCAATGAAGAAACTCGCAGCCGGGGCGGCTGGGAGCGAGGCTGGTAGAAGGGTCACCATGGCAGCCGATTCTATGCTGTCATTGGTAGTTGTGGCCTGTAATGCGGGGCCTTCGGGCACTTGTGTCTCCGAAGGACGGGATCTTGCATCTTGACTTTCTATGGTATCAGCTGTTGGCTGAGTAGCCACAGCCATCTTTTCCCCTGCTATCTCTTGCACCGACTGGCTGGTGATTTCTGGCTGTGAATCAATCGTTATCTCCGCAATTCCTTCGACAACGTCGACATTTGATGGCACGGTGGTTTGGTGTTGCGCATCCACAACTGGTTGAGTAGAGGGAGTAGTACTATGAGTGGCAGGCTTGTTATAACCGGGGAAGTGTTCCTCTGATGACATCATATACTTCTTCACTGGCTTCGCTTGGACATCTAATAATTTTTCTGTATCGTTGAAGTCGATTTCTTCTATCTCCTCTTCATCGCCACTCCTGACATCAATGGAAATCGATCCATTGAAAACTTGAGCAACGCGTTCAGCCGTCGGTATATGACTTCCTTCAACATCACCTAGCAACCGTTACATGAACAATATGTACTGTATTATGTATTAACATGCACATACCAGTGTCCTCCACGGCTGGTTGTAACAGTTCTTCCTCCTCTTGGAATAGATAAGGTGTCAATTGTGACTTTACAAAGACAATGGGACGCAGTAAAGGCCGAGTTTCATGCAATAGGCTTGATAGCGGCGAGTCCATTCCTAGTTTTGATCTCGCTTGTCGCTTTGAAGATTGGTTTGGCGATCCAAGCCCAGCGTGGCCACGTCCTCCGTATTGGGGCGCACCACCTCTTGAAGGAGTGCTAGCTCTCGCTTGGAAAATCCCATTTCCCCGGGACGGAGTGCTTGGCCTAGCCTGGGGACCACCACTTCCTCTTGGATTAGAAGGAGTTCCTGTTCTCGAAGGCACATGTCCTCTTGATCCTCTTGATCCTCTTGATCCTCTATATCCCCCACCCCGGCCTCTTGTCATAGCTCCATAGTTTGATTCATAGCCTGAAGAGCGTTGTAAGGTCGTTCACCTCTCGTATACGTCGACAGCCAAGAGTCAATGTCGTAGCTGGCACTCACTCTCGTTTTCTGGCCACACTTGCACCTGAAAATCGAGCATGTCGAGGCCTACGAGGTCCCTCGCTTGCCATATCCTCGTCCTCTATCTTGGTAGCCGCCTCTGTATCTAGAACCACCGCGATATCCTCTTCCACGATGATAATTTTCACTGGACTTTCCTCTTACCATCGTCTGCTGCAAACACCAGTGCTTGGTGAGTTTCTTGGCGTTACCTGGGCGAAGTTGCCGCAATGACTAATCGGGAAAGACCCTTCTCATCACTTCAGTCTTTTGCTCCGACTCATCCCAAACCCTTTAGTCCATTCGTGTCGCGCTGATACATGAAAACAGTACATTAACTTCTTATTCCTTCCACCAACAGCAATGCCGATGCAACCTGGTCGACCAGATATTAATCAACAGCGGACATACGTAATGAATATTGAACACCTTACCATTTTCAAACTTGTGATTGCCGAGAAGTGATATGCCCTTAGTGCCGCCCCATTGTACCGCAAGCCGCCAATCGACCAATACCCCATCAAGCTGGGGATCGTGACCAGCAGTTGCACCCTGAGGAGTGAGCGATCACGCTCTGCTCCCCCTCGTGTTACACCGTCAACGCTGCCAGATGCTGGTTCCGCGTGTAACATTCCTCCAGAGAAGCGGACAACACCAGTGCCCACCCTCCTTCTAGGCTGTGCAACGGCGCCTAAATAGGTAAAGCGCTTGTCAAAGTTCAAATGATCTGGCCAGTAATATGTGCTAGGAAGACGAAACAAATCAGCCAATTTTCGTGAAAAAGCTGAAAGTGGCCTATTCATGTCATGCTTTCTTCTGGTCGTCATGGAGCTGAACTGGACAGAACGTCAACAAATAATATCATTAAAAAGTCCAGGGAGGCATACTCGTTCGGTAATCTTGAACGCTGACAAGCACATCAACCCCTAGAGCCGCCCCATTGACACTGCAGACAACTGGCAGAGCGAACTCCCGCCTATCATAGATAAGAGTCGTTGCCTATAGCTGCACCCTGAGGAATGAGCGATCACGCTACTGTTCCCCCTCGTGTTACACCGTCAACGCTGCCAGATGCTGGTTCCGCGTGTAACACTCCTCCAGAGAAGCGGACAACGCCAGTGCCCACCCTCGTTCTGGGCTGTGTAATGGCGCCCAGATAGGTGCATGCTTGTCCATCCCATATCTTATCACCTGATGAGCAGGTTGGTCAACGATGAATGCGCGGACCATGAAGAACAGAACGAACTCGCTAGGGGGGCGATGAGCGTCGGAGAGGTGTAAGATGCTCGGCGAGTGGCGACCAAGTCTCGAGTGTCATGGAGAGTGGAAGAAAAGATGGCTGGCTGACAATGTTTGGTAAATGTTTTTGCACGCCTAGAGTGCCCTCACGTGTAGATTGTCAGCCACTTTCACGTTTGACTGTTCAAATTTCTTTGACAAAGCGTTGTACATAAAGTCGAATGAATAATCAGCATAAGCTGCGTCCCAGGGATTGTAAAGATTCACCACGCGACTCTCGCACTTCAGCCACTAAGATGTTACGTAAGCCTTACATAAATTTGGGCCGTTGGGTATGATGGCGTTTCGACGAATATGATAATTTAGGTATGTCGGGCCACGCTGACAATGTCGCATTTCATTTAACTATTTCACCCTAGTATTTATCGATTAAACATACAGTAACCGCCGGGCGCTGTGTTACAAACATTGTGATCTGCAGACAGTGTAGAAATTGTGGCTTAAGCCGCTTGACTGTACCTCTTTCTTTCTGCATAGAAATCATGGTGTATTTCAATTACATAAGGGGCCGAAGCCCCTGTAAAAACACAGTAGGTAATGGTAAGAAAATCGAATAACCGAATTGAAAGCTCAACAAAGGTCGCAGTATATCTCTACTTGTCTGATCTAAAATGCCCCGAAAAACCACCATCCATTCCGTCACCTTTCACAACCACCAATTCTCCCGGTACCCTCAGCCACCGCCCAACAACATTCCAAATTCCACTCCCGGCGATGTTCTTGCGATTCCGTAAATGTCCGTTGCTAGAAAAAGTGCAAGGTCAGTAAACCAATAAACGAAAATCACTATTAATCATACCAGGTCTTCTATACGGTCTTGACAAACCGTCCGAATGTCGTGAGATCCACCACTAGTAAACTTGTAAGAGAGGCAAACAGAATATTATTAATAAGAGGCACATACCAGGTCTTGCATATCCAGTCTTGACAGACCGTCCGAGTGTCGACGAAGAGAGAAGAGCGTGCCATCATGGACACGAGAAAAAGAAGAGAGTCGCTCATTGGCGACAACCGGTAGGACACAACACAAAAGGGCAAAGAGGGGTGTATTTGAAAGATGTCACGCGCGAGTGTGCGTGCTCCCAAGGGACACTAATCCTCTTGCAGCCAGCCCAGCACAAGGTGGATGAATTCGAAGACCGCATGTCCTCCCGCCGAACTATTCGCTCAAGGCGGTTACGTGACATGCTCCAGAGGGGTGTATTTGAAAGATGTCAACTCGACAGAGCTGCTCCCAAGGGACACTATTCCTCCGGATCGCCAACAACACATTGGTATTGGCGGGTCGCTGAGGTGGGGCGTGCGTGGTCCTTGATTAGGTGGATGGTGGACCCGGTTATCCGAAAGAGAAGAGAAGGAAGGGGTAATGTCGAGGACGGTCATGTCGGTGTCGGTGTCGGTGTCGGTGTCGAAGTTGGAGGAGGCGAACTGAAGGTGGAGGCGAGTCAATGTTGAGGGCGAGTTTGAGGGCGAGTCTTGAGGGCGAGTCTTGAGGGCGAGTCTTGAGGACGAGTCTTGAGGACGAGTCTTGAGGACGAGCTTTGAGGACGAGCTTGAGGGCGAGTTTGAAGGCGAGTCAACGTTAAAGACGAGCGGGGGCGAGCGGCGGTGAGCCAACGACAAGGGCGAGTCGAGCGACAGGGGGGAGCCGAGGTCAGAGGCAAGTCAAGGTCAGAAGGGAGAGCGAGTAGATGAGGGAGAAGTGGAGGCGAGGGAGAAGAGAAGGTGAGCGGTTGGAAAGAAATGGCGAATACGGGCTCACTTTTATAGGCTTTCCGCGACGCGTCAGGCTGCACTTGTTTTGACAGAACGCGATCGAGCAAACGCGATATCACATGAATCACTAGCCCCTATATAACATTGGCTTAGCAATGGACAAAGCCATGCCTTCGAGTACCAGTCCTGATATAGGTTTCTTGTATGTCATTCAGCACGCTCAGCTGCATGAGCTGATAATTGCATTCTTAGCCACTGTTCCCATCCTGGCCTCAACTCGAGATGAGATAGACATCACCTTCATATGTGCTCGCTATACGCCAAGTCCTTGCTGAAAGTGGCTGACAATCTTCACATGAGGCACTCTAGCGTGTAAAAATTTACCAACATTGTCAGCCATCTTTCTTCTCTTCCGCTATCCACCACCTTGTCGCATGGCTCGCCTGCCACTCGCCGAGCATCTTTTGTCTCGCCGACGCTCATCACCTGCCTAGCGAGTTCGTTCTGTTCATCATCTACACGCCCATCGTTGACTGAGCTGTTCATCAGATGCGTTATCATAAGGGATCGGCAAGCACACACCTATCTAGGCGCCATTACACAGCCCAGAAGGAGGGTGGACACTGGTGTTGTCCGCTTCTCTAGAGAAGTGTTACATGCGACACCAGCATCCAGCAGTGCTGACGGTGTAACACGAGGGGGAGCAGTAGCGTGATCGCTCACTCCTCAGGGTGCAGCTATAGGCGACGACTCTTATCCGTAATAGGCGGGAGTTCGCTCTGCTGGTGGTTTGCAGCGTCAATGGGGCGGCTCTAGGGGCCGATGTGCTTGCCAGCGTTGGAGATCATGGAATAGGTACGCCTCAAACTTTTCTTGTTATCCGTTATTGACGTTCTGTCCAGCTTAACTCTGATACAAACGGAAAATGTGATGCATGATAATAATTGGCTATTTTTTCGCTTTTCAATAAAAAATATTGGTTGATTTGTTTCGTCTTTCTAGCATTTGTCGATGGCGACTTTGACAAGCATTTTGCCTATTTAGGCGCCATTGCACAGCCTAGAAGGAGGGTGGGCACTGGTGTTGTCCGCTTCTCTAGAGGAGTGTTACATGCGACACCAGCATCCTGCAGCGCTGACGGTGTAACACGAGGGGGAGCAGTAGCGTGATCGCTCACTCCTCAGGGTGCAACTGCTCGTCACGGTCCCCAGCCTGATGGGGTATCAGTCGATTGGCAGCTTGCAGTGAAATGGGGCGGCACTAAGGGCATAATGCTTGTGGTAATCAGAAGTTTTGAAAATGGTACGAATCCAATATTCACCGCCATTGATGACAAACTCATGTTGTCGACTAGGCCGCACCAGCATCGCCATCGGTGGAAGGAATTGCCTCGGATGATGGTGGAGTCAGGCCGATCCCTGACTCCGGGGGGAGTTATGATGGTCAGGAGGGCAACTGCTGACTGTCGTCCTGCGACTGGCAAGACCCATAGGGCAGAGCGGACGTAGTTATCTACGACGTTCAAAGCAGCCAGGTTAGAACCCTCATCCTCTCTTTAATGGACAGAGGCCAGGAGTGAGCGTTGCGAACGAGTTAAAGTACGGTTTTGCATGTATCGGTGCGACAGGAATGGAATGGGTTTGGGTTTCGGTTTTCAACATCATGCTTGAGCGGGTGATAGCCAAATCATGCCAAAATATGCAGACACCGCACATAAATGGCTGCATGGATGAAAAAATTAAATGTCACCGGCATTGTACGCAGATTTTAGTGTCTGTACTGAACGAACCCGTCAGTAAATTTACTTCGTCGAGTAACATGGAGCACTTGCGATCATTTTTCGCTACCGAGTCGGCCCAGTTTGTGATTGTGACAGTCACATTCCTCATGACCAGTACCAGTCATCGTGCTAAGAAGGGGCGAAGAAATCCAGGAGCTTGTGACATTTGTAGGAGGAAGAAGAGTAACTATTCTGTCATTATTAGGGTGTTTTAACATGCTTATGTCGAAACGCAGTCAAATGTCAGCACTTTATATTACCAACTGATACTGATGCATGATACTGAGGGCTTTTATGGATAGGTGATAGCGGCGAGAGGATGGGAAGAACATGTACTCACTGTCTCACGGCTGGAGTAGAGTGCACTCACGATGAGTCAACAAGAGTACGTTTGCATTTCCGTCATTGTTGACAACTAAATGGAAGCATATCAGTCCCTAGGGCATGCAAAAGGGTGCGCTCTCCTGTCTATGTATCATATTACTCTCTTATTCTGGAATCAGTTATATCACAAATCTCGAGGCGCGCCTTGAGAAAATGGAAAAGATTTTGAATAAGGTATGCATCTTTGCTACAGTTCTGTACGAGTTTTCTTCTTTTCCCTTTTATTTTTGCGATAACAGCTTTATCCAGGGGTGGACCTTTCCACGGAACTGGACCTTTTGGCCGATATGCCAGAAGCGGACGAAAGTCGTGCTTCATCTGTCTCTCTTGGCCTCGTGCGAAATGATGAAGAGGACGAGAACGTGGATTGTGTAATAACAAAGAAGCTACAAATCATGGATATAGGGAATAAGTTTTACGGAGGGTCGAGGTATGTCAGAAACTCCAATGTATGCAGGCGTCTTATGCTTCACACAGTAGCCTTCGAGTAATAAAGACTGCATTGCACCTCAAGGGTCAGTATATTGGGACCCTTCACAATGTTGCCAATACCTTTAAACCTCATAAACGAGAAGAATTCTGGGTCTCACATCCCGTTGGTAGCTTAATTATTAACAAGTTCGTGATCATATATGAATAACGACCTGCAGTGGCAACGGGGGAAATTGGATGAGGAGCTCAACCTAAACCTATCAATCCCGGAATATCCGGATACCAACCTCTTAACGTCCCTCGTCGGGCTCTACTTTCAAGAATTCAATATTTTCCTTCCGTTGTTGCATCGGCCGACATTTGAACGACAAATCGCAGAATGTCTTCATACTAGAAATCTAATGTTTGGTAACGTTGTCCTCCTCGTATGCGCTCTTGGGGCAAAGTACTCCAATGATCCTCGAGTTTTCACGGAGGGCTCGAACACAACAAGAAGTGCTGGACATAAGTGGTATGCACAAGTGGATTCCTATCGAAAGGCATACGTGGTGAAGCCCACGCTGCATGAATTGCAGATGATCGTTGTATGTTTGCTCAATTGGACTCGTACTAGACTGATTGCTCAAAGCTTCTTCTCCTTTTCGAAAAATCAACTGGGAATACTCACACTTCATATGTCCGGGCTGGTTTTGGATTAAAGTTGATACAGGAGGTCGGTGCACATCGGCGTAAGCTGAGGAAAGATGGGCGTGTCACCACGGAAGATGAACTTTGGAAGCGTGCATTTTGGTAAGTGTCCTCTTGACTAATAAGCAACATCTAATCTTGCGCTTACAGGAGTCTCTTTGTTTATGATCGGTGTCTGAGTGCCGCCTTTGGGCGACCTTGCACAATTCATAGAGAAGAGTTTGTCTCCTGATCTTCCCAGAGATTATTCTAGTAACTTTTATCTCAGTTATGACCAAGATTATCCGATAGAATGTGATGACGATTATTGGGAACTTCTAGACTCTTCAAAGTCCTTCCAGCAACCACCAAACAAGCCTTCGACAATTTCATATTTCAACTGTTTTTTGCGTTTGATAGAAATATACGGCGAAGCTGTGCGTGTTTTGGTAAGCAGAAGTTCTCGAATAATAACAAAGCACCAACTCAGCCTTCAATAGTATTCAACCAGGAGATCAACATCCATGTTTGAACATGCCGTAGCAAACCTTGACTCTGCTATGAACAAATGGATGGATTGCGTGCCTGAACATTGTAAGTGTGATATAACAGATTTTGGGGATGGTGTAATCACGAAGTACAAGTGCAATGGGATCCGAATCGCAAGAACATGCTGTTCCTTAAACAATCCGCGGCACTGTTTACTACGTATTATGGCGTGCAAATCTTTATACACCGACCTTTCATTCCTGCGCTTCGTAACATGGCACCTACGGAAATTCCGTCGCTGGCGATATGCACCAATGCAGCTCGGTCATTTTGTTACGTGGTCGATGTCCTCAATCGATTGAAAATCATGCCACCATCTCTGGTCCAGGTGTGTTATTAACAAACGTAAAACAAGTCCTTTTTCATCTGATACGGTTCCACACATTAGTCGATGTGCAGCGCTACCGCATTAATTCTGTTGGTGAATTTTTGGGATAGCAAGCGTTCTGGGACGGTACACAACACGCGAAGAGAGTTGGAATTTGTGCAGAAGGTTTTGGACATGCTAAATATTTGTGAACAACGGTGGACTTGTGCGGGTCGCACCAGGTCAGTAATCCCGTGTGGGAATCAGAATATTAAACATTGTATGATAGGGATATCATTACGGAGCTATCTTCTCTCAGTGATGCCGATGGTAGCACGAGCGAAATCGTCAATATGTCAAAGGCAGAACAAGACAGCAATTTATCTTCACGGTCAAACGGATTATACGATTCTATGCACCCAAATGACTTAACTATGCACCAACAGGAAGTCCCTCTACGATCTAACACTTCGCTGTTGAATGGCGGCGAGCCTGGTCAAGTGTCTGGTTATGAGCAAGTATTCGCAGGGAAACTGTTGAGCGACCAATTATCGAAGAGTGATGTAATGGCTGGAGACAATGAAGCATTACCATTACGTGAAATGGGATCAGGAAGCACTTTACCGGAGTATGCAAACAGAACAAGTGGCATACCCGAAATGAATGGTTCTAGTACACGAAGTGCTGTTGAACAAGGAATGGTCGTGCCCGCAGATGCACTGGGTGTCCAGAACAATGGACAGATGGCTGAGATTTGGCAAATGATGAGTATCGATGATATGACTAGCTGGCTTTTATCCACGAACGTCTATGAGTAAGAATTTTTGTTGGTGCTTGGCGCTTGGCGCTGATGTGGCCTTCTAGATGGGAAAGTTATTTCATGAATGTTGACCAACAACAGGGATGACAAATGATTGTTACGCATGATTAACACCGGGTTTCTTCGTATTCTACCCAGCTAATGTTTAATCAATAATCCCTACGGAGGAAATAGATAAATGAAATGCGACACCATCAGCGTGACACTCGTCAAACTCGTCGAAACAGCATCATACCTAGGAAATCCTGCTCACGCTCTTGGCGAACACGCCGCGCTTAATGATGCACCTTTCACACTGCTGGAGTCATTATCCACAGTCATACTTGTTTGTTTCACTTATGCGATGATCCACACGATGATGAATATTGAATATTGAATTCCAGTGTAACGACCACGCTTACGATGTTGTTTCACTGAAAAGTTCTGATACCTACCGCCCCATCTGCCACTATGGCTGAAAACCTGCGACTTTTCGTTTACGCGATTGGACTAGGCCCCCTTCATTCTCCGTTGACATTGAAGCTCCAAGACTGTTGATGAGCTAAAAAAAGCCATTTTAAATGAGAATCCGAATGGATTCAAGGGTGTTGATGCCGATGAGCTCAAGGCTGAACTGCCCGATGACGAGAACCTCGAACGTTCGGCGACGCAAGCTCCAAGAAAGCAGCTGAAAGTAATGTCTCGTGCGCTCTTCAAAGTATTCCCGGTGAAACCACCGGAGGAGACCATTAGCATCCTCCTAGACATTAAAGATATTGGTGAGCCTACACCTACTGTCGTAATATTCATCCCTTCTTACGTGGCTCAGCGACCATCTCGCCGTCCTCATCCCGCGATTCAAATCTCTCGCAGGATTCAAATCTTGGTGAGTCTGTGCCTACTCTCTTGATATCTGTCCTCTTTCTTACATCACTTGACTCTATTAGCAACCGTCTCAGCTTCCCGAAAACACACTCGCCCACCGTCTGCACGAGCCGGTGGTGAAGCAAAGAAGAAGCACAGGTTAGTTTCAGTCGCGTTCCATGCGAGTTGCACTGCGTCCATTCCTTTAGCCCCTCCTGAGAAGTTGGACCGTCAGCGGAGCAATCATTACTGCCGGAGTGAATTTACATTCCTACGTGGATCCTGGAACTCAGAATGCAACCTCGCTTTGTTTGAACGGTGTATCGGCAGGCAAATATCTGCTTCACGCAGGTGCCCGAGCATCCCTCCATGTTACTCGACGAAGTAAATTTACTGACGGGTTCGTTCAGTACAGACACTAAAATCTGCGTACAATGCCGGTGACATTTAATTTTTTCATCCATACAGCCATTTATGTGCGGTGTCTGCATGATTTGGCTATCACCCGCTCAAGCATGATGTTGAAAACCGAAATCCAAACCCATTCCATTCCTGTCGCACCGATACATGCAAAAACCGTACTTTAACTCGTTCGCAACGCCCACTCCTGGCCTCTGCCCATTAAAGAGAGGATGAGGGTTCTAACCTGGCCGCTTGGAACGTCGTAGATAACTACGTCCGCCCTGCCCTATGGGTCTTGCCGGTCGCAGGACGACAGTCAGCAGTTGCCCTCCTGACCATCATAACTCCCCCCGGAGTCAGGGATCGGCCTGACTCCACCATCATCCGAGGCAATTCCTTCCACCGATGGCGATGCTGGTGCGGCCTAGTCGACAACATGAGTTTGTCATCAATGGCGGTGAATATTGGATTCGTACCATTTTCAAAATTTCTGATTACCACAAGCATTATGCCCTTAGTGCCGCCCCATTTCACTGCAAGCTGCCAATCGACTGATACCCCATCAGGCTGGGGACCGTGACGAGCAGTTGCACCCTGAGGAGTGAGCGATCACGCTACTGCTCCCCCTCGTGTTACACCGTCAGCGCTGCAGGATGCTGGTGTCGCATGTAACACTCCTCTAGAGAAGCGGACAACACCAGTGCCCACCCTCCTTCTAGGCTGTGCAATGGCGCCTAAATAGGCAAAATGCTTGTCAAAGTCGCCATCGACAAATGCTAGAAAGACGAAACAAATCAACCAATATTTTTTTATTGAAAAGCGAAAAAATAGCCAATTATTATCATGCATCACATTTTCTCGTTTGTATCAGAGTTAAGCTGGACAGAACGTCAATAACAGATAACAAGAAAAGTTTGAGGCGTACCTATTCCATGATCTCCAACGCTGGCAAGCACATCGACCCCTAGAGCTGCCCCATTGACGCTGCAAACCACTAGCGGAGCGAACTCCCGCCTATTACGGATAAGAGTCGTCGCCTATAGCCGCACCCTGAGGAGTGAGCGATCACGCTACTGCTCCCCCTCGTGTTACACCGTCAGCACTGCTGGATGCTGGTGTCGCATGTAACACTTCTCTAGAGAAGCGGACAACACCAGTGTCCACCCTCCTTCTGGGCTGTGTAATGGCGCCTAGATAGGTGTGTGCTTGCCGATCCCTTATGATAACGCATCTGATGAACAGCTCAGTCAACGATGGGCGTGTAGATGATGAACAGAACGAACTCGCTAGGCAGGTGATGAGCGTCGGCGAGTGGCAGGCGAGCCATGCGACAAGGTGGTGGATAACGGAAGAGAAGAAAGATGGCTGACAATGTTGGTAAACGGGTTTTTACACGCTAGAGTGGCTCACGTGAAGATTGTCAGCCACTTTCAGCAAGGACTTGGCGTATAGCGAGCACATGGGCATGAAGGTGATGTCCATCTCATCTCGAGTTGAGGCCAGGACGGGAACAGTGGCTAAGAATGCAATTATCAGCTCATGCAGCTGAGCGTGCTGAATGACATACAAGAAACCTATATCAGGACTGGTACTCGAAGTCTCCATTGCTAAGCCAATGTTATATAGGGGCTAGTGATTCATGTGATATCGCGTTTGCTCGATCGCGTTCTGTCAAAACAAGTGCAGCCTGACGCGTCGCGGAAAGCCTATAAAAGTGCGCCCGTATTCGCCATTTCTTTCCAACCGCTCACCTTCTCTTCTCCCTCGCCTCCACTTCTCCCTCATCTACTCGCTCTCCCTTCTGACCTCGACTTGCCTCTGACCTCGGCTCCTCCCTGTCGCTCGACTCGCCCTTGTCGTTGGCTCACCGCCGCTCGCCCCCGCTCGTCTTTAACGTTGACTCGCCTTCAAACTCGCCCTCAAGCTCGTCCTCAAAGCTCGTCCTCAAGACTCGTCCTCAAGACTCGCCCTCAAGACTCGCCCTCAAACTCGCCCTCAACATTGACTCGCCTCCACCTTCAGTTCGCCTCCTCCAACTTCGACACCGACACCGACACCGACACCGACACGACCGTCCTCGACATTACCCCTTCCTTCTCTTCTCTTTCGGATAACCGGGTCCACCATCCACCTAATCAAGGACCACGCACGCCCCACCTCAGCGACCCGCCAATACCAATGTGTTGTTGGCGATCCGGAGGAATAGTGTCCCTTGGGAGCAGCTCTGTCGAGTTGACATCTTTCAAATACACCCCTCTGGAGCATGTGACGTAACCGCCTTGAGCGAATAGTTCGGCGGGAGGACATGCGGTCTTCAAATTCATCCACCTTCTGCTGGGCTGGCTGCAAGAGGATTAGTGTCCCTTGGGAGCACGCACACTCGCGCGTGACATCTTTCAAATACACCCCTCTTTGCCCTTTTGCGTTGTGTCCTACCGGTTGTCGCCAATGAGCGACTCTCTTCTTTTTCTCGTGTCCATGATGGCACGCTCTTCTCTCTTCGTCGACACTCGGACGGTCTGTCAAGACTGGATATGCAAGACCTGGTATGTGCCTCTTATTAATAATATTCTGTTTGCCTCTCTTACAAGTTTACTAGTGGTGGATCTCACGACATTCGGACGGTTTGTCAAGACCGTATAGAAGACCTGGTATGATTAATAGTGATTTTCGTTTATTGGTTTACTGACCTTGCACTTTTTCTAGCAACGGACATTTACGGAATCGCAAGAACATCGCCGGGAGTGGAATTTGGAATGTTGTTGGGCGGTGGCTGAGGGTACCGGGAGAATTGGTGGTTGTGAAAGGTGACGGGATGGACGGTGGTATTTCGGGGCATTTTAGATCAGACAAGTAGAGATATACTGCGACCTTTGTTCAGCTTTCAATTCGGTTATTCGATTTTCTTACCATTACCTGCTGGGGATAATAGAGTTTCTGTTTCTTGTGACAATCAGCTGATTTTTTACCCTGATAGCAAGCGGCGATTAACGACAACAAATCATGGACTTGGCAAGTGCGTTGCTTATTTAGGTGCCATTGGACAGCCTAGAAGGAGGGCGGTTACTGGTGTTGGGCGGCACAAAGGGTATAACGCTTGTCGGCAATTACGAGGTTGAGAACGTTAAGGGTTGTATGACGTCGACTAAACCGCACCAGCATTGCTGTCGGTGGAAGGAATTGCCTCGGATACGACGGTCAGTAGGGCATCTGCTGATTGTCATCCTGCGACTGGCAGGTTTTGTAATGGGACAATGGTAGTTGTTGTAATATTGTCCGCTACTGTCGTATCCAAGCAACTAGGTCACCTACTACTACTATCATCGCGAATGCGTTGACCAGCCGATGTACAGCATCAATCATCGACCGACGATGGGGACGAGTACATACATTAACTTGACAACAAGCTTGTGGGATGCGTACCAGCGAGCGTTTGCGCGTTTTTCCTTCGCCGTTTCTTCACCACCTCTCTTCGACTTCAAGCGTCGACTCCTGGCAGCGAGCGAATTCCCCACATAATGAATCCGTGCTACTAAGCACGATCAGACTGCTCACTACATGTGAGTACTACTTCGAGTCGCACCCAACAATCTAAGACGCCCTGCCTGTTGTGACGGTCACAGCTTCGACGGTCATCTCGCTGCCGACCATCACTGACGGATCACCGAGTGGTGATAAATGACTACCACTCATCGTGGCATAAATTCTACGAAAGGTCGAAGAAACCCAGGCGCTTGCGATATTTGTAGAAGGAGGAAAAGTGACTATTCAGTTATTCTTCAACGCCCGTCCTGTACGCTTACATTGAATTGCAGTCAAATGTCAGCACGTCAAAGAATACGATGCGGTTGATTCTGAGAGTCTCTATGTCTAGGTGATAGCGGCGAGAGGGTGGGGAGAACATGTACTCACTGTACAATGGCTGGATTGGAATGCACACACAGGGAGTCGACAAGAGTAGGTTTTTTCTTTGCACTATCTGCAGGATGATGAAATAACATTGTGTCAGTCCCTAGGGTATACGAAAAAGTGTGTTTTTCCTGTCTGACTCAACTTGTCGCTCGCTCACTCGAGGGTTAGTTACGTTACAAACCTCGAGACCCGTCTCGAGAAGATGGAGAAGGTTTTGAACAAGGTACACGTCTTTGCTACAGTTCTGTGCAGGTTTCCCTTTCCATTTATCAATAACAGCTTTTGCCAGGGGTAGACCTTTCCACGGAACTGGACCGTTTGGCCGACATGCCTGAGTCCCATGGAAGTCCTTTATCCGATCTTCGCGCGTCTCCCGAAACCAGCGAAGTACTCCCGCAAAGCGAAGAGGAAGAAGAAGACGATGTTGAATCCGCAATAACGAGAAAGCTACAAAAAATGGACATGGGAAATACGTTTTACGGAAAGTCGAGGTGTGTCCAAACCAAACCAAACTCTTATCCATGCAGGCGTCTTATGCTTGACCGCCACCAGTAGTGCTCGTCTTATGGCGACTGCTTTGAATCTCAAGGATCAGTACGTTGGAAAAAGTCGTGACGCCTTCAAGCCTCGCAAACGAGAAGAATTTTGGGTCTCACATCCCGTCAGTAGCTTGTTTTGTTGGCGAGTTAGTGCTCATATTGAACAACGACCTACAGTGGCAGCAGGGAAAATTGGATGAGGAACTCAACCTCAACGTTTCAACCCTGAAATATCCAGATGACGACCTCTTATTCTCCCTCGTCGACCTATACTTCCAGAACTTTAATTTCTTACTTCCGTTGTTGCATCGGCCAACATTTGAACGACAAATTGCAGAACGTCTACATACCAGAGATGCAATGTTCGGTAATGTTGTCCTTTTCGTATGCGCTCTTGGGGCAAAGCACTCGAATGATCCTCGTGTTTTTACTGAGGGCTCAAACACGACGAGAAGTGCTGGGCATAAGTGGTATGCTCAAGTGGATACTTGTCGAAAGGCATATGTTACGAGGCCCACATTGTACGAATTACAGATGATGATCGTATGTCCTTTCAACCAGAATTGTGCTTGTCTCATCGTTGAAAGCTTTATCTCGCTTTCACCAAATCACTCGGGATGCCTGCTGGAACATATGTTCAAGCCGCTTTGGGAATAAAATTGGCTCAGGATGTCGGCGCACATAGACGGAAGCTGAAGAAAGATGGGGGGATCAGCACAGAGGACGAACTTTGGAAGCGTGCATTTTGGTAAATGTTCACTTCGCTGATGAGCCATGTCTAATTGCATGCTTCCGAACGATAGGATTCTCTTTGTTTATGACAAGTTCATGAGCGCTTTACTTGGGCGTCCTTGCACGCTTCATAAAGAAGAGTGATTCTACACATCTACTTCAAAGGCCGTTTTTGATAACCTATATCTAGCTATGATCAGGATTACCCGATAGACTGTGACGATGAATATTGGGAACGTCCGGATCCTTCAAAGAATTTTCAACAGCCGCCAGATAAACCCTCGACGATTTCATATTTTAATTGTTATATACTTTTAATGGAAATCTACGGTGAAGCTTTGCGTCTTCTGGTGAGCAGATATTCTGGATCGGTGTTAGATCACAAGCTCAGCCTTGGTCAGTATCCGACCAGAAGATCGACATCAAGGATTGAACAAGTGGTAACAGATCTTGACTCTGCTATGAACAAGTGGTTAGATTGCGTACCTGAACATCGTAAGTGTGTTGTAATGGTTGTTGAGGAAAGTGCAATGATGATCCACTGCACAGTGCGATGGGATCCGAATAGCAAAAACATGCTCTTCCTCCAGCAATCTGCAACACTGTACATCACATATTATTCTGTCCAAATGTTTATACATCGACGTTTCCTTGCTTCGGTCCATGACTTGTCGTCTGTACCTATTCCTTCGCAGACGATATGTACAAACGCAGCTCGGTTGTCTTGCTGCGTGGTTGACGTCCTCAATCGATTGAAAATTATGCCATCGGTCTTTGTCCAGGTATGCTCTACCTATATATAAAATCGTTCTTTTATAATTCGAAACCAATATTACAGTCAATGAGCGGCACCGCCGCGCTCGCTCTGGTAGTCAACCTTTGGAGTGACAAGCATTCTGGGACAGTGCACAACCATCGGAGAGAGTTAGAATTTCTGCAGAAGGTTTTGGATATGCTGAGTGTCAGTGAAGAACGATGGGTAGCTGCGGGTCGCCTCAGGTTAGTAATCTCGTGACAAAATCAGAAAAGCGTTAAACATGGCTATGACAGGGATATAATCGCAGAGCTTAGCGATATCGAAGGTGGCACAGGCGAAACCGTCAATCCGCCAAAGGATAGCGATGTATCTTCATTATCGCCAACACCACTTGGAGGCTATAACTCGATGTACCCAAGCGAATCCATTATATACCACCAACAGGGAATTCCTTCGCAGCCCAATTTTACACTACCGTTGTACAGCCACCAGCTTGGTCTAGCGCTCCCCTATGAGCAAGTATTCACCGGGAAACCACTGGGCGATCCATTGTCAAAGAACGATCTGACTGGCAACAACGGGGCGTTTTCATCACACGTAGTGGCATCAGAAGGCTCTTCACGAGCCGCTGACCCAGGAACGGGTGTGCATGCGTATGCACCGGGAGTCCAGAACGATGGACAGATGGCAGAGATGTGGCAAACGATGGATATTGATGATATGACTAACTGGCTTCTATCCACAAATGTCTATGAGTAAGATTTTTTTTTTTTTCATTCCTGAATTGTTTTTTGGGGGCTGACGCGGATTGATCCTTATAGATGGGAAAGTTATTTTATGAATAATGACCAGAAGGAATTGACAAGTGGTCATAACGTGTACCAGTGATTCATTGATATAACTTTTATAAGTGATAGTAGATTTACAATGAAGTGTATGTATATATATATATATATATGTGTACATATCAGTCCATCTTGGCCTTCTCCACGGCATGACTCGAATCACAGATTTTGGAATCAAGAGAACATACGTGCAAGCCGGCTTTTCGGATGACAACACGGTAGTGCCTAGTACGACGGAAGTAAAAGACGCCGAAAAAGAGGGAAAGGGTAGGAGCGGCGAAGACGAACGACCGCAAAAGAAGAGAAAGCGTGTAAGAACGAGGAAAGCGAAAAATGTCGCCAGTAGCGGTGAGGAGGAGGAGGAGGAGAAAAATAAACACCACGATTCAAGGGATACCAAGTCTGTTGAATCGAGGATCCGGTCAAAGGATAGGCAAGCGCGACGCCAAGCCTCCACTGAACAACGCCGGATAAGACGGGTACAGGAGCGCAACGCGGACACGACGTGTTTCTTGTGCCGCAAAAGGGGGCATACAGCCAAAAGCTGCCGGACGGGGGCAAAGACAGAGAGTGTGATGGGGATATGTTATCGGTACGGTTGCGCCAACAATTGACTTTATATACTACGACTGCTACTGCTGCTTTCTCGCATGTGTAAACAGATGTGGGTCAACGCGACACAACCTGTCGCGGTGCAAAAACCCGGTGGACGAGTTCAACCCGCTCCCGTACGCCTCGTGCTTTGTGTGCCACAACAAGGGCCATCTCGCCTCGACTTGTCCGCATAACAAGGACAAGGGGGTGTACCCGAACGGGGGGAGCTGTAAGTTGTGCGGCGAGACGTCCCATTTAGCGAGGGACTGCGGACTGAGGAAGCAAGGTACGATGGGAAGTGCCCTATAGCTCGATTGTTGTGTACTAAGTTGTTTGGCAGACTCCGCGAAGGCGTCGTTGCACCTGGGCACAGGCAGAGACGCTGGTGCGGACGAAGACGACTTTCACGTTCTGAAACGCAGAAACCGGGAGGTGGAATTAGAAGAGAAAAGGGAGGCAAAAGTAAAAAAACAAGAGGTGGAGGGTAAAGTCGTGCAATTTTGAGTGGTAGCAAACGTATCTTATACCTAATGCACGTATGAAGAAGGCAGTTGAGCTGACGTCGCGTCACCTCGAGAACTGACTGGCACATACGGCGAGGACCCCCCATTCTCAACATATGACTTGCACCAAGATAAATCCTCCACTCGGCGCTTGAATGAATGGAAGGCATTGTCATTGCATAATGTCAGGCTGGAATTGATTAAGGTGGATGTATCTCGCGTTCCGAACCGGACAGTCGGCCGACCAATGCATCTCTTTACAATATGGACACGGGCCCAGAGGCACCACATTTTCTCGTTTTGGACAGTCATTGACGTGATGGCTCCCACCACACGCGAAGCATTTGATCGCCAAAGTCTCTCCATGAACATAAGCCCGTCTTCTCAACGTTCTCATCGTCTTCTCTGTCCGCGCGTCTTGTTTTCTCCTCACAATCTGCGCTACCCACAACCGTCTTCTCTCCCTCCGCGCAGTTTCTTGTTTGGGAAGAAAAATTTGACGCTTCCATATACGCTCCATCGTGGACCATGGGAGCCGAAAGTTGGCTGGGTGGATGTGTCGACCAAGGTCCGCAAGGTGGGAAGAAAAGTCAGTCGTGTATATGGTTTCAGTGAGGATGGCCAGGCGAACGTCGCGCAGTGTTATGCCAGGGATCTTGCACGGAGCAGGAGAGGATAATAGCTGTGGTGCTGCTGTTGGTGGGGAGGACTCTGGTGTTGACGGTGCTGGTGAAGGAGTAGTCGGTATTGGCGGCGGCGCTGGTTCTGGTGTTGACGATGGCAATTGCTCCTCAACCCAAGTCGGGCGTCTGGCAGAGTCTGTCTGACTGGTCACCGTAACAGTGACTGGGCTCCCGTTCGCGATATGCACAGAAGGATGGTGCTATGGTGGTCATTCAGAATTATCGCATCTCACAAACCGAATCCAACACACTCACATTCTCAGTTTTAGCTAGCCTGGCCAGCCTGAGGAAAAATGAAACAGCCGAGTTGTAGTCGTTAAACCTGTATCTTGCAGAGAGAAGCATTGTATATCGTTCCACAACGTTTTCGGGATTGCTCAAGCCATTATTTTCGTTCCCGGGTTTGGCCTTGGGCGGTGGGGGTTTCCACAACTTCAGACTCTGGCCCCATCCACGCGTATATAGAGGGTAAACATAACTGAGCACCTCGTACTCTGTTACCCAAGGGGTTGGGTAGCCTCTCAGGGGAGAAGGCAAAGGCGGAATGGGTTCCTCTTGCGGATTGTTCCTCAGCGCGTTTGGTTTTGGGCCAGACAGGTCAGCCGGTTTGGAAGGATCCGATGCGGCTGGAGACTCTAGGGCTGCGAGTCTGGATACCATATCAGCCATTTGCTCGAGTATGGAGCCCTGTGCTCTTTGTGAGGCGTGTCGGGCATGCTGGGAATGGAGTAAGAAAGAGAGCGCTGGACGAGGAGCATGCAACTGTAAATAAACGATTATCGTACATAAATACTCCTCATTTCACCACTTAAATACTCCTCATTTCAGTACATTTGGCAACCCACTAGGCCCCAGCAGTGTTTCTGATTCTCCAAGCTTCCTGGGCCCTCCACCAACTCTCGTGTGGATCAACCCTTTGATACCACCCACCTCAAACTTTCTGGCCACATTCTCATTGAACCCTTCAACCAGGTTTCCTTGGATCTGCGGTTGGACCGCAAAAACGTCCTTGAACGTATTGCGCGCCTGCGGGAAGTAGTAACAAATTAGTTCGATGATTCCCTTCATGTTGGTGGCAGGAGCGTAGATCACGGCATTGGGCCCGCATCGTATGTGTACGCGGCTTTGTATCCGCCTCCAGAGGCGAGGGAGACACGGTTGTATTCGACAACGAGGGCTATGATAGCCCGAGAGACATCGTTCATATAAAAGATGGGCGGCTCCGTGTCAAGAGCTACTGCGTGGAACTGGTTTGACTCGGCCATAGTGATCCTGGCAAAAGTGTCAAAGTCGCGTTCTTGGATCGCCTTGGTGATGTCTTGCATACGCTGAGGAACGATGTGGTCGATCCGGTGTTGGAGCAGGGTCGAGGTCTCAACGGTGCGTTGCATGCCGCTGGTCGAGGACGTGCCCTTTTTGTCATCGGATACGACACAGATGAGGGCGTGCATGTCAGGCCAGTGCGATTCCGGAGCGACCTGGACGGCGAGGGAGTCTGATCCGTCATCTTTGCTTCCCATTTGCCAGGCAACGTAGCCGCCGTAGAGCGAGCGGCACGCAGAGCCGGAACCCTGCCGCGCGATAATGGAGAGAGTGGACGGCGAAAGAGGCAATTCGTAGAGGTCCGCAAGGGAAGATACGAGGGCAGCGAAACCAGATGCAGAAGAGGCGAGGCCTGCTGCGGTAGGGAAGTTGTTGAAAGACGCGATGTGGACGTGCCAGGCGGATAGGGGAGCCGCGCTGGAGTCCTTGTCCTCGACGTGAAGCTTGCGCAGGCACTTCATCGCGGTGATGCAAGTTGCAGTGCGTCCGCCTGCTTTCATTCTTCCTCCTTACCATTGAGCCATAAACGATCAGATTCAAACGAGCTGTCTGCCCGGGAAGTGGTGGTGGACCGCAGATGATCCTGGTCGAGAGTAACAGAGAGCGATGAGTTGATGGGTAGGATGAGCTTGGTATCTCGTTTACCCCAATATCTAAAACAAAATCAGCAGGATATCTGGGCTGATTGTGGACATGCACACTTGATACATGCGATATTAACTGGTGCAGAAGCGGTGGCCTGGTAGATTGTCATGGTATGTGCAGTCCGTCAGCGCCAGCGTCGGTGACGATGGGCGGAGGTCACGTGCTGGCTTGGAAGTGGGCGTTCCCACGGGGTCGAGCCGCCATCCGCTTTGTTGCAGACGACGAGGAAGAGGGAGCGAACAGCGAGCTCAGCCCTTTCGACATTGCACGCAACCACGACCAAGACATTCCGTATCGTGTGCGCAGCCTTCATACCGCATCCAGGACCGTCCGAAGCTGCCAGCTCTGTGATCATCGAGTGCAGCGATTGGGATGTATTATGCCCAGCAGTCCCCGGGCATCGCCCACAAGCTCGCTGCGCATCACGACCAGACGCCCTGGTCTCGCCAGCATATCTCCTCCGCACTTGTCTCCGCTGCCCAACCCGCAGTTGCGCCCCCGCCTCCGTCCCCCGGCTATGCTCTCTACACAAACGGCTCCGTCGCCGCCCTTCAGCATCACCCAACCCACCACCCGCTTCCCCTCACCGTCCACCCTCCGCTCCAGCATCACCACCAGAACTCCCTCTCTCACTACCCGTCTCCCCCTAATGGCCATTCCCATCCGCAGCACCACATTTCCTCAGGCTCTCCGAATAGCGTAGCAAACCATATCATCTCCTCTCACTGGCAACAGCAGCTTCTCAAATGCGAGGTATGTCCGCCACTCTAATTTTGTAAATGTAACTCATATCCTTCAAGATGGTCCGTTCTTCCCGATCACCGCATCACCGGGCCAGAGCAAGCGCAATGGCTTCCCGAGGCGTCTTCAAGTCCGCCATTCCAATCACAAATCCAAATCTTGTCAGACCTGTCATTGACAATATGCCTGCCAGTAGCAACGGCACCAAAGACTCTTCCTCGTCCGTCACCTCCACGCCAGACACGCAGGATACGTCTCCAGGGCGCGGGAGTGTCGTCAATCATCCCTCGTCCACGGTTGCACCCATCGCGGAGGCTCCTCGGCCAACAGCAGACAAACCTCCAGAAAGCGCCTGGTGCTCGCTCGACATGGGCGGAGTTAATATCAAAAATCTCCCTTCCAGCTCCGGCCTCTTCTCCTATACATTCCTCATCAACCTCTACCTCAATCACAATGCCCTATCTTCCATCCCTCCAGAAATTTCCAAGCTGCGGCATTTGGAGCTGCTTGATGTATCGAGCAACAATTTGGCTTCCCTTCCTCTAGAATTGGGCATGCTGACCGAGCTGAAGGAGTTGTACATGTTTGACAACAATTTGACAACACTACCGATGGAACTAGGCAGCTTGCATCAATTGCAGACAATGGGCATTGAGGGCAATCCACTAGATCCACAGCTCAAGGCTATCGTTCAAAAGGAAGGAACTGCTGCCCTCGTAAGTTATCTTCGGGACTCCTGTCCCGTACCTGCCCCTCCTCCAAAACGAGTCTGGAAACCACTGTTGTCCCCTGGCGATCGAGACGCCCTTGCCAACGATCCCAACGCGGAGGTCTTCAGTTTGTTATCCTATAATATTCTCTGCGAAAAATATGCAACAGAGAGAATGTATGGCTACACACCATCATGGGCGCTACAATGGGATTATCGCAAGAAGTTGATCCTCTCTGAGCTATTGACGTACAATGCCGACTTTTTGTGCCTGCAAGAGGTGGACACGGGTCAATACGAGGATTTTTTCGTGAAACACATGGGGGCGCATGGGTATGAGGGGGTGTACTGGCCCAAGTCGAGGTATAAGACGATGAACGACGCAGATCGTAGATTGGTCGACGGGTGTGCAACGTTCTATAAACCCGACAAGTGCGTGTCGTCTTTTGTTCATTTCTTTCAAACTTGGCTGATGTGGCGCAGGTACCAACTCGTGGAGAAGCACCTGATTGAATTCAGCGCCGTTGCAATGCAGAGACAAGACTTTAAAAAGACGGATGACATGTTCAACCGGGTGTTGGGCAAGGACCACATAGCTGTCGTCTGTCTCTTCGAGAACAAGGCATCAGGGACACGACTGATCGTTGCCAATGCTCACATCCACTGGGACCCAGACTTTCGCGACGTCAAGCTTGTCCAAACTGCATTGCTCATAGACGAGGTTGAGAAGATTGCAAACAACTTTGCAAGACTGCCTCCAAGACTAAATTTGCCGATACCAGTACTATCTTCGACGATCGCCACTCCGAATGGTTCAACATCAGACGAAGAAGGGCAAAGTCTAGGAGGGTCTTCTGCAACAGATGGGACGAGCACAGATCCAACCACGGCTGCTTCCTCACCCACCTGTTCTGCAGCTCATGCTGTTCCCAAGCGTCGACAGCCACAGCCTATCTATTCGGACGGGACCAAAATTCCCATCATCATATGCGGTGATTTCAACTCTGTCCCTGCATCAGGCGTGCACGACTTTATCGCAACGGGTTCCCTGGAGGCAAATCATCCAGACTTTTTGTCACATACTTACGGGCGGTATACGTCCGAAGGCCTACGGCATCGGCTGAACCTGAAGAACGCATATGCCACACCTGGGGCAGGCGGGGAGACCCTTTTAACCAACTACACCCCTAGGTATCAGGGCATGATTGATTATGTGTGGTACTCTGGTACGAACCTGGGTGTGAATGCCGTACTGGGCGAAGTGGATCGGGGATACCTGGAGAAGGTGGTTGGGTTCCCCAACGCCCACTTCCCATCAGAGTGAGTGCTATTGTTTTTTTAGGAATAGAACGGGTATGCTGATGATGGTTGTCGTCGTAGTCACGTGTGTATCATGTCCGAGTTCAGAGTCAAGCCACAGCGGCTGGATCTCCAGCGTCCGACCATACCGTCAACCTCGATGCTTTCGTCTGCGCTCATCACGCCGCCGCTGCCATCATGAATGTACATAATAATTCAGCGCTCATCGAGGTGCTAGTGTTGTTTTTGTATTCCTTTTCTCTGTTTTTTTTCTCTCTGTTTTTTTTTCCATTTATATATTCCATTACGTTGCTTAACTACCATTGTGTTCTGACGCTTCCCCTCCCCCGTTCGCGTTGTCAATGATCCTGTTTGGGTACACGTCGCCGGCCATACTTTTTCCATCCCCCTCGATCTCTTCTGTCTGCCTAGTTACCGCTGTATCCCCTCTTCACCTTGTATACACGTACATCACTGCCAATACTACAATGATATATATATCACAAGCTCGCATTTTTGTTCTCTCTCTTTCTTTTCTTGTTTTACGCATTTAGTACTCATTTTTCATTACTGGCATGCACAAGATGGATTGGAACAACTACTCAAATCGCCGATCATTGACGTCAGTGGGCGCGACAGCTGAGGAAGGTCGTTCATAAAGATCGTCTGTAACGTAAGGGATATTCTTCTTTTCTTTTCACCGATATAGTGACGGACATCCATACTGTACATATGGTAAATATATACTGTATATACAAAAAAATGTAAACAATTGTTGTCTTACTGTGGTTCAATATTCAATACTTTTGACCACCACCTGCAATTTCTCATGGCTGATGATGCCGCATTGAACCCAATTCCAAACCCATCTCTGTGTTCGTGATCAACTAATCACAACGCGCACCGCCTCTGCCTATTATGGAGGGAGATAAGTTCCAACCTAGCCGCCTTGAGGGTTCCAAGTTGCATTGAATCTAGCCGCTTTGAGCGTTGTAGACAACTGTGTCCGCCATGCCGTGTGGGTCTTGCTGGTCGCAGGAGGAATTTGGACACATGTCACTCACCTTATATCCGAGCCGATTTCTCCATGACGATAATGCACAACTCTCCACCGTCGATCTCTGTAGGTTCTCATAGGCACTATCCGCATCCACAACTCGTTTTGTTATCAAGTATGATGTTGAAAACCGAAACCCAAACCCATTCCATTCCTGTCGCACTGATACATGCAAAAACCGTACTTTAACTCGTTCGCAACGCCCACTCCTGGCCTCTGCCCATTAAAGAGAGGATGAGGGTTCTAACCTGGCCGCTTTGAACGTCGTAGATAACTACGTCCGCTCTGCCCTACGGGTCTTGCCGGTCGCAGGACGATAGTCAGCAGTTGCCCTCCTGACCATCATAACTCCCCCCGGAGTCAGGGATCGGCCTGACTCCACCATCATCCGAGGCAATTCCTTCCACCGATGGCGATGCTGGTGCGGCCTAGTCGACAACAAGAGTTTGTCATCAATGGCGGTGAATATTGGATTCGTACCATTTTCAAAATTTCTGATTACCACAAGCATTATGCCCTTAGTGCCGCCCCATTTCACCGCAAGCTGCCAATCGACTGATACCCCAGCAGGCTGGGGACCGTGACGAGCAGTTGCACCCTGAGGAGTGAGCGATCACGCTACTGCTCCCCCTCGTGTTACACCGTCAGCGCTGCAGGATGCTGGTGTCGCATGTAACACTCCTCTAGAGAAGCGGACAACACCAGTGCCCACCCTCCTTCTAGGCTGTGCAATGGCGCCTAAATAGGCAAAATGCGCCATCGACAAATGCTAGAAAGACGAAACAAATCAACCAATATTTTTTTATTGAAAAGCGAAAAAATAGCCAATTATTATCATGCATCACATTTTCCCGTTTGTATCAGAGTTAAGCTGGGGCAGAACGTCAATAGCGGATAACAAGAAAAGTTTGAGGCGTACCTATTCCATGATCTCCAACGCTGGCAAGCACATCGACCCCTAGAGCTGCCCCATTGACGCTGCAAACCACCAGCAGAGCGAACTCCCGCCTATTACGGATAAGAGTCGTCGCCTATAGCTGCACCCTGAGGAGTGAGCGATCACGCTACTGCTCCCCCTCGCGTTACACCGTCAGCACTGCTGGATGCTGGTGTCGCATGTAACACTTCTCTAGAGAAGCGGACAACACCAGTGTCCACCCTCCTTCTGGGCTGTGTAATGGCGCCTAGATAGGTGTGTGCTTGCCGATCCCTTATGATAACGCATCTGATGAACAGCTCAGTCAACGATGGGCGTGTAGATGATGAACAGAACGAACTCGCTAGGCAGGTGATGAGCGTCGGCGAGACAAAAGATGCTCGGCGAGTGGCAGGCGAGCCATGCGACAAGGTGGTGGATAGCGGAAGAGAAGAAAGATGGCTGACAATGTTGGTAAACGGGTTTTTACACGCTAGAGTGGCTCACGTGAAGATTGTCAGCCACTTTCAGCAAGGACTTGGCGTATAGCGAGCACATGGCATGAAGGTGATGTCCATCATCTCGAGTTGAAAAATGGCTGAGAATGCGAATATCAGCTCATGCAGCTGAGCGTGCTGAATGACATACAAGAAACCTATAACAGGACTGGTACTCGAAGGCATGGCTTTGTCCATTGCTAAGCCAATGTTATATAGGGGCTAGTGATTCATGTGATATCGCGTTTGCTCGATCGCGTTCTGTCAAAACAAGTGCAGCCTGACGCGTCGCGGAAAGCCTATAAAAGTGCGCCCGTATTCGCCATTTCTTTCCAACCGCTCACCTTCTCTTCTCCCTCGCCTCCACTTCTCCCTCATCTACTCGCTCTCCCTTCTGACCTCGACTTGCCTCTGACCTCGGCTCCCCCCTGTCGCTCGACTCGCCTTATCGTTGGCTCGCCCCGCTCGTCTTTAACGTTGACTCACCTTCAAACTCGCCCTCAAGCTCGTCCTCAAAGCTCGTCCTCAAGACTCGTCCTCAAGACTCGCCCTCAAGACTCGCCCTCAAACTCGCCCTCAACATTGACTCGCCTCCACCTTCAGTTCGCCTCCTCCAACTTCGACACCGACACCGACACGACCGTCCTCGACATTACCCCTTCCTTCTCTTCTCTTTCGGTTAACCGGGTCCACCATCCACCTAATCAAGGACCACGCACGCCCCACCTCAGCGACCCGCCAATACCAATGTGTTGTTGGCGATCCGGAGGAATAGTGTCCCTTGGGAGCAGCTCTGTCGAGTTGACATCTTTCAAATACACCCCTCTGGAGCATGTGACGTAACCGCCTTGAGCGAATAGTTCGGCGGGAGGACATGTGGTCTTCGAATTCATCCACCTTGTGCTGGGCTGGCTGCAAGAGGATTAGTGTCCCTTGGGAGCACGCACACTCGCGCGTGACATCTTTCAAATACACCCCTCTTTGCCCTTTTGCGTTGTGTCCTACCGGTTGTCGCCAATGAGCGACTCTCTTCTTTTTCTCGTGTCCATGATGGCACGCTCTGCTTTCTTCGTCGACACTCGGACGGTCTGTCAAGACTGGATATGCAAGACCTGGTATGTCTTATTAATAATATTCTGTTTGCCTTTCTTACAAGTTTACTAGTGGTGGATCCCACGGAACCGCAAGATGACACTGCCAGAAGTAATCAGAAGATGGATAGGCTCTTTGACTGGAGGCGACGCCGAAGGGGTGGATGAGGTGGTGTGAATGGGTAGTTTGTGAAAGGTTGTTGAAGGTGACGTCCAGGAGGGTAGATGGTGGGGCGCCTGTCGTACTAGAGTAGATATTGAAGGGATTTGCAAAGTTGTCTTCATACTTGTTTTATCGGGGCATCTTATAATATTATTTGCATTAGGAAGGTAGACAGACTCCAACTTAACCGTCTCTCGTTGCGTTAACTTGATATACAACGATGACTGTGTATAACGGTGTATGAGGATGAGGGGAACTATGCCTAAGGTGAGTGAGAAATTGAAAACACGTTCAAAAAGTACACATACCATGGATCCAAACGAGATGGTATACGCCACCCACGGAAAAAGCACGGGCCGAGCAACAGCCTATGTTTTGCTCTACAACTGCACCGCTAGATTATCGGGGAGTTGGAGATATACCGTGCCAAGGTCATATCCGCCGTTGTCACACAGATAGTTTCAGAACCGAGCTTTGCCAGAGCAAGGATCCTGCACTCCTGGTGTTCCGGGGTGACTCCATTATGGTTCCAGTCGATGGTGTCGTCCTCCCCTTCGCCTTCTGAATCCAACTCGGTTGGCAACAGTACTCAGTGGCATCCGCAATCTCTGTTCCAAGATGCTTTTGAGTGCGGAAGACACGATCAACAAGATTTCGACTTACTCTTGCCAGTGAATGTGATATCCGTCAAGATGTCGTCATCGTCAGCTTCCTCATCATCCGTATCAACTGGGAATTGAACTATTTCAACTTGGTCTCCATCGTCGACGAGAATCACTTCCTCAAAGAAATTAATGTTGTCGTAACATCTGTCTTTTTCCATTCCATGCAAATCATTATCAAGGGTAATCTAAATCCGTTGTCCATCAGCGTGAAAGTCATAAGCGTCAGAACTGAATATACCATCGAGCGCTATTTCGTCAGATCCATCAATACTGTGCTCAATATCTAATTTTACCAGCGCATCAAGATCAAAACGCGCCAGAGAAGAAAATTCCGATAGGCGTACCTGTGCTTGTGTACTTCACATTTTCAGAGGCGCTGAGCTCGTCGCCGAGCACCATTTCTTCCAGAGACACTTCTCGCTCCTCGGTCTCCTCAACTTCCTCTCTGATTTCGTCAGTCTCTACAATGTGGTGAAGACCTACCTCTTCAAAGCTGTCAACCCACAACAGCGTCGGCTTGCGATACCAGCGGGAGACAGGGGCAACGGAGAAGTCGTGTTCGGGGGGTGCGGGCAACGCGGTTATTAGGATAGATGATGATGGTGTTCATAGTGTCAAGTGTCAATATGATGGGGTGTGGTTATGGGATATCGCAGATATCACAGTGGGGGTGGTATCAGCTGAAGAGCGGGCGAGTAACAAGTAGCGGCGGCTGACATTGCGATCGGGGCCGACTCCTTTGTGTTTTCGCTTGAAGCGAGCCGTTTCGTCAGGCTGTACATTAAGCATAGCATTTGATAACCGGACGTTATTGCGACGGTGAACAGGTGAGGCCTTAGGACTTGGCCGTGACCGGCGCCCGACTCCTTATGAAATGATCTTACAAGCGCTACTGGATGCTATGTACGGTGAGCTCTCAAGGTCTCAACGCCCGAACAAAGAAGGTAGTCTGATACATAGCAGGCCATTTCGGCTTGCTTTGCTACGGACGCCAGATCCACGAAGATATAGCAGACAGGCACGAGACTTGCCCCTCACAGAACCGAGGGGATAAAACGATTCATGTCGATGCACCTCGAGGAGCAGTGGAGCTCGACAAGTGATGCGGTGTATATATACGTACTTCTGGCTTATGATCTACGTGACGTTGCGAGCCTTCCGGGCCAGGAATGAAAATACGCCTGTGTCATTGGCCCTGACGGTCGTGGATAATTGGAGGTGATGAAAAGGAATGTTGTTCGTACGGCTAACAGCAATCATAGGGAACGACTTCTACACCAAATGTCTTGTGCAAGCATATCTGGAAGTTTTTGGACGACGTATCCCCATGACCTACACGAACCGTTATTCCATATGTTTGGTGGTCTTCAGGTCTGTAATTCAGTTAATCATTGAGCGTAGGACAGAAAACAAAAATGGGTAAAAATTCCCTCGTATGCCAGTCACCTCCCGTTGCTTGCCGTTCTTTACACAGGGTACAGAGATACAGTGATCTCCATATGCCCCGTTGAGCTTCATTTCAGATGACCAGGAGGAAAAGCTCATCTGCGAGACGTAGGTACGCACTTTGCACGCTCCAGGGTCGACGTACGAGTTTCGTAACGCATAACATGTGACATGTATTCTTCATATTAGAAGAGAGTGTATCGTTCTCGCCTCGCAACTCACTCTGCAGACTGCTTTCATCCTTGACCTCTTTGCTGACGTTTAGCCACCATTATTCGAACAATTGCTCATCATGATCCTGCTTGATTGTGTATCCAGGCTTACCAGGCCAAGTTATACCTTGAATGCCTTCATTCCGCGTCGGAGGATAATAGACCTCCCCAGGGGAAGATCCTTGTCTGTCATATATACCTGTAGGTAGTTGAAAGGGGGTCAATATATTTTCTATGCTCAAAAAAAAACAAAAAAAGAACAATCTTTCTTGAATGCAATGCCATCCGCGAGAAAGCGGCACTTCTCTTGATGAAAGAAAGCAGTCCGGGCAGTCAAGAAAGCATTGGTTCGAAGGTCCCGCTAGTAACGACACATGGACTTCCCAACTAATGGGACAAAGCGATTTGCATCGAGAACTATTATTAATCATACACGAGTACTACGATAGGTCGAAGCCGATAATAGGACTTAGCCAAGTTTCATAATCTGCTTCGTTCTGGCGATTGCCAGTCACGCGCAGTGCCCTCAGAAGCAGTCGATAACTGCCCTTGTGGATGGCTGTGCCATTGGCAAACTTGGGAGCTTTCAACGCGAAGACACTGTATCCATTATCCTGAGGATTCTGAAAAAAAAAATACCGGTGAGTGTTTCATGGCCTTTTGAGGTCTTTTTAAAATTAAAAAAACTTACTTCAGCATTTCGAGTGACATAGTCAAACTCTGCAATCTTGCCCAAAATCGGTACTTGAGCGGAACCTTGAGAGGAGGAATAAGTCTGATCGGAGACTTTAGCTTCGACTGCATGGCCGTTCAAAGTCACGTTCAAGGCGATGTCATGCTTCACAAGGTCGATTCGGAGCAGCGGCGTTCCGAACACCAAACTGTTAGTGGCAATCAGAACGACGTCACTCGGAGCGCTTATGATCATACTCACCGGAAAAGTAATTTCGGTACATTACCGTGAACAAAAGTGTAATTCGTAGGCCCCGATTGTACCTGGCCGTTGGGCTTTGATATGGCAGGAAGCCCAAAGCCAAAAAATGTGCTCGTATCGTCAACAACTTGTTTGTTTTTGAGCGCCGCCGCAAGACCAAGGTATGTCGCATGCAGCCGTTCTGTACCGCTATCGATTTCAATGAAACCAGAATACACGGGGAACAGTGTGGAATCAACGCCTGTGGGTGGAGTAATGGTTGCTTCGATCTTGACTGTGCTACCTGCATCAAGAATGAAATTTGTGGTCGAAAACGTAACATGCGCGTATCGTGTTGATAGTGGCACGGGTCCAGGGCTCGTTTCAATGGAATTCTAACAAGAAACTCGTCATAATCCCATGTCGAATTAAATAAATCCCAACCTGTCTGACTGTTAAGGCTGTACCGGCTGGTGTGTGGGTCAACCTGTATGTTTTGGCTGTGCGGCCGTTATTTGTTATAGTAAGTGTATGGCTAACGCAAGATCAGCCACTGCAACAGGACCACAGACAAAACTATAGCTCACTTTCCCTGGAAATGTGCGGTGTCATTCAAAACAAGTTCGCCAGGCGTTACACTAGACGCATAGCGGATTGCATTATAGACTTGGATCAAACCAGCCCCCTGCTGTGCCGCTGTCTGGAGTGGATCACCAGATGTCTTGCTTGAAGGAACGAGTTTCGCAGTTGTCTCAAACAGAGAGCGTGCAGAATGCGCGACGGCCGCGTGCTGACCTTTAACTTGCAGAAGAAGTGCAGCGCTACCGGCAACAAATGGTGTAGCCATTGATGTTCCGGACAATACGCTAAACGAGCCTAGTGGAACAGGCCACGTTGACAGAACACTACCGCCGGGAGCAGCGACAGCTGGTTTAAAGTAGAAATCATCGGATGGTCCATAACTTCCAAAGATCAACTCATATGGTCACGAGTAGAACAGGTTTAAACTCACGAAGAAAAAGAGGACACCAAGCCAGCGTTCGGGTTTGGGAAACTGGTGGATGCACCAGTTTGAGGGAATGTAATTGTTGCATGCGCACCAGCCGCGAATTGGCTGACAAGCTGTTGGATACAAGTTAGCCTGCCAACTATCTGAAACTTACCCATGCCACTTACGAATTCACCATCAGCGGCCTGAATCATCGCTGTAGTATAGTTTCCAGCTGAGATATATGAGAATCCATTGCCGTTACTATGATGGTGAATCAGAGCAGGCAACTATGAGTTACGATCGCTGACTCTTACTCATATATAAGAGCGACTTTGCCACCCTTGGCTGCGATGTTTGCAAGCTTTTGCACCTATAAAATGACTGAGTCTCGAATGCTATGCTTGCTACAATAAGACTTACAAATGTGCATGTCCCTCTGCGAATAATCACTAGATATGCAGATAGATCGGGCGTGCTAGAGGGGAGCGGGTTGCATGCATCATTAGTTATGGTTGTATCGTTAGAGGTGGCATAGATAGGCAAAGCACCCCTGACGGGCAAGGGGGACAAGGAGGAGTAGACAATAGGGTTATGCTGCACTCCTGCGACGATGGCCTGCTGGACAGAAATGGCAGTGCTATAAAAAAATGTATATCAGCATAGCCTAACTCTCATCGTGCAGAACATACTTTTCAACACTTGCAACCGACATGACGTGGATGCCATTCCCGGGGTTCGATGTGTACCAAGCGCCAGACGAACCCTACCAAAATGTGAGCATGGCTTCTTCAGCGCAGCTAGCAGTAACGCACATCATTACCAGCAGCAACTGTGACCACCTTTCCGAGGGCTGCAATTCTACTTGCAACGATAGAACTTGTTGACTCCGTCCACCCACCTGGGCCTCCAAGTGAAAGGGTCAGAATTGCATTGCCCTCCTTTAAACCGAGTAAAAGAGCATCAACAATGACTATGTAACGTGATCGTCAGAATAGTATCAAAGGCATAGAATGAGGACGAACTATCATCTGACACGGATCCCGAGCAACCGAAAACTCGGTAAGCGGAAAGGTGAGCATCATAGGCAACGCCACTGATGTTCCAATTGTTCTGGGGATTTGCGCCGATGATTCCCTATGTTGATTACGATTACTATTTTGAGATCATGCAAGACGTTTGACTTACGGCAACATGCGTTCCGTGCCCTGAACATCCGTGAATGAACTAAAAAAATTTGGTGCAAAAAGCCTTACCATTGCACTGATCCAAAGGATTGGGTCCAGGTTTGGGTGTATTTGTACCTATCAGACTATAAGTACGGAATACCATGACATTGTGAGGTATTCAAACCATTATAGGCATTTCCTACAAAATCGTATCCACCGATTACCTTGAAGCGGGGACCAAAGCCACCTCCAAGCAAAGGGTGCGTGTAATCAATCCCTATCAGATACATTGTTAGTAAAAAACCATGTCATGTCATGATCACCCTCTCCACCTGTGTCGATTCTGAATAAATGGTTAATTAACATGTGCAACCCAAGGAGAGCAACTCACATTCCAATTTTGATACCCTTTCCTGTGACTCCTTCGGAGTGTAATTTGTCTACTCCCTATACGACGGGTTAATCGGTAGCCAGCGCACAGACTGTAGCTACAAACAGTCATGACATGGGTGGATTCCCTGTCGAGAGGTGCTGTGTTATCTGCCTCGCCAATTACTTGCGCACTGACAGGCCTTTCATGCACAAAATTCAGCGATCAAATTTCGTAATGTATGGTTTTTGCGTACCTGACGGCCTGTAAGGACCTTGTTGGCCTAACGGCAATGACGCCTGAACTTTCAGTAATGGCTTTGACATCCTATAAGACGTCGTAGTGAACTGGAAATGACATATTTAATAGACCATACTTCAGGACTCTGAGATTAGTTAGTGGAATTGAAAGGGAAGATAAGACGTGAGAGACTAACGTTTAGAGTGATGGCAGCTCCAACAAAGACACCCGCCGTATCATATTCCCTGTCAACCTGAAATGGAACGTTGCGTTCTGCCAGCGAAGCATAAAGAAGCTCGTGGGGCTAATACAGTATTCATTAGGACGCTTTTGGTTTGGCCACAAATCGTACCTGGCGTTTCTCAAGAATGCGCCCATCCTCTGAATCCGCATTACTAGAAGTAAGCTCGACAATGAACCGGTTTTGAATGACGGAAAGCGTGGAATCTAAATTGATGCTGGATAATGGTACGACTTCTGCCAGTGCTGAACTTGCACATAGAAGCCATAGAAAGCACAGGCAAAAAGACCCCATCAATCAGGAAGGAATCGTGACGTTCCGCTGGCTACAAAGCCATGAAGAGGATTTTATACTGCATGCCCCTAAATAGTCTAGGGGCATGAAAAGATCGAAGATTAGGCGTTACGTCCGGGTGCTAAAAGGGGGACGATATTCATTGACGGCTACCAGGCCAATGGCATGGCACGCACTTCAAAGCTTGACTGACATGCTTCCCCAGCAATTCACCTTTGCCACGAGGACGATATATTCTGGCAATGGCTCATATACTCTGTTTCTGCGAGCATGCCCTTGAAGCGGGTCATATAATGGCATCGTCAGTTATGGTTTGGCCTGTGAGTAGCATGAGAATGTGATATATCAGTCACGTAACGTCGAACCGTCCAATATCCACTTCGCATCAAACAAGTGCAAAATTGACGACAAGCACACCAGGATTTTAATTCCGTTGAGCCGCGCGATGTTGGTCACAGGCTTCACAACGGTTTCAAGAGACTACTTGCTGACTTCTATCACTGACCGCCAGCGTTCGAATACGTAATTTCGACCCTTATTATGTTGCTCCTTACGTTGATTTCTTGATTTTTTGACTCGTACGTGCGCAAGTTGCAGGAGTTAATTTGCACAGATGTGTCAACAGAACCCAGCTGCATCCCCCAGCTATCCGGAACCCAGATCTTGAATCGGTACTTTGTGGTCCTACGATCTCTTTTTCAAGTTTACATAACACCGTCAAGTTAGCATCAATGCACATAATAATGCCCCGATAAAACAAGTATGAAGACAACTTTGCAAATCCCGTCAATATCTACTCTAGTATTACAGGCGTCCCAAGTCACCTCTACCCTCTGGACGCCACCTTCAACAACCTTTCACAAACCACCCATTCACCACCTTATCCACCCCTTCGGCGTTGCCACAGTCAAAGAGCCTATCCATCTTCTGGCAGCGTCATCTTGCGATTCCATGGGATCCATCACTAGTAAACTTGTAAGAAAGGCAAACAGAAATTATTAATAAGAGGCACATACCAGGTCTTGCATATCCAGTCTTGACAGACCGTCCGAGTGTCGACGAAGAGAGAAGAGCGTGCCATCATGGACACGAGAAAAAGAAGAGAGTCGCTCATTGGCGACAACCGGTAGGACACAACGCAAAAGGGCAAAGAGGGGTGTATTTGAAAGATGTCACGCGCGAGTGTGCGTGCTCCCAAGGGACACTAATCCTCTTGCAGCCAGCCCAGCACAAGGTGGATGAATTCGAAGACCGCATGTCCTCCCGCCGAACTATTCGCTCAAGGCGGTTACGTCACATGCTCCAGAGGGGTGTATTTGAAAGATGTCAACTCGACAGAGCTGCTCCCAAGGGACACTATTCCTCTGGATCGCCATCAACACATTGGTGTTGGCGGGTCGCTGGGGTGGGGCGTGCGTGGTCCTTGATTAGGTGGATGGTGGACCCGGTTATCCGAAAGAGAAGAGAAGGAAGGGGTAATGTCGAGGACGGTCTTGTCGGTGTCGGTGTCGAAGTTGGAGAAGGTGGAGGCGAGTCAATGTAGAGGGCGATATTGAGGGCGAGTCTTGAGGGCGAGTCTTGAGGACGAGTCTTGAGGACGAGTTTTGAGGACGAGTTTTGAGGACGAGCTTGAGGGCGAGTTTGAAGGCGAGTCAACGTTAAGGACGAGCGGGGGCGAGCCAACGATAAGGGCGAGTCGGGCGTCAGGGGGGAGCCGAGGTCAGAGGCAAGTCGAGGTCAGAAGGGAGAGCGAGTAGATGAGGGAGAAGTGGCGGCGAGGTCGAAGAGAAGGTGAGCGGTTGGAAAGAAAGTGGCGAATACGGGCTCACTTTTATAGGCTTTCCGCGACGCGTCAGGCTGCACTTGTTTTGACAGAACGCGATCGAGCAAACGCGATATCACATGAATCACTAGCCCCTATATAACATTGGCTTAGCAATGGACAAAGCCATGCCTTCGAGTACCAGTCCTGATATAGGTTTCTTGTATGTCATTCAGCACGCTCAGCTGCATGAGCTGATATTCGCATTCTCAGCCATTTTTCAACTCGAGATGATGGACATCACCTTCATGCCATGTGCTCGCTATACGCCAAGTCCTTGCTGAAAGTGGCTGACAATCTTCACGTGAGGCATTCTAGGCGTGTAAAAACCCGTTTACCAACATTGTCAGCCATCTTTCTTCTCTTCCACTATCCACCACCTTGTCGCATGGCTCGCCTGCCACTCGCCGAGCATCTTTTGTCTCGCCGACGCTCATCGCCTGCCTAGCGAGTTCGTTCTGTTCATCATCTACACGCCCATCGTTGACTGAGCTGTTCATCAGATGCGTTATCATAAGGGATCGGCAAGCACACACCTTGTCACCTATCTAGGCGCCATTACACAGCCCAGAAGGAGAGGGTGGACACTGGTGTTGTCCGCTTCTCTAGAGGAGTGTTACATGCGACACCAGCATCCAGCAGCGCTGACGGTGTAACACGAGGAGGAGCAGTAGCGTGATCGCTCACTCCTCAGGGTGTAACTGCTCGCCACAGTCCCCAGCCTGTTGGGGTATCAGTCGATTGGCAGCTTGCGGTGAAATGGGGCAGCACTAAAGGCATAACGCTTGTGGCAATCAGAAATTTTGAAAATGGTACGAATCCAATGATGACTTGCCTCTGATAGCTGGTTAATAGCCTAGCTTTGACAACACTAGACATGCATCGGGAACAGGCACGCGTGGCGGACCGTGATGGACCACAATTTGTCCAATTCCGCGGTCCATAGCAGCGATCTTGTCCCAAGGTAGTCTCTGTTACACCCTCACTCGTGGGGAGAGGTAGGCCCGACATCCCCAATGATGTACCAATGCACTTATGCATCGTGTATTAGCCTTTCTTGAATACCGCTCCCATAGCATGAAGGTGTTTCCACCTCACCTCTCAATGACAGTACAGAGCAATTATGCTGACTTGGTTACAGTGATAGACGATGTATATTGTTGTTGACGATATCAGGCTTGGAGCTTGAACCGTCGAGCCAGCATCGGCAGTAGCCTAGGCCTTGTTTGTTCGCGGTGAAGCTTGCTAAATTTTCTTTTCCCAGACAACTTACGTTCGTTATTTTGTCTTGGATCTGTTTTTGTGAACACATGAAATCCATGTCGACGATCCGTTTTGTCCAGTTACAGGAACGAGTGAAAAGTGGTTCTGACTTTTCAATGTGAGAATATGTATAACTTCCAGCAAATCTCACAACGTCCCTACCGTACCACTGAATTTCCCAGCTGGCCCTCAGTCGAATGACTCATAGCTTTGTGCACATCCGCGCCGAGGAAGTTGGTACTGATGACGGCGGAAGCCTCACTGAGTATGACTGAAATAGCATAACTGCGATTCGCGGACCTGAAAGATACTGCATGCCAGATTATGTAGGGGAACCTTCACGCGAGCGTCAAGCTTTGCCACTCTCAACATCCACAATGACAAAAACACATACTTTTTTTTTGTCGTAAAAGATGGTATTCTGTTCTCACGCCTTCTTGACCATCAGCAACGATTGATGTGATAAAAACACGTAGACAATCTTTCTCCTTACGAACTTACAACAGTATGACAGCGTCCTCATATATATATCTAATTCGAAATGACGTGATCCACCACAAGTTCAACAACGATGGCCAAGGGTGGCCCTCGGCTGCAATACAGCGCGCTCAGGCCATGCAGGATGCGCTACGACTGCCCGCTTGGTTGAAGTCGGTAAGCCTATTTTGAATCATTCGATACAATAAAGCAAGTCGTGTTGCAAAGGGCCCATACCCACGCGTTGATGGCTACGCACAACCACTAATCGACGAATTACGTGCCTCCTGCGCAACTTCGTCATTGGATTTTTGGGACCTCGCAGAGAACGCAACTGATGAAGACCAGTCGGGACGGAGATTTCGAGCTGGCTTGGGAATGACTCTCAGTGACTGTGCCAGTATTCGCAATGTTGTACAGGTCGAGAAGCTGGACAATGTACCGATCCCGAAAGAATCATTTCTCGTTGTGCTAGTGCGCAATGTTTTTGCAACACTTGTCCCACAAGTGTTGTCACTGTCAGTACCTTTGATTTTTCATGTTCCGCCGCTCAAGTCCATTATTCCATCAGCGAGGAGGTTCCTGTCTCTCTCCCTCGACATTTCAGTGGAGAACCGAACCCATTACTCAAGTTCATGTCAAAAAGTGTAATCGCTCCTCTCGTAGTTACAGTCTGCGAGAAAATACGGATCGAAGATACGGATAACGGCGAGTCGGACTCGCATCGAGAAGATGTGAATTCTAGCAATACCAGTAGCTCTGAGCTACCCTGCTTTGCAACAGAGCATAGTTTATCTGAATTTCTCAGACGGTGCGAGCGGCCTTTGACTGCCGGTGTTGCCGAAGAAGAGGAAGGCGATGTCGATAAACCACTTCCTGGCGACTTTGACGCACATTTCCTTTCATATCCTTCATCCATGAAGACTTCTCCATCCACCTGCTGCATACCGGTCTTGTGTATGGCAGACGACAAGCAGCTGCCGGAATTAATGTCCAGCTTACTGTATCAACGACGCGTGTGGCATATCGACGAACCATTGATAGGTATCGGGTTCTCCAAGTATGACACGACCATCAGATTATATTTGGGGTGGCTAGTCGAAGACATGGGTTCGGAACGTGTCCTCGTGAGCAGCATATCACTGACCTACTTTCTAACTAATGTCCTCGTGTTGAGCCATATGTACATTTAGGTCAAGTTGAAACCAGTGTCATCCTTGATTTGTCGACGCCACTGATTGCTCTTGCCATTTCTAACCTTATCATTCGGCTAGGATCACACATATCAGACATCGATGCTGAACAAATGTCATGTTCCGCGTGAGTCGAACCCTGTTCTAGGATCGCGAATGTTGAATGCTTTGCTTATCCGCTAGATTCGCTGGAATGAATGCTATAGATGATTACGAAATATGCTGCTGGCTGTTTGATCGTAAAACTGTGCCACAAGCACTTGCACCAGATAACGATGATCCATACTTCAAAAAATACACCGAAATGACGGATTTCATCTGGCCAACAACATGGGATATCAGGGTTTGCAATTTTCATCAGGTTAAATTAACAATGCTCTTACGACTCTGGTTTCCAAAGGAGAACCTTCCACAAGTTGATGCTGGGCTTGAAACCTGCGTTGAACAATTATTGAAAATAGTCAATGAATTCAAGCTCCAACCAAATACTGTAAGATTAATTGAACCAGACGAATTCCCGGCCGATTTTAAGCTGCTTTCGTCGAATTTTTCTGCAATTTTCAACTCATCCTGCTCGGCTCGGGGTAGGGCAGACCGTGAAGAAAATGTATGCGATGCTTCATGGCGCCACGATCATGACCGCTTCCTGTTGGACTTCTTTAAACTCCAAGTCCCAAACAGCGAGGATATGGCTGCAGATCCATCTGTTCGTCCCATGTACGTGACCATTGTCGTCTCCGTTTTCTCTCCCTGACATGGCGGCGCAGTATGGAGTGCACTCTCCGTTTTCCCAAGAGTGACCGCATGGAAAACACATTATCTAAGGAAGCTGGAGCTCAGATTCGTCAGTTGGTTTACAAACCCATGACATTAGCGCATGAAGAGTGGATACTGCGCCGTGGTGGCGAAGCTTCTGGTGTGGTTGCTGCCGAAACGAACAACCAAATCCATATTATTCAACAACACGGACGATGGTCCAATGATGTGAACGAATTCCAGCGGCTCGTAAATCTAGGCGGGGATCCAGCTTCAGGGAAATGCGATGCGCTCGGACGGGTGCAAGTGGAACTGCCCTATGTGGTACCTAAGGATTTCGCATTGACTCGGGCTGCCGTCGAGACCAACAGTAACAGTAAGCGAAGTCGTCTTTAGGACACTGATTGAGATAAAACTGAAGACGGGCCTGAAGGCGAGACACGAAAAGCTGAAAAGGCTTATCAACCGGACAAAATGTCAGAGACATCCCGGAGTTCGCAGGTTCCAGACAATGCGGAGCCTACTATCAAAACGTACAGTATCTTGTCGGCATCAGTCTCTTCGACGATACAAGAATCGCCGGTGATTTCCGACTTCGACAATTTACAGATCGGGGACGACGAGGGGACCAAGGAGATGAAAGGATATCTTGACCTGCCCATTATCGCCATTGAATATACGAAACAATTGGCGGATGCGAAAAAAGGCACGAACCAGCTTCGCATGCACCTGACTGCATGCGTCAAGTTTTTGCATGTTCTTGGGATCACCGAATTTATGGTATTTGGCATCCAGACTGACGGCACTCATACAGCCTTCCCTGCGGCTGTGATGACAGATGATGGGGTACGTGCATCATCAACCCAGGTGCGACTTGCTAACTGAACACGAAAAATAAGATAATTCATCTGTATGAACGGCTAGTGGACAGCCTCGACATATCAAACCCATTGGGTGCATGGCACCTTGTGACGATACTCAACCGGCTCGCAACCCAGCATGCGGAATGTTTGCGGGAAAAGTTTAATGACAAGAAGGAAAGGTTAGTGACGTTGTTGGGCAAGAAGGACTTGGAACCAGAGCTAAGATGGACGATCGAGCACCAACGTACAAAGCTCGTGGAAACAGGACAGGTCAAACCGCGGGAGGAAAAGACGTCGAAAAAGGCGAGTTCGAAGGGAGGAGCGCCAGGTCCGAAATAACAGTTGCTTGTAATTGTGAATGTCATTTGATACCACAATGTCAATGTCTAGCATACTGGCCCCATCCTAAGCTTGCTGTCGTACGTGTGTAAAACGGCCTTCCAGCTTCGGCCCCTTGTAAAAGAACGCTTGTGTGGGGAGTCCCCAACTTTCTCGCCCATGGTCCACGTTCCAGAGCATGCAGTATCTGATGGGATTCAGGCCGAATCCACGAATGGCTGGTTAAAGTTGTAGTTAGTATATTATTCCAGTCATATCCGGGTCGTCCTGTTCTTCATATGTAGACCAGTCGTCCAGCCGTCCCATGTTTTATTGCCGGCCTTGGCTATCAGATCATGGCCGAGGGAATTGTGTCCAAGCAGTGAAAGTGGCTGACAATCTTCACGTGAGGCGCTCTAGGCAATAAAAACCATCTACCAACATTGTCAGCCATCTTTCTTTTCTTCCGCTATCCGCGACCTTGTCTCAAGACTTGCCCGCCACTCGCTGAGTCGCCGACGCCTAGCAAGTTCACTCTGTTCTTCATTGTCTGCACAGCAGTGTTGACGTGATCGCTCACTCCTCAGGGTGCAACTGCTCGTGCTGGGGTATCGGTCGATTGGCAGCTTGCCGTGCGATCCCTGACTCCTCCACTATTGAAATCTTTTCGTTTATGCGATTGGACTAGGCCCCCTTCATTCTCCGTTGACATTGAAAGCACCAAGAGCTCAAAAAAGCCATCTTAAATGAGAATCCGAATGGATTCCACACGTCTCAATCATAGCAGGTGGATGGGGGTCACTCCACTGAGTTGTTCTCGGTACCTGACCCGCGAAAGTCGGCCGTGCTAAAGACGGCCTTGTCGAGTTGCCTTCGACGCTATTGGGGGTCAGCTGGGGAGCCTTACCAGGAGGAAGGATAATACCGTCGATGACGCCATCGGCGATTGGTCCAGGGTATTGGCGTTGTTCGAGCGCGACCCAACGTTGAGGGTGAGTCGGGCCGAAGTCGAGGTCAGAGGGAAAGTGTTGCATGACATATGTCCAAACTCTGATAGCGTTGCTTAATAGCAAGAATATTCTGACGTGGGATGTGATGGCATTAGACTGACTCGACTTTCGGGCTTTTGGGAGGCTCAGGCTTAGTGCGCTAAGCTTAGCGCTTAGCGTTCTGTGACGTGAATGTAACATGCAACAATGTGTCACACAGATGTAACACACCCGCCGTCAAGTGATGTTGCCCCGAATCTCTCAGTTGATTGCATCGTCCGAGCCCGTGAACCTTGCATATTCAATCGCAGGAAGTAGTCCTTACAGTGGTCGATACACTCCGGAAAAGATCATTACGGACAATCCCAGTGACCACACCAGTAGATGGAGCAGCGCCTATCAGGGTGTCGCACATCAATGGATCCTTCTTCGTCTGGAGTCCTTATCAATCCTTCGTGAGTTATCTGTCCTATATATCAGGTTATATATTCCAACACGTGCTCAGAGTGGGTTAAATTCGGGAAGGTCAGGCTGGTGTCAGATATGAGCTCATCTGCTGAGATTCTGACGAACATCATCAGTTCTCAAAACGTACGTTGTAAGTGATCTTGGAAAGTTCATGAGGGCTGAAGATACTGCTACATCAATGAAAGCACATCCTTGCAACATGAAGGAATTCAAGGTCTTCGTTGGCATGTCAGAAGACCATATGATAGAAGTCGTCCATTCCGGGTTGAGGAACGATAACCTCCCAGAGAATCTTTTCGTTAGACATGTTGACAGCGCGGGGGTTTACTTTCCGACACGTTTCGTTAAGGTTGTGCCACTCTCGTAGGCGCCTATCAAGTGACAGGCTCCAGGCAAACCCTTATAAGTTGTCTAGTGCTCATCAATCGAATTTTCATACATCAATCTGGCATATTGCCCTACAAGGGATCAACGACTCGGATGTTGTTGAACGTGTCAGACGCGTACACGAAGAAGTAATCGCGGTCATTTCACCATGTTCTCTGACTTACATTATTAAGTACAGGGAAGCCGTTGTTCTCCGTCACATTTTGAAGCATCTCCGTCAACGACGTTTGCTGACACCGTTTGATTCCATCTTGTTTCGTTCTTTCATGAAGTTGGAGCATCCGCTTGTCACAGAACTACATACGAATGTGGTACTTCGAGGAAATTGGCCTCAGGCAGAACAGCTTCTGGATGAGTTCTCGTCCACTGGCTTATTTAATTCTTATCTTCGATCATGCCAGCCTTACACGACTTTTAAACCGCTTCGTGGTACCGACGCTGATGGTGACGTTCCTTGTCCTAGGGGAGGCCACGCAATGTGTATAGATCCCGTAAACGATCAGATATATCTGCATGGTGGCTTCGACGGTGAAAAATGCCTTGATGATTTCTGGGTCTATGATGTCAAGAAGGACAAGTGGAAAGTTCTCAGCCTTGGAACGGCTCAAGAACAGAATGCTCCTGGACCTCGTTCTTGTCACAAGATGGTGTTTGACACAAAAACGGGCAGCATATATCTATTGGGTAGACTCACTGATTCAGATCAGCTCAAGCCGCCTGCCACCGGTGCTATTATAAGTTCCACGGGATCATCGACTACTCCCATGCAGCCGACGAGACAACCTGGGCAATTTACCCACATGCAGGCAGTCCCATTGACACTTCCCGCTACTCCGACGCAGTTTAGGGCCGTAGAAACTCCGAGAAATTACTGCTCGGAATTTTACCGGTATCATACTCGAGGCTTAGACGAAGGGAAGTGGGACTTCCTATCCTTCGACACTGCAGTCAGTCGAGAACATACATGTCCAACTATTGAATATTGATTGACTGACGTTCACTAGACATCAGGTGGCCCTCCACTGATCTTTGACCACCAGATGGTATTAGACAGTGAATATCAGATGCTGTATGTGTTCGGCGGAAGGGTCATAGACGGTGAATGGGATTCTGTCAAGTGCTCTGGAATGTTTTGTTACAATGTGCGCAAGAGCAAGTGGAGTTGTTTAATGTACAGTTTTCGCTTGTTCTACTTTTGTCGTTTTTGACTCAGCTCATCTTGTCAGGGCCTCGTCGTTGCCAGGAAATATCACCCAACAAGGCTCCATACCACCTCGCTTTGGTGAGTCGTTTGGAATATGGACTGCTTAATTGCTAACTGTAGTCACCAGGTCATTCTATGTTGTTGGATCCCAATACGCGGTTATTGTACATCTTCGCAGGTCAACGAGAAGGAATTTTCTCTCGGACATGTATACCTTTGACCTCAAAACATACACTACAACAGAAAATTTTCCAGACTCGGCCGCAATCGGAGGTCCGGAGCCCTCTTTTGCCCAACGCGCCGTCATTGAGCCGGACCTCAAAGAGATATACGTGTATGTCTCATGTATATCATAGTTTCACCTGCGCGCTGATGTGGACGTCATCTAGGATCTCTGGGCTCACCAGCAGGGATGGAGAGAAGTCTAGGATTTCGTCACACCGAGGGGAAATGACATACTGGGTATACAGATATGGAAGCCAACCCGGACAGTGGTGTAAAGCATTGCTGGAATCACTTCCTGAGTATGCAGGAAACGATACACAGCCGTCTAGCATGACAAGGCCGCAATCTCGGTATGCTTGTCAGGTGGTATATAATCCCAAGACGAAGTCCATCTTCATACATGGTGGAAATGCTGGCGCGGATGAAGGTCCTGAAGCAGAATCGTCTGCACATCGGATGGAAAGGAGCAATAGCGACGATAGTCATGGGACGTCCGCGTCTGATGCCGAGAAAGAAAACCAACCAGAAGTCGATCAAAGGCCAAAAGAAATACGCCTCAACGACTTTTGGAGGATAAAACTTGATAGGTACGAACTTGGACAATATATTCATTCATCGTTGTAACTCTGATAGGCCGGGGCCTGAAATAATCACTCGCCGAGCAAAATTCTTGATAAGAAGCCAACAGTAAGTAGCCGGATCCACGCTCTGAAACGTGTAACACAACATTCTTTTAGGTACCGAGAAATGTGTGAAGAACAACCACCTGTTAAAGCTCTAAACTTCCTCCAATGCGAAGTAGGAGAAGTGGTTGATCACTCCAACGCCAAAGAGTCGGACGAATTCCGCTCTTTGATGAAGCACTTACTCGTTCCTTCTGCAAATGTGGGATTGAATTCAAGGACGTCTTCGAACTCAACATTGCGCGCAGGCTCGACTGCGAGCGCCAGAGCATCTACGTCAATCAAAGAGCCGAACAAAAAACAAGAGGATCACGCTCGAGCAGAAAAAGGCAGTGAACTGCTAAATCGGAAGTCCAGGATTTTCGAGCTCAAAAAGGAGATGAAAGGCTGGATGATGACAACGATATACAAGACGGGGAAGAATGTAGCAGCGATGATGAGGACGACTGCGATTGGACGAGCGATATTCCTCAGTCTGGTAGTGGCGAGAGGGAGGACTCTGGCGGAAACATGATGGAAGACGTGGGGAGAACGTTGTTTGTAAACCGGATACCTTGCTGGATATCCCGGATGCGATGGAGTTTCGAAGCCGCGGGAAACGAGCGGAAAGCGCAGCTCGAGGGCAAGAAATTCCATCCGGGATAAGATATCAGCAGAGAACGGAGGTGTTTGAGGCGTTATCGGAGTACATAGGAGAAGAAGATAAGCAACCCAAGGGAAGCTTGTTGGACTTGGTTGGTGAAAAAGGTGCGGGAGGTATGTTAACTGGGGCACACATCACTACTGCGGAATCAAAGGCATAACTGTATCTTAGCTCTGTTGCAAGAGGTAGCAATAGACTGTAGTTTTACGTCACCAATTCATACTATTCGTCCAGATTTATCGCTTTGCCAAACTTGCCGTAGAGGGTGACCTTGAGTTCTTTCATCTGTGCCTCGCATTGCTCAACAGATTCCACGATCGATGCTAACCGCAAACCGATCTGCTGTTGATCCCTCTCCAGGCGTTTTTGTGCGCGAGAGAGCGGCATGTGGAGGAACGTTTCACCAATTTTGTACCTGCTAAATGTTCACCGGTGTGAAATGAGGAGCAGGGGACTTGACGCACAACACGGGTTCACCCTCATCGGCCAACTCCAGTTCCATCTCAACATCATCCAACGCCTCTTTCTCTTGCTGCAAATGTCGCTAAGTAAATAATGCGTATAGACTCAATTCTCTTACTTTTAATTTCTCAAGGTTTCCCTCCAGGCCGCGCAGACGTGTATTCAGTTTGGAAAATGTGTTTATGCGTTGTTGGTCCTCTACATGCCCCAAGATCAGTGAGCATGATCACACAACTCCTGCCATCCAAGGAGGGATCAGAAAGTCGTACGTACTACGCACCCCAAGTTACCTCTACACCATCATTGCCCTCATCTTCGGGCTCTAGCTAGGAAACGAGTCTAAACCTCTCTATTTAATCGGAATTGAGTCGCTTACCATACGCAAGTTATTCATGGCCGAGTCTGATGATGGCTGTCACACAAGGGCGATGACATCGTTGTCACGCTGAGTCGATAAAGACGCGACACAGGCGCTATTCACTCGCATTAAAAAATATCATCTAGCGAAAATATTGGAATAGTAGGTGACTAGGACAGGTTATTGATTCATCCGATTCACTCGCCCGAATCTGTGATGTAACCGCGCCTTTACCGAAGCGAAGGACTCGCACCCTCGGAATCCTGCTTACATAATGGTTGCGCCCGCTTCATCACCGTTCACCATGTCAATGTTTTCCCTCCGTCGCCCTACTATCGCTGACCATACAAGGATGGTCGCGTCGCTGCTCACTGGCTTTAACGCCGCCAAGGCAATCGTGTTCTGGTACATTCTCTTGACGCGGCTGCTGAAAATCCAACGTCACCTGCGCGCACGTGGCGTCAGATCATCCATTCGTGAGGTGTATCTGTGGATATCCCGGGTACGTGTAGATCGGCAGCCTCTTCGTACCACAGCTTGAGGAGAATCACAGCATGTTATACGGTTGATTCTCCGTATGCCGGCGACGCGCCAGAGGGTCGAGTCGCAGATGAACAAGACAAAACTAGACATCGAGGATCGGCTGGTGCCGAAAGGACCCAATGTGGTTCGGCACTTGACGCTCCCTGAAAATGGAAAGTCACTGGACTGGATTCTGGCAGAAATGGACAAGATGGACAAGGAGATGGATCATAGTACGGACTGGCGTCAGGGCAGGGTATCTGGAGCCGTATATCGTATGTCATGTATTGCCTTGTTCGTGGAAGATCTAACGCATTTTTACTAGATGGCGGCAAGGACCTCGAAGACATCATCGTCGCCGTCTATAGACGTTACTGCGTTTCGAACCCTTTACATCCTGATATGTTTCCCGCCGTACGTAAAATGGAAGCAGAAATAGTTGCCATGTGTCTCCAGCTCTACAACAACCCAACCGGTGCCGGCCTCATGACTTCAGGCGGTACCGAATCGATTATTATGGCCATCAAGACGTACCGTGAATGGGCGAGAGAAGTCAAGGGGATTACAGAACCAGAAATGTGAGAGCTTTCTATAAGTCGATATATGCTCTGGAGTTTATTCCTGTTCCTGAGGCAGAGTTATTCCCGAGACCGCTCATGCCGCGTTTGACAAAGGAGCCTCATACTTGAAAATCAAGGCGCATCTTATACCTGTTGATCGTTCCACGCGCCGTGTCGATATCAAGCGTGTCAAGCGTGCCATGTAAGACTTTTGACGCGAAAAGTACCGTATTCTAACAGGCTTTGCTCAGCAATCCCAACACGATTTTGGTAAGTTTATCAGAATTTGACCTATGGTGCTTATATTTTACTTTATCTAGGTAGTCGGATCCTGTATCAACTTTCCAGATGGGAATCAAGACGATATCACAGCGCTGGCACAGTTGGCATTGAAATATAAAATTGGCCTCCATGTAGATTGTTGTCTGGGCAGTTTCATTGTACCCTACCTCGAGAAGGCCGGTCTGGCAAACGGTGACAGCAAAGGGAGATACAAGCTCGAGCCGTTTGACTTCCGCGTCAACGGTGTGACTAGTATCAGTTGTGATACACATAAGGCAAGTCACAATACGAGACATTACGGCAATGAATCTCACGAGCGCATTTAGTATGGGTTTGCACCAAAGGTAAGGCGCTGCACATACTTCAGTTACTTGGATCATAACCACTTTGCAGGGAACGTCTGTCATTATGTACCGGGACGCCGAGCTGAGGAAATATCAATATTACATCAATCCCACCTGGACAGGTACGAACGTATCTTATCACCCATTTAACTGTTTGTGTATATATCTCAGGTGGTGTTTATGCAAGTCCCAGCTTGTCCGGTTCACGGTAAATACACTGGCGACTAGCCTCACTTCTACTTTCTTACTATTTGCCCAAAGGCCAGGTGCACTCATCGCTGGTGCTTGGGCAGTGATGCAACATATGGGATCGACGTAAGTTTTTTTCAGTTAACGTATGGAACAGGAACGCTGATATGTTATTAGTGGCTACCTTGAATCTTGTCGTTCTATCGTGACTACTACTCGCAAGATTGCAGACGCCATTCGGGATGATATACCGGAACTATGTGTGCTCGGGTGTCCACCGGCTTCAGTCGTTGCTTTCGCCTCAGAGCATCCAGATGTCGATGCACTTGAGGTAGGAGACATGATGTCGAAGCGAGGTTGGAGTCTGAATGCATTATCTGGTCCACCTTCCGTGCATATTGCTATCACGGTACGCTCTACTTTGTTTTCTTCAGATATGGTGCTGATCTCGGTCCGAACTTTTGTGCCATCCTATCTTCACCTACATCCACCAATAACTCTCAAACTGTCGATTGATAGAAATTAACGGTGGACCACGTTGACACCTTCATCGCGGATCTGAAAGACTCGGTCAGAGAAGCAAAGATGGCACCTTCTGGAAAAGGGACAATGGTATCGGTGTATGGTATGTTTTCAGACTGCTCTTACAGCGAACGCGTGGTAAATGAATATATTTGTAGGTCTAGGACAGTCGAGTTCAGTGGGTTCTTCGATGGTCGGGGAGCTTGCTGTCGCATTTTTGGATGCAATGTACAAAGCGTAGGACCTGCGTATGGTTTGGTGGCTTTCACCTGTTCCACTCGCCTAAGTTATTGGAGTAATTGGGTATAGACTATGAAGGCGAAGCTTTTTGGTATTGGTAATTTGGGTATTGAATTATCTATCTGGGTATGTGCTGTACTAGGACCTGGGACCCACGAACAGCCTTGACAATTATGGTCATTTGGCATAGTGCCAAATTGGTAGCGTCCCGTGTGTCAAGTCGAAGAAGACATGCCAGCGTAGGCGCATGTATCAATCTTCTATGTACGACAGCAGCCATAGCGGCGCTATTATTGCGACTGCACGATATCATGTAGACCTGCCCAAAACGAGGCTACGCAATGAAGCCATTCCCTTTTTCTCTGTTCGTCAACATCTTTGCCAGTCGAACGTTTCGTGAGCCGTATAATTGCATTAGTACTAAACCCACCGCCGAGAAATACGGGTAGAAATTTCCATACGCTCTGATCATGTTTACCTCGGGCCGATCAGCATCGCAGATGTGACATAATTTTTCAACAAAATGACCTGGCTGGGCAGGTACCATACCCTCTAGTAAGCCCGATACCAAAGCCATGGACAATACGCTTCTAATCGCGCCCAGCAGGTACTTGTGTTGAAACCTAAGAATAGCTCATTCGCCATATGCACCCCTCGCGGCCTAGCTTGGCACCTGATTATCGTGCTATGGGGATAGTACGTGGCACGGGAGTCAACGGAACAAGCAATGCGGCACCGTGGCAGCAAGTCAACTTGAATGCTCCAACGTAGCACACGATGCACCTTATAATAGAGGCAAACATCTATTTGGGCATCCTTATATAGGCGCCTGTAGTTGTATTCTTTTTAGAAGACGTTTCTATTGTTCAGTGAGCTTATTTTATAGAACATGGTCGAGGTGGCGCGTGAAGATGGATTAGAGTACTCTCCGATGGAGTCGCCTTTAATATTGATTCCGGAAATTTGCCAGAGGAAGAATATATCGTCATGTCGCTCGATACAACGCAAGCACGCAAACATTTAAACATTTATGTGGAACAGTATGCATGGGAAACCTGTAATACAAGTTACACACGTTGACTTTGCTCTAAGCATACCGATGCTCCCGTGGGATGTGTCCGCATGGGTCGCACCCAATTCCCTAATTACAATACGCCGAGGTCGGGATATGAGTTGGTTTTCAGCTACGTACTGCACATATAGTTCAGGGCGCAGCTGCAATGCTATATAGGTGCTCGAATTTCGTGCATGAATAAATCAGTCGATAAATTTGGCAGAAGAAATGATGAACCTTTTGACTTTGCTGTGCAGCACAATCGGCTGATTGCATTCCCGTTGCGATAAATACTGTCGACACACGATAGCGGTCGGGTTCGTCGCGCTACCAAAATCAGATGATAAGCAATTTGCAATTTGACAAGGTCACATTGAGTTATCACGACAATGCTGCGCTGATGACGCGATGACGAGTGAAACGTGTGGCAATTGCGAAACAGACAATGGTGCGAGTGGGTTGAGATATGTAGCAGCGAATATGCGAGGAAAAAATTGCTTAGCCTGTCCAATCGGGCGGTTGAAGGGTGTGAACGTGGGAGGCTCTTTTGTTGTCTTTATTCGCGGACGACATGCACAGCACGAGCTCCATTCAGCTCGCCAGGAGCCGAGTTGCAATGCTTCGAATCATTTCACAAATTTCGTCCAGATCAATGACTCAGCAGAAATGACAAGCATGTTTTGCATTCCAACGCCGTCAAGATGGTCAGTTTCGGCCAATTTTGCGGAACGAATGGGCAAGAGACATTCCGTTCCAAAGCTTATTCCGACCTTCCGGCGGGTCAAAGAAGCGCTCCGGCATGGCAACGGGTGGGACAAGGATAAGTTTATCGCCGGGCGAGAACGGCAGGATTGGGATTGGATGATATCTTCGCCAGGCTGACCGATATAGGGTGGCTGCCGTGAATGGTGCTCGGAGGCGGTGACATGACTTTCGACTTAAAGTCCTCGGGTGGCTCAACCCTTCCTGCCAGTCCGCTTCATCTTGTCAACTTCGGCACATTAAGCGCGCCGCCACCATCGCCCTGCTCTGCCTAATATGGGTTCAACAACAAGGCCCCCATCACCTGTCCTCCGTGGTACCTTTATAGACAGAGAAGGCGTTTCTCTGATGTATCCGAATGCCGGTCTATCCACATACTTCCTCCAGCCATTAACTGACGCTCGCGACGACATGACAAAGGAAAAAGGTTCTCGTTTGGACGTCATGCTCGAGTCGAATTGCGTGTTTTTGAAAGGAACAGGTGTGGACGTTGAGCCTGCCTATCTCACAGGACAAGTAGCCCTTACACTTACCGAGCCAACCAATTTGAAGGAACTTACTCTCCACTTTCGAGGGAAAGCTCGGCTCCCTGTTCCTGCCAGCGAATCGTACGTCCCTGACCGGTCGTGAAAATACACTTTCATATTCCCTGTCTAGGTTGATGAATAACAATTCATCCCTAACATATACCGTTTGCAACCATGACTGGTCATTCCTGGAAGGCGACAAAAAACACAGTCGCACGTTGAAGGAAGGACGCCATGTATTTCCTTTTCAATTGCTTATCGGAGGGTCACTGCCATCAAGCATCGCCACGCTCGACTCTGGTGCATCCGTCATGTATCGGTTGCGCGCGCAGGCAACGAGACCAGGTTTTAGCCATAATCTCCAGGCCAACGTACCTATTTCCATCATCAGATCGTTTAGCCATGAAGCTCTGGAGTACCAGCAAACTCTGGAAATCGAGAACACATGGCCAGATAAGCTCATGTATTCCATCATGTTACCCCACAAGGCCTGGGCAGCTGGCGATACCATTACAGCCGTTGGCAAGTTTTCGCCTCTGAACAAGGGTACTTCTATTATCGACGTCACCTCGTCTTTGTACGAAACAACATCTATCTACGGTCGTACAGGAGCCCAGGAACAAGTCCGTGTATTGACGAGTGTTAAGTATCCCATCGTCAATGGTGAACATGCAAATGCGTCCACCTCGAATAATAGGTTGGAGGGTTCACAAGAAATCCAGGCTGAAGGCGATGATGCAGTACGCGACAATAATGATCTCGAAACCACTCTTAGTTTGTCACTGCCAAGGACTATCGTGCCTACTCATGGCGTAGAGCCAATCGTCGTGAGTCACCGGATAAGGTGGAACATTCACATTGCCAATCCGGATGGACATACTTCTGAATTACGCTGTTCCCTCCCCATTCATATTCTTGACGGTAGACTTCTTCAGGAAGCGAGACGCCACACCGCAAGTACCCGGCGCCTCCTCCTGGGTGGACCTGAAATTCCCATATCAGAAGAAGAAGACATGGAACTTCCCAGTTATACTTCACACGTGCGAGACCGGGTCGCAAGTATGGGGGTACCTGATCTCGTCAGAGTTGGATTTTCTCATGCATCAACAGCCTCCAGCAGTACTACCCCTCTGACGCCTGATGGCAACACGACGATTGCTTCAAATGGTGGTGTCCAGTCAAGTTACTCTTCTCCCCATCAACCAAATCCATTCTCGCACTTGCCCCATTTACCCGAGCCTGGAGAAAACACTCTGGAATGGATCACATCTGAACTGCTATCACAACAACAGAGGCATTCCGGTACCGGGTTCCGGACAAGCTCCGTTGTCCCTGACGAGCCCATTGACTCTGACGTCAGTCACCCAGCCAGTAGACCATTCAGCCGACCACCCAGCAGACACTCAAGTTTTGCTTTAAGTCGCAGCACAAGCCCAGATTCACATCACACCAGTGGCAGATCCGAACCGAACAACGGTAGCTGGCACCACCATGGAGCGCGGCACTTTCAAGGGCTGCTCAAAGCGATGAAACCCTTGACGCAACTTTCGCCTAGCCACTGGCTCAGAAAATCGGACTCGCACGGGAATCTGGTGTTCAGTGAACAACAGCCGAGTACAGATCGGCGCTCACATTCCAGACCCCAGTCACCGGTCCGGTCACCACCGGTCCAACCACGGCCGCATACCACGTTCCCACATCGCGTGCCTGATCGAGCCGGTAGACGCCGCTGGTCATTCCATCCGCGACTATCGGACACTCCATTTTCCGTTCCCTCGTCACCGTCGACGGTCGATCGTGAATCGATGTGTTTCCTTCAGGCGCTGCGTGAGCTGACGCAGGTGCCGGATTACGACGTCGCGTCGAGAGGATTCATGGGTGGCCTTCCACCACTGACGAGTCTGCAGGGGCTTCCGTCATACGAAGAAGCAGCTATGTCCGCTTCATCGGTGCCAAACAATTCGGGATGGGAGCTTAATGAAGAGAGGGGGCTGACCCAGGGTCAAAGAGCGCGGAGCGAGTCCGACTTGGTGACACAAATGCGGTCCTGAGCAGGTTTTTGTTTTCACTTTTTCCATGGTTCTTGGGTATAGGTTTAAATCAACTAATTTCGCATATTTTCTACTAGGCATGTTCTTACCTTCCTGCCTTGATCATTCTTTGTACAATAGTCTGATACCATGTGCACACAGCTTTCTTACATACAAAATATTGCACCTCAGAAGAATCAATAGATTGTTGTAAATGAAGCAACAACTGGAGGGAATACAATCATCGGGTAACATCAACACCTAGCCAAGGAGCAAGGATTGAAGAAACCGTCTTCCTTCTACTTCTCTGAATTACTTCTGCACTTTTTGTTCATCTACGGTCTTCATTGTCCAGCGCTCGGACGTAACGAACTGCTGTTCGGGAACGCCAAGCTCGAACAAACGGGTTATGACGTTTGAGAAGCTGGTAAAAAAGGTGATTATCACTCCGGTCGCAAAAGATGCGCTTACTCTTTGAAGAAGAGGGCTTGGTCCTGTGCATATGCCTTTGCATATTTAACAAAACTCTTATCCTGAGTTAAGCTATAATCCGCCCTGTAAAGTCATGAGATGGATACTGTGACGCAGGATATCGGACGACGTACGGCAGCATCATCAAAGAACGAGTTTTCTTGTCTTCCAATTGCTTGGGACCGTTCCACTTCTTCCAGACCCACCTTGAGATATTTCGGTAAGCAGCCTCGAATCAAATATCGACGGAAATCACCTTTCGTCAAACAAGAGTTTGTAGTAATCGTTTGAGACAGTAGTAGGGGAGAACGTCCACGGTCCCTCAAAACCAGAACTAAAAGAGCCAAGGGGTCAATGACCCGTTCGACGACGCGTGTCGTCACACTTACCGGTCGCGGTGGCAACGACCGAGGGCATGAGCACCAGCAAGAGCAACAATTTCCTGGTCGTTGAATCCCATACGATAGAAGATCTAGGGAATGGTTAGACCTGACCAACTATATGCGCATGATATAATTACATTTCTCAGATGGTCTGCACCCTGTGCACCGTCCGGTAGGCGACCATCAGGAGTGGCGTTTACAGCGAAACCGTCAATGCGCCCGGGACGCCACTGAATGAGGGGCCCTCCCATCTCCTACGAGAGGATAAGATCATCATTTTCCACGTTTGGAACGCGATTCAGACCTGAACAGCGCAAACACCACCAAGAGTCCACAAATCGCCATAGCTGATCCAGGGGAACTCTGCCTTGATCTTTTCCATGATATCGCGGGCGATGTGCAGACCATTGTTGGCACTGTGAATAGATTCAGGCTCGAAACGCATGGTTGCGTAATTGCTGCAGCCATGTTAGTTACATGGTCGTGGGATTCCACGACAGAACCTACCTTCCACCAGTATTGGTTTCCTTGTCATAGGTACCAGACGCATGCCAGGCGAGCCGCAAGACAACGGGGCCAAATGAGCCGTCTAAAAGCGATCAATCATCAAACTTGTATCAAGGCCCAGACAGGGCCCTGGGCTTACCATCGTATTCTCCTGCCTCATCTAATATTCCAGCAATCCTGTTATACACCTGCGGGCGTTGTCATGTCCAGCGCTATAGTGACATCTCCCGTGCACCATACCTTTTGGTAGTCTTCCTTTGTTGGTGAGAATTTGGCAGCGGCCTTGGCAGCGGCTTGGCAGCCTGAATGGCGGATTTTGCGGCAGTGCCTGCATCAGCCCCTGAGGGAGAAATGGCATAGAAGTAGTATGCGCCGGCAGCAAGAGCAGCAATTCCTAGACCAGCATACAGTCCAGTGTTTGACGAGGTCTTGGGAGGAGGGGTGCCGGTGGTGAACCTGCGGTAAGAAGACCTAAATGCCGCTCTGGGAGTGGCGGCAGAAACTGCGGCTCTACGGATGGGAGCACGGAGAAGAGCAAGAGACATGGTAGTGGAGGAATATCAACGCGTGCAGTACTGGTAATGTATTAGTAAGCAGTCGGCATCAACACGTACACGTGGTCCATCTCCAAGCTCTCCAGCCGCTTTCGAGAAGACAACCAAATACTTAATCAAATCAATCGAAACGATCCGCTGACAGGCGTTGAGTGATTCCCGAGTTGAATCAGGCTTGTCGAGCTCTACAGACACCTACACAATCACTTGTTGTAAGTTGAACTACTATTAATGTCCATCAACACGTCTGCGCAGGGTATCCTGTGTCTGCAAAACGTTGCCGTTGCCGTGTCAGTACAATGCCAGACCTAGAGAGCGTTTGGGAAGGTAAACAGTAAGGCCATCACTCTATAATAGCATATTGCGCTTACTCGTGGTACGCTCCACCTGTCTTTGTATTTCCTTTGAAGGAGGTGATAAGCCGTCGAGAGACCGAAACATCCTGCGCCAACGATCGTTTGTCAATTCGCGTTGAGTTTGTGTTACCGACCATGGCCTGCAGTGGTAACAAAAGGTTCAATGATATCGATAAGCAAAGGCAAGCGTGATCAGCTGTTAAATCGGATCAACCTACAGTGGAAAGGTTGGTTGCTAAGTTGGGACGTTTTGTATTTTATTTTGGTGGACCAATTCCCCCGTCCATGGGCTGGGACAATCTGATTTTCGAACAGGTACTATTCGTCCCTTCACCAGCAGAAAACTGGACCTGATTATGTGAATAGAGCTGTATCACCGGGACGGATAGAGATACAGGGAGACACATGTTGTATGTACAAAATGCTTTAACTTAGTGGTTTGTCTACCCTTCTCAACAAATTTCAACACGTTCCTCGTCCCGAAAACTCATTAAACTGATTTATTTCTTATGAGAAGCGGGAATGGCGGAGAGACTGCATTTAAATGAGAGACAGATAAAAATCAGTTTCATAATGCAAGATGAAATACATCAACGAAACCTGTTCTTAACTTCTTTAGGTGCTCAAGAGCACTTTCGGTGATTACATTTGCGGTAGTAAAGTCTCCGGTGGATGCCTTCGCTGCAGCATCCAATGCGAGCTTCAAAACAAACTTGAGAGCATCCGGCCAATCAGGCGTGCTGGCCTGACGGGTTTTTTGGTTTTCAGCCTCCGCAGTGGAGCGTGCCGTATATGCTTGGATTCCAGTCATATACACCAGTAGGAGAAAGCAGAAGATGGTCTCGCAGATAGGTCGTAGACTGAGTATGAAATCTACAATTGATGATCCATAATAATTTGCAATGGCGAATGCTTGTGCTGGGGGTGTGGGGTGCAAGATACCGCGAGAGAATAATATGCCATAAATTATGGCAGGAGGAAAATTATGACGGTCGTTGGCATAATCGCAGGCTATGAAAGGTATATGAATCCGAGTCGATAATAAGGCAAATGTTTGCATACCGAGTACTTAAGGCCGATAACTCAGAGTGACGCCCCTGTCTGCACCAATGTAAATATATTAGTATTAGTAAGCAGCATCAACACGCCGTAACCCCTCGGCCGACGGCTCTGTGCCGCGTCCACCTCTTTCGAGAAGACGACCAAAAACTTAATCAAATCAATTGAAACGTTCCGCTGGCAGGCCAAAAGTAACGTTGAGAGTGAGGTTGTCCTCAAGTCAACTGGTTAATCACATTCCCGCGTTGAATCAGGCTTTCTCATGTCGAGCTTGACAGGCACTGCGCATAGCCTATGGGCTGAGCTTTTATAAACTGGATCCGGATATCACGACCGGTTATCAAACCTATCACTTGTTGTAAGTTGAACTATTATTACTATCATTCCCTATAATTTGCAAAATCCGGAATGATAAATTTTTTACACACGCACCACAGTCTTAAAGCCTTTGAAAATTAAGAATATCATAGCTTAATATGTTTTCTTCATGCTGTATTTTTCTTAGCAAGATTATATATGAGGGGGTCTAGCTATGAGTTGTTGAGTCCCAAAATTCAAATGCCTGCCAATGTGCACGACCCTTGTCACGACTGGTCACGCGGCCGGCATGAGCGGCATTGCTATCTGATTGATGTCGCAACTGTCTTGCAGATGGTGCGCTATCCTCGTCTATCCATTGCATGTCTACAATATATTATCTTTTACAATGGATACAGACTCGGATACTGGGTAAAGTAGGCTTGCTGCATCTGCGGGGCTAATACTAGACTTGGCTGCAATGCTGTAGAACATGGGATGGGCATAACGGAGGAGGTGGATGTGCTTGGTGAGCTAGTATGAGAAATGCGAGCACGTTCGTCCTGCGGTGTGTTTGGTGGATCATTTGATGGTTCGTTTGGGCGCTTCACCCCACGTCGTTGCAAGCGGCCCAATTGAAGGCCTGCGTAACGCTCAGAATTCCTTATATTTGGGTTTGCTTCCAGGAACGTTCGAATGCGTTCAATGAGGATAGGAATGTAAGTTGCCGGTGGTGTGCTGGGGCGGCGCATGAAAATGCTGACCCATCCATGTTGTTTGTCACGCTCTTTGCAATGATAACTTCATTGTGTCAGATCCACCGCTCCTCTTGCCACCGGCACAGCGTCAGACATACCATAGACCATCAGTAACACAACGCTTTTTGAATCTTATGTTCAGGTTAATTAATTCTCAAGATATAGGCCATTGATTGTGCATGAATCCCAGTCACACTCTATTCAATCAAGTCTCAAACTTTCCACGTCTGGCTGATTCTAGTTTTTATACTTTCAATAGCTTAATATACTAGTAATGAACATCATATAACAGTTTCATAGCATACAAATGATTGTTGAGCTCGCTACATATTTATTTTCAAAATTTACACATCAAAGGGCTGTGCAAATTATAGGAAACGATAGTATTGTCCATCAACAGGTCTGCGCAGATATAAGAGCCCTGTCATCTGCTGCGTGGTCATCGCCCCCTTCCTCTTACCATGCAAACATATTGGCCACCCGAGTTTTACGGTCAACCAACTCATGGTTATACCCCGTTCTATAGTCAACAAGGCTTCATGCCCTCCCAGTTCCCATCATTCCCACCACGTCCTATGATGTCGGCAATGCCAGGAGGTGCTTAATCTATCATCCATCGCATCAAACACATGATCTGATCTGCAATCGCAGGTCTGGGAGTGGGGACATCGAACAAATGGCCAAAGTTAAATACACTATTGGCAGCTGGAGAAACGCTTGTGCGATATGATGTCCGCAGGCGACCCCACGAGACAATCCTTGCCAACACATATCATTACTACGGACCTCAGCCTGCGCTCATCACCAGCACGCCGGTCACTAGCATGCGCCTGTACTCCAAAGCGTTCCCATGGGCCATCGATATCGTGAGCGAGAAGCGCCCGGTCACGTGCAGAGATGTCTGGGACGCGGTACACACTGCACTTCAAGCGGATATTGACGATTCAGAATGGGCACTGATGGTCATGCAGGACAAGTGGCGAGGAACTGTCGAGAAGACGGCAAAAAATAGAATTGAAGAAGAGCGATCAGCATCAAAGAAATACAAGCGAATTGATTTTCTGGGGGAGTCGACGATGTTCAAGGGGTTGGAGAAGGACGAGGCGAAGGAGAAAGCATTGTTGTTGCCAGGCTCCACTGCCAGTGAAGAAACTTGGTTTGTTACATTTGCATGACCTTATGGTTTGCTTGTCTGGTTTTCTTACCTACATCATTCTCTACTCAACCTCTTGATATTGATACGCATTAAAGTTACAAGTACGCATAGCAGGCTCGCTTTTGAGTTAAACATCGCAATCAACGATCGGATTTTCCTAAAGTAGCCTATGGGTGGCTCACGTGACATTTACGGCACGTTTCTGCCGCCACGACACTACACAGGCTAAAAAAATGGTTTCTTTTAAGTGAGCTTTTCCATCTGTTGTCTGGAAATTAACCCATATACTGCGCAGCTGCAATGGTGAGTCGCTGCGATTTATAATTCATCGCGCTTCCAACCGAACGTATCTTGAGTATGTTCGGACGTCATAAAGAAGCCCAAACTAGATCAACACTACTCAAGATGCAAATCAAGTTTCGACTGTATCGATTGCTCGAAAACCTTCAATTCACCAGCCGAGTGGAAAGACCATACGTCTTGTATAAGTGAAGCGGAAAAATACCAAAAAAGCCTGTACAAAGGCCCCAAAACGGTATGGACATCTTCCTTATTATCTTCCTTACTCCACTTTGGACGCAGAACGATCACTCGTCTTGACATGTTTTTTGTTCGTCCGAAGCAGAGAATTGGGAAAACTATGACGCAAAAAATGATGACATAATTAATAACTACTATCATATGCAGGGAGGACCATCGGCGGGTGCACGAGGCCGAGTCAATGGGCGCGGACGAGGCAGAGATAGCATTGCTCCCAGCAGGGGAGGACGCCAGGGAAACGGACGATTGGCCTATGCAGCGACCGGTTCCAACCATACACCTCTAGGTTCAACTCCCCGCGAATTTGGCCAGTCACCTACGAATCAGGACAACGGAAAAGTTGTTGATCAGGCTCTTGAAAGTATCGTCGTTCACGAGGACACGCCCATACAACGGGTTGAAATAGACAAGAAAAAGGAGAAAAGAAAGGCAGCAAATGACGGAGTAAGTGTAATTGAATCTACTATTCGTTAGAATTGAGTATCGATTTGGTGAAGAAACCTGCCAACAAAAAGGTCAAGGTAGAGAAGCAGGACGACGTTATAGATGCGGCTGCTACAACTGCTGCAAACGAGGTGAAGAAGAGGAAGAAAAAAGATAAAGTAGAAGAGATGGGTTCAGAGGAAAAGATACAGGGTGCGGCAGAGAAGGAGCAGGTGAAAATAGTGGAGAAAGAGGAAAAGGCGAAGAGGAAAGCTGCGGAAAAGGAGGAGAGAGAAAAGGCGAATCTGTCGGGAAAGAGGACAAGGCAGCGACGATGAAAGTGACAAAAGAGAAAAGGACGAAAAAGAAAGAAAAGAGAGAAAAGAGAGAAAAGGCGGGGTAACCGGGGATACCATTAATAGTTGGCACGTGGGAGCCGTTATATCGATAGCTTCAGACCACCACTATGCAAGCCCTCCAGGTACGCCTGACATTGCACGGTACTCGACAGCTAGGTTACTTGACATGTCAAACAGTCGCAGTTTTGGACCATCCGAGATTATCTGAGCCCCGTGAGCATCCCACACATGCACGCCGCATGGCATCGCCATTGCTGATCGTCTTATCTACAGGTCCTCAAGGAAAGCAAGTTCAAGGAAAGCGGCTGTATCACTCCAGGTTCGCAACTGATTCTACTTCCCGCGCTGCCCATCTCTCATTCATTGCGTCGCAGAGGAATTTGTTCTCGCCGGTGATTTTCTCGTGTACAAATTCCCGGTTTGGCAATGGTGAGCCGGAAATGAACCTGGAAGCACGTTGGGGCTGAATCTTCGTCACAGGAAGAAGGGAGACGACTCTAAAGCCCGTGACTTTTTGCCCAAAGATAAGCAGTACCTTGTGACGACAGGGGTACCCTGCCTGCGTCGCGCCACCGCCATCGCCTACACCGATGCCGATGAGGACGCGGAGCGACTGCTTTCATTCGGAGATTCGTCCGCCTCAGGGGGTGGCGACGAGTGGGTTGAGACGCACGCAAATCGCAAGCCTACGCTGTCCTCCGCCAACGCTGGAGATATTGATGAGATTCCCGATCTCGATGCTTCACAAGACGGCAACAATATCGCAGGGAGGATGGGCAATCTGTCTCTGGGCGCAGGGGACGATACCACGACGCCTGACTTGGATGATATTCCCGATATGGAAGAGGGCGACCTCGAGGCAGGGGACGAGGCGACAGCTGCCCCCAAAAGGCCGACGGCTGTGAATGATGCGTGTGTCTTCTACCACTGTTGTCCCTGCCTTGCTTCTCAGACTTGCCCGACCCTTGTAGCAAACCGGAGACCAAGGCAAAGGACAACCTGCTACAAGTGAGAACGTATGATGTCATGATCACATATGACAAGTATTACCAGACTCCTCGCATTTGGCTCGTGGGTCACGATGAGGCGAGGATGACTTGATAGTTTTGCCTGCGGAAGTTTGAAGGGCTAACGTTGGAATAGGATGGAAGGCCTCTCCCCCCTTCGCGTATCTTGGAAGACATACCGGCGGATCATGCTAACAAGACGGTGACAATGGAGCCTTTCATCCACGCAGAGAAGTTGCAGGCTGCCTCGGTCCATCCTTGCAAGCACTCGAGCGTAATGAAGAAAGTCATTGAGCGGATGAATAACAGTGTCGTGGCTGAACAGCTTGCACAGCGCAAGAAGGACAAAGATGGCAAGAAGAAATGGTTGTTTGGTCGTAAACCGGGCACTTCAGAAAAGGACAGCAAGAAGGCCCCGCAGGCGGAAGAGGAAGAGATCGAGGGCATGCGCGTGGACTTCTATCTCGTTGTTTTTCTCAAGTTTATTGCTTCCATCGTTCCGACTATCGAGGTTGATTCGACTACTGCCATGTAATTATTCCAGGGGACGGCATTTCACGATACCCTTTCTGTATTATAATCCTAGCTGTGGTCTTGCGCGGATCATCGCACTGTTTTTTTTTTTTTGGCTCAATACCAATATACATGTCAATTAGGGTGCCAGCAGCAAACGGCGCAGGGCAAAAATGTGAGCCGACCCAGGTTCGAACTGAGGACCTTCTGTGTGTTAGACAGATGCGATAACCAACTACGCCATCGGCCCGTTGATATCACACATGCTGATGACAATATGTGCCAAATTTAGGCCTCATGTGTCAAGATCTCATACAACATCTATGCAGCTTTTATTAACCCCCTAGCTGCTTCTGTACCAGCAATTCTCTCTAATCTGAACCAGTCATACTTGGAATAAAGGACTCTGCACGTCACATCAGACTCTTCCACACCATCGTCCAAAAATGGGTAAGAAAGCAATTCTGTAAAAAATTGCGGGTGATCTGGTGGTCCATAGAAGATGAGGTTACGAATTCCTCTAATCTTGTACCTGGTGCGAAGGATGTAGCAGTGGTTACGACGAGATTAAGCATAACAAACCGTTTATAAAAGTGGAACCGCTCGCTGATGAGCAAGAACGATTTTTTACCAGAGAAGAATGCTTCGCGAGCTCGTGAAATGTCACGGCCGGTGGAGTACCTTTGTAGAGGTTAGTAAAGGAATGCTTTTGATTGAATCCCGGCGTACTCAGAAAGCACTGCGAAGGACACGCTGGCGTGTTGACGGAAGTAATTGTGCACCCGTATGAAGTCATACGAGGAAGCTATGAAAATAACCGTGTTTGTACTTTGGACTGCCGATTTCAAAACTGAAGGAAGTACCTAATTTCGGATTAGACAGCGTTTGGCGTTTGGGAAAAAAGAGTTTTACTCACTTGTGTCGTGAAATGGTGGAAGCGTTTGTCAGCCTCGTCCTTGGGATTTGAACAATCAAAGTGAACGAAATTCTGTTGAAGTTTGCGCTCTGTCTTTCTTCAAGGCAAAAATACTCACTTGACTCACTCCGTCTGGTACTTCTATTGGAGGCCAGAGTTTTGCTGTTCTCACCTTTCCAGCCACATTTTTCAGGGAAGCATAGAAAGAACGTATTTCTGGTGTCTCATAAGCGGAAACAAGAATTGATTGTCGAAGGTAGATCGAACTTGGGAATGGGTAAACAGAAGAGGCAATTGTCAACCAGTATATACGCACTGCGCATCAAGGTACCATGGTTTTACACGAGAGAAATCAGTGTTGTGAGATTCCTTGGGGAGTTGATTAAGGTGAGACAGAACAAACTGTGGTTGACTGATAACGTGCTAGAAAGCTGATCAAAAGCACTCTAACCTTGACATGTTCCCAATTCTGCATCGTGAGTGCATCCATCTGATCAACGACCAGGATCTCAATAGACGATAAATAATCTGCTCCACTGGTAACGGGATTAATGGGGCCGCGAATCTGGAACTAGTATAACGCACTTCTCTTTCTCAATGGATCTCCGTAGACCAAGAGGACTGGCCATAACAATGTCCGAATCGTAAAAGTCGGAAAACATCTTTACACTTTTCCTTGTCATTTTCATCCCAACCCGAAAGTTATCGTCTACGTTTCCTTTGAATGTCTCAACATGGTCACGAGGATATGTTCCTGTTTCTGCGGTAGCTAATTTGTCGACTGTTCCCGGTGGAAGACCATACTCCGCCGCGAACCGGGACTGATTCTCAATTTGATATGCAGGTGAAGGCGTATGAGACGTCAATGCAGAGAACCAGTCCAACGCTGCGGATCTGAAGGGTAATAGAATGAGCACAGAAGGACGAGTAAAGCCTTGGTCCTGAACATCTGCTGGGAGTGAGTTTGGATTTGCTTTAGCCGCATGAGCAAGTCGTTCATTGTTTTTAAGTATTCGGCGACGTTTTCTTTTCATAATTAGGCGCAATAAGACTCTCGCTTGGAACGAGCTACCTTACTTGAGTGTGTGGTTCAATGCATGCAAAACAACAACTTCTTGAATGTACTTCTTGGAATCGAGAGCCAATGACGACAGATACAAGTCTCTTCGTGTTGATAACACGGACAAGAGGTCGTTTTGGTAATCAATGTACTCTATACGTAACTTAGTATTGAGAGTGGATCAGCGAACGGATTCGCACTTACCTTGTGATTGTTTGCTTTGCCGTGATACAAACGGCACTTTCAACTTGTTGGAGATCTAACAGAATCAAAAACGTGTCATATAAGACTTTGAGTCCCACCTACATCATTTTTTGTGGCGTGTTTTGTATTGAGGTCAACAGCTCCTTCGGGGACCTCAACAAAGACAGAACCGAGTTTTCCGTAATGTTCTCTAAAGGTGATCCATGCCTTCTTATCAACAGAGGAACGGGAAGATTCTGTTAACGAGGAAGGCATTGCACCAAAATGCTGGTCGTATGACTTGGGGGTATCTGTCAATGTTCGTCTACAAAATTGCCCATCACTAACAAGCGCGTCGCTTACCATCAGCTTCCTCATCCGCCTCTCCAGCAGCATCTTCCTCCGCCCGTTCTTCTTTTTCAACGGTCTCAGTTACCTGAGTGACGGGGGCGTCGGTGGGCTCTGATTCAGCAAAGCGTATGGATTTTCGCTTGTTAAGTTTTTCGTAAGGTAGATGTTCTTTGTACGGTCTTTTTCTTTTTCCGGATTTCGTCGCAGAGACATTTAACAGCGTCAGGAGTCGTGTTGTCACTGCATTCGCGTCGTCCATATCGAGCACACAACACACGCAAACAAACACGCGCAACGGCGCGTCGCCGACGCGATTCGCGACTTGCTCAACCTGCATGCGCGTTCTCTGTGTAGCGGAAAAGCCCTCCATCGCCAAATCCATCGCACAAATTCTATCCGGTGGTCAATTTCAAACGGTGAGTGCTATAATACCCGCTAAGCAGGATGTTCACCTGGTACAAGCGGAACACGGCACGCAATACATCAAGAACTATGACTTTGATTACCCCCAGACCCGCTCATCCTTCACGGTGACATGTGTCTCTGGGCACCTAACGCATATTGATTTTACGGAGAGGCACCGGACTTGGAATTCATGCGACGCGTTCGATTTATTCGACGCACCTATTGCAGTAGTAATCCCACAAGACAAGAAAGCCATCGAAAGCAACCTTATGCAAGAGGCTCGACGGGCTAGTCGACTTATGATATGGACAGATTGTGATCGAGAAGGGGAACATATTGGATACGAGATAGTGAGGGCCTGCAAGAAAACGAAGCCGAATATTCCCGTCAGCCGTGCGAGGTTCAGTGCCATCATAGCTCAGTAGGCTTAAATTTATCATTTTTTGAGAGCACAAAACAATTTTTTATCAGGCAGATACACAATGCTGCGCAACATCCAGTAGACTTGGACCAGGCGCAGGTTGACGCAGTTGAAGCACGCATTCTTCTGGATCTCAAGATTGGGTCAGCTTTTACACGCATGCAGACACTTACTCTGCAGCACCAAGTAGCTCAACTTCGGGATTCCGGTGTCATTTCTTATGGCGAGTTCACCCTGAGCATGTAGCATAAAATTCATTCACGCCGGTTGCTAGGTCCATGTCAGTTCCCTACTCTAGGCTTTGTGGTGCAGAGATACACTCTGGTCACGGATTTCGTTTCGGAGCCATTCTGGTATATACACCTTGCTTTGAAGTCGGAGGATTCAGATCAGGAGACGCCATTCACTTGGCAGCGTGGCCACTTATTTGACGAAGCAGTGGCGATCTCCTTTTATGAACACCTCATGCGACATGAAATGGCCCGAGTCAAGAAAGTATCCAACAAGTCCACGAAGAAATGGTATGCTTCGTCATTGCAATCAATTGCCAACCTGACCCTTTTCACAGGAAGCCTCTACCATTGACAACCGTCGAACTTCAGAAAGCAGCTTCGCGACTTCTCAGAATGACTCCCAAGAAAGCGCTCGATGTATGTCGCTCGAATCTTCTGTACACTATTGCTAAGACCAGTCACAGATTGCTGAAAAGCTGTACCAACAAGGATTTGTTTCCTACCCACGTACCGAAACCGATCAGTTCGATCCACAATTTGACTTTATATCATTGTTAGAGAAGCAGACAGTGGATCCTGATTGGGGCCAATTTGCGAGATCGTAAGTAGTTAAATGCGTTGTGCGAATCCCTGTCCAACTCTTCCCCTGATGTCAGACTTCAACAAGGAGGATTTAACACACCAAGAAAGGGCAAGAACAATGATAAGGCACATCCCCCGATCCATCCCATTGCCCATGCCGGAAATTTAGCCGGCGACGACAAGAGGGTCTATGAATATATCACTCGCAGATTTTTGGCATGTTGCTCGAAAGACGCTGAAGGTTGGCAAACAACGGTAGACGTCGAATACGGTGGCGAAGAGTTTCATGCAACAGGTAATTATTCTATTTCATGATCCTGGGTATTATTCGGCTCATTTATAATTATATAGGCTTGGTGGTGCTGGAGAGGAATTATCTTGACGTTTATCCATATGACAAGTGGACAGGAAATGTGTTGCCACCGTTTGAAGAAGATCAGGAGTTTCACCCATCGACTTGTGTACTGAAGGAAGGACAAACTACTTGCCCCAATTTATTGACAGAAGCGGACTTGGTTTCACTAATGGACAAAAACGGAATAGGCGAGTTGTTTGTTGGATTGTATCCCTGCGCCTCATACTCCATTTCAGGGACGGATGCAACGATAGCTTCACACATTCAAATGATTATCGATCGTGGTTATGTCAAGGAACGGATGGAAGGGAATACGAAATACCTCCTTCCGTCGAAACTTGGTCTAGGCTTGGTCCATGGGTATAGCCAGATTGGTCTCCACAAGAATTTGAGCAAACCCTTGTTGCGGCGGGAGGTAAGCCAGATCACTTCAGCGCGAACCTCCTGATTAAGAATTCTGCAGACCGAGCGAAGCTTAGTTCAAGTCTGCCAAGGGGCCAAGTCCAAGAATGACATGCTAAACCAGACTTTGGAGCAGTATAAAGAAATGTTTATTATTGCGAGGCGTGAATTCAATAGGATTATTGCGGCAAGGAAAACCCATACTTTCTCGTTACATGACTCACTTTTTCTCCTAGAGCGTGCGAGAGTTTATGGAAAGGAATGACCCTGAGGCAACAATCCCAAGACGAGGAGGCGGTGGAGGTAATGGAGGAGGTGGAGGTAATGGAGGAGGTCCTGATGATGGCAATGGTCGTGGAGGTGGACGAGGTGGGGGAGGTGGTTCCAACCCAGATAATGGACGCAAAAAGCGCGGCCGACCTCCCAAGAAACCCAAACCACCACCAGATCTCGATGGCGAGTCACATTGCAGCCTCGTTCTATGCCAAGCTTACACCATTCAGGTACAAATAACATTAATACGAAGCCACGTTTCAAACCAGCGAAAAGAACGCCAGCTGCAACTAATAATGCTGTTGCAGGACCATCCCGTTTCCCGGCCATTAATTGTTTCTGTCAATCTCCAGCTAGCGTCAGCGTGACAAATGGCTCAGGGAAAAATTACCACAAGTGCGGAACGGATAAGCAGTGTGGATTCTTTCAATGGGGAACAGATTCTGAGTCTGTTATAAACGAGCCGACACCAACTAAAGTAGTTCCGAGAAAGCGACCGTCGTCATCGGCAAGTTGTAGATATAAACATCTTGCACTATACTCAAATTTGTGATAGCGGCAAGATTTCGATCAGAACGATGACTCTGAGGCCAAAAATTGTGCCTGTGGTTCTCCCGCTAGTTTGCTCACTGTTAAAGCAGAAACGGCAAACAAAGGGCGCAAATTCTGGAAATGTGCAAACAGAGAGAATCAGTGTTCTTTCTTTGAATGGGACGATGAACCACCTAGGGCAGCCATTGCCTTCGGGGCATCAACAAATACTGGGGAATGCTTTCAAGTGAGCACGACGATTGGCCAATCCCTACAAGCACTGACGTCCATTTACAGTGCAATCAGATCGGACATTGGGCCAGTGGTCAGTGGTGATGCTGATCTCGCGTTCTACATTCGACATTCTCACCTAACCATTATCAGCCTGTCCCAATGGCTCTGGTGGCAATAACAAACGAGCACGCAGCTTTGGGTCATCAATCAATACCAGAACTTCCACTGGCACTTGCTTCCGATGCAATCAAGAAGGCCACTTCAGCCAAGGTGAGAGCGTACAATATTAAGATTTGACACAATATCAACAGTATCACAGACTGTCCAGGCTTGAAAAGCAAATCCACATCTTCGGTAGCAGGGTCAACGTTTGCACCGACATGTTACACGTGTGGCATTCAAGGTCACTACAGCAATGGTGCGTGATATGCGTCTGGCTCCCAGCTAAGTTATTAAATTTCCAATAAGCGTGTCCTGAAGGTACGAAGCGCGGCTCATCGACAAGTACAAGAGGGGCAAGGCGGGGTAGAGGGTCTACTAAAAGCACGGGCAAAGGCGGAAGGTCGTCAAAGTCTAAGAGAACAGTCCACGATTCATATGGATAAGGGTTTCTTCCTACCCCCACACACCCAACAGGACCAACGACTGTAATTTGGCGGTTATATTATGTGCTAATATATTGCATTGCCCATAGACCAGTTAGACTTTAAATCTTGATATCATTTAAACTGGTGCGTGCGTCACGTGTGCATAGAGCGGGTGCTAATACCATAACTAGTTAGACTTTACACGTCAATATCGCTTATATTTGGTGCGTGTGTCACAACGCACAAAACGCTGCCCATAATATAGCCCTGTTTCATCTGTATAGCCGTAGATAAAGAAGCTGTGATTGGATGTACGTGAAGGCCGACCAAGTGGCAAATAAGACAGGGGTCTCCTGCCATGCCGGCATGGTCCGTCATATATATATATATTGGATGAAGGTTAGCTTCCTAGAATCCTTCCCTCCTCGCTTGCCTCAGACACCATGGCTTCCGAAGGAAATATCAAGGAAAAAAATGTTTTCTATGAACGCGAACCTAATAGGCAGAACGAAAAGGTGTCCGAGGCAGAGCGCCAGCGAGTCATACGTAAAATCGATATTCACCTTTTACCTTTCGTTTCCATACTATACCTCTTATGCTTCCTGTGAGTATTCATATAGTCATCGTTCATGTTTTTTCGCTAATGTTATTAGTGATCGTACTAATATTGGTGTGTAATACAAGCAAGGAGCTCCTGCGGATCATGGGTACTCACTCCGTTTATTCTAGGAAATGCCAAAATAGCGGGACTTGTTAAGGATGCTCATCTGACGGGGCTCAAATACAATATCGTACGTATTTATTCTGTTGTCATGGATAGATTGTGACGATCCGAAGATCGCGGCAGTTTTTTTTGTACGCAACTTTCTCTGTTAATTCCGAAAAGGCGTCCAATTAAGAGGACCTAGATACCATACGCCCTAGCAGAAGTACCTTCGTAAGAGCATCTTCACTCAAGAAAGTGATACCCATTGACTCGAGGTTTCTAGGAACATTCTGTTAAAAATCGTTAGGCCGTCACGATGGAGCAGGTGTAATTCTCATCTAATCAACCGTGATCTCATGTGCTTTTAGTACCATCCATTATGATCGCTTGGGGTATGGTGTATTCGACAAGCGTGTCAATACAATTAACTGACATCTGCTAAGGTACCGTTATGACACTAATGTGCTTATGCAGAACCTTTAAGGACTTATTGGTGTACGTGATTTCCCCGAATAGAAATGCGGACTAAAAGTGTTATCTAGTGCCCGTATCTTCCTGGGCTTAACTGAATCTGGCTTTTTCCCTGGCGTAAGTGATTCATTCAATGATCCCCTTGATCGTGATTGACACGCACAGGTTACGTTTTACTTGTCGCTGTGGTACAGAAGGCAGGACGTTGCGCTAAGGATCGCCATCTTTTTCTCGGCTGCCACATTAGCAGGTAAGCAGGGTTGAAATCTGCCATTCAGAATAGTGAACTTGATATTCATCAGGTGCCTTTGGTGGTATCCTCGCGTAAGTAAACATGTCACTCCCGGTATCATGGTATTTACTCTCAGATAGTTATGGAATTGAGCACATGGAAGGCATCGGTGGTCTTCATGGATGGCAATGGATAGTAAGTCTTTTTGGGTATAATACTCCGTCTTTGATCGACATAAATCTAGTTTTGTCTCGAAGGCTTGAGTATGTCGAAAAATGGCATTCCCCTATTATCACTAACGCCAGACCAGCGACGGTTGTTATAGCCATCTTTTCCTACTTTTTTATTCACGACGTCAGTCAAATTATGCTCGTTTTTATTTCCTCTCCTGAGCGCCGCTTGTAGTATCCACAAACTGCCACCTTTCTCACACCGCACGAGCAGCGCCTTGTGACCCAAATGCTCGAGGAAGACACGCAAGGACTCGCTACTCATTACGATGTGAAATTTGTTTGGCAAGCACTCGGGGATTACAAATACTACCTCCAAGCTCTGCTCTACATCTGCATTCTCGTCCCTATCTACGCCATTGCGCTGTTCATGCCTACCATCATCAATTCGCTGGGTAAGAGAGAGAGCGGTGCCAAGAGAGTTAGAGCCTAATATCGTTACAGGATATTCTGCAGCAAAGGCCCAACTTTTGACGATTCCTCCTTATGTCGCTGGTTGCATAGCCACTATCTTAGGTAGGCTCTTGCACTGTTACGTAGTGCCATCCTGAGAACGGCACCATCACAGTCGGATATTTCTCAGACAAACACAACTTGCGCGGTCTCTACATCGTCGGTGGATGCTTCGTATCACTAGTTGGGTATATTGTCCTTATTACGCAGACGAAACCCGCGGTAGGTTATGGTGGCGCGATTATCGCTACTGTCGGAGTGTTCCCTGTCGTTGCAATCGACCTGGCCTGGGTAGGATCTGCCTCGGGCGGTGATGTCAGGAAAGGTGGGTCTTTCACTTGTGCCACTATTCCAAATTTATAGGAACATATCAGGTGTGGCTTTTGCTATGGTTATCGGATTGGGAAATCTCGGAGGGCGAGTGTTCTCTCCAATTTCATCGATGCTTCTGTTGACTCGAGCCACGTAGGATATGTTCATCTTTCATATATTTAAAGCCACCGCGTTTCTTTGTAGGCCACGGTACCAACATCGGTTTATTGTCTTTAGCGTAAGTGATATCTCCCGTTGTCGAGGAGGTAGTCTTAACATGTTATTGTACAGTATTTTGGTCGCGCTATTCATCATGTGGGATTTCCGCAGACAGAATAAAGCCAAGGAAGTTTACTGTGCTGCACACGGACTCGGGGAGGATCAAAAGAGTGAGTTTGTGGAGCTTGGCAGTGAAAGTCCGCTCTTCCGGTACGTATTATACATACGTGTCTTTCCTACGTCTAAGGCTCCCCTTTTCAAGATATACACTTTAGAAGATTTCTAGCGTCATGATTATTTATGCTTTGAAACGACGTATTTCTAGCGTCAAGGAACTTACATCGCTAATGTGGGAAAGTGAACGTAGAATCTTTTTTCTTTTTCGCGTTGAAGTACTAGGATAACTACGGAGGAGCTACGGTAGTTGGCACAAAATTTCTGCCGCAAAGTCGTTCATCGCCATCGTCACTATTCAAATATTCAGAATTGTAGTCGGAATATGCATGCCTCGACTTTAAAATAAAGTGTCAATGAAGGAAACCGCCATCATGTTGTTGTAGTTATTCTTTACTTTACTTTAGTAAGGAAGAAAGGTGCTTAACGCACTTACAGCAACAGGGCAAATACCTTGGAATGGGCTCTCCCATGCAAGGGCTTCCGGACAGGCTGGAAATTCTTGATTGGATTCCGGGGAGAACCGTTCCCTAAAGTCTGCAGGGGGCACGGATGCGTGGGTGCCAACTCCAGCGCACCGAACGTATAAACTTGGTTCACCACCAATTTGATCGATAACCAATGTTTTGATCTTGTGCTTGCTTGTTTTAATTTTCACCATGCTGAAAGTTGCTGCACGCATTCTCCTCAAGTCCGTCCCCCCGACTGCCGCTGCAACTCGCAGCTCTCTAAACTACGTCTCCCGTTCGGTCGTCACGCTCAAAGAAGCCAAGGTAGTACAGTGACTCTCCGAAGCTTCGAAGTGCATGCTGAAAGCTGACTTGCCTTCAAGTATACCGCGACTGCGACTGCATCGGGACAAGGCCGCAATGGTCAAGTCGAATCCAATGGTCTCAAATTAAAGCTCGGGACACCAAAGGAAATGGGAGGAACAGGAGTTGGAGAGAATCCTGAACAACTGTTCGCTATGGGTTATGCGGGTAAGATCAGAGCACATTGAATGTGCTCTATGAATTTCGGTGCATGAACCAACTTAGGTTGCCTCCTCGGCGCTGTTCAGCTCATGGCGAGACAGCAAGGGAAGAACGAAATGGCAGATAGGGCTGTAATTCACACTTCCGTCTCAATTGGTACACCCAACGAGCTTCCTGGAGTAGCTCTGGCAGTGGACATCAAAGTGGAAGGTGTTGATGATGAGGTGTTGAAGGCTGGGCATGAGGTATGTACCCGTGTCAGCGGGCTGTGATGTTGTGCTCACTAAAACGCTGTAGTTCTGCCCCTATAGCCGTGCCTTGACCCACGGTGTGGTCGTCAATGTCTCGAAAGCATGAAATGTGTAAAAGCATCCATAAAATATTTTGTTAAAAAAGAACTCATTGACATACGTTATCTAATTGTCTTCATATGCCCCAAGGGCTCACAATCATGAAGTTCTGAAGCGGAGGAAGTGATGTAAATCAAGCTGAAAAACCCTCAATTCTTTCAGGGTCAGTTGTATTCGGGAATATTCCCCTGCCAATTTATTAGGGCGGGTAAGGCGGGTTACAGGCCCAGTCGAACACCAGGCGACCCATGCCCGTGCTTTCCGCCCACTGCCTACTATTTTAACCATTCGTTGAGCAGGACACTATTCATATTAGATGTTTTCTACCGACTACAACCGGGTGCATGGACGCGGTGGAAACAAACGGTGAGGTAAAGGTTTACCATGCGGTGATGACCTCGCGGATTCAGTCCATATTTCTGGTTCTTACCATCTCTTTGGAAATAAACGGTGAGGTAAAGGAGTAAAGGAGTAAAAGGGTTTACTTGTGCGTGCACAGGTTTGTTCCACCTTATTTATAGGGGATTGGCCTCACCGACTCATCTCTACTTCTCACCATCTCTTATGTCCACTTTCGCCGCGAAATTCAAAGGAGACCTCGTAGGACCCGAGGACGCGGGCTACCATGAAGCAATTCAGCGATGGGCGGCTAATGCGGTCCGCAAGGCTTCTATCGTCGCATTTGTTAAGGACGAGCAAGATGTTGTTTTAGCGATCAATCATGCCAGAGAAAATGGCTTGGCAATCGCAATTCGAGGAGGAGGTCATAGCCCTAGTTCAGCATCTTCAGAAGAGGGAGGTCTCGTCATTGATCTATCTCGCTATCTCAATGGTGTTACCATTAATGCCGAGAAGAAGCTCGCTCACGTCGGTGGAGGCGCTATTTGGGAAACTGTTGACCAATCGGCCATTAAACATGGACTTGCGTCTGTCGGAGGCACCGTTAATCATGTAAGTCCAACATTCGACTTGCGTTGCTTATTTCTTTGACACGTTAGTTAGACTGGCGTCGGCGGGTACTCGCGTTTCCATATTTCTGTTGACACCGCGTCTGATCTGACCATCCTGTTAGGCTTACCCTAGGGGGTGGTTTCGGTTGGCTGTCAGGCTCTCATGGCTTGGTCATCGACAATCTTGTTAGCGTAAGCTGGCTTATTGATTAAAGTGTACAGTTATCATCATCTTTCTAGGCCACTGTCGTCACTGCGGACGGCTCGATACTCACTGCAAGCGATATTGAGAATCCTGACCTGTTCTTCGCTATCCGTGGCGGAGGAAGTAATTTTGGGGTTGTTACCCGTTTTGTTATCACTTTGCATCCACAGCGTCCCACGGTTTATGCAGGCCTCCTTATTTATCCTCTTTCGCTTCTCGAACCAGTGTCCGATTTTCTCAGGGACTGGTGGCCTACTGCAGGCGAGAACGAAGCGATTATGATGGGGCAAACTGATGGTCCGGACGGCACCGTAAGTTTCAATCTCTTTCGGCATTTTACTTTAAACGCTGCTTCATAGCCCATCATAATATGCGTTGTTTTTTACAATGGATCAGTAGAAGTAGGCAAGAAAACGTTCAAAGCTTTACTCGACCTAAGTAGGCATCATTATCATCATCAAGAGAACATTATTTATAATCTCTGCATCACAGAACCAGTGCTTGATACGACAGGAGAAGTTCCGTACGAACGAATGAATGCGATCCAGGTATGGACTATACTAGTAGTCCGCCGACCATCATCAAATAAACCTCTTAGAATGATTCGGTCCGTCCTGGTCAGGGTGTCTATATGAAAGCGGTGACTCAAGAGGGCCATGACTTGGCTGTCAACAAGATAGTTTCGGCAAAAACAGCGGAACTGCGATCAAAGGATCTCAAGTGCACAGTCCTTTTTGAATATTTCCCATTCAAAAAGATCATGGCCGTGCCCAACGGCACCATGGCTTATCGTCGCAATGGAAAAATAAATGTATTAACTTTCCTGATGTGGGATCATGCGGTCTGCGACCGTACACACGAAGCACGGTTAGTCGCACACGAAGTTTGTGGCAGTATACTTGGCGACAAGTCTCTTTTAAATGACCCGTCGTCGTTCGCCTATAATAACTATGGTGAGTTTCCTTATTTCAATAACAATACCCCCCTGATGGCATTTTCTCCGGTAGAAGGGGATATTCTCGACGGTGGGAGGGATTTGAATCGAGTAAAAGGAGCATTCGGAGACAATTACCTAAACTCCAAAGGATCAAGAAAAAATATGATCCAGACAATATATTCCACAAATGGTTCCCCATAGTGCCAGCTTGATTGTATCATAACCCCTGTCGTTTGCTATATCAATGCATCAAAGTGAGATTTTTGCGTAGCGATAACGTCATTATTAAGGCGTTCAAAAATGGCCGCTTGACCACGCACAAGGCAACAGTTATTTGGCGACTGCTGTGATGGTTCGAAACCAGAGCAGACACTCACGAGACCCTTTCGTTCTTCGCCTACAGTGATCAGCGCGTTTGGCAAGATTGGGAAGGACAGCGGCAATACTGTCACGGTGCGATTCACTTGTGAGTATCATCCATCCCTTCTTACATGGCTTGACCCTATTAGCAACGAGTTGCGCTGTATTCATTCTTTTAGCCCCTTCAAGCCCCCAAGATGTTGGGCTGTTGACGGCGCGATCACATTAGGTGAAGTGAATGAACGATATTATGTGGATCCTGGAACTCAGAATATAACCTCGAACGCTGTATCGCAAGGCATATATCTACTTCTCACAGGTGCCCGAGCATTCGGAAAGTCAACGCGGTTAGAGGCGATGGGTTATCGGGCCCTGCAATACGTGGCTCTCACATCGCCTGACAACCACAATATGAGCTCGCCGTTGCCAGGTCTGGTCGTGGATTGCACCCAAACTGATTTCATGGTTCATTTCCGTAGCGACTTTCGGGATGGGAAGGTCGTTCCCCTCGCGGAAATCAGCTCCGGTGACTGAGCTGAGCCGGAGCCGTTCGATTTGGATACGTTCTCTACGATGGCATTATCGATCGAGAAATCTAAATCCTTCACAAAATCATTGAAGAGCTTCCTGGTCTCATCAATGGTAAAGTATGGGGAACGGAAAACTGAGCGACGTCGAACGGCACTATCGACGAGTTCAAATGAATAATGCAATAGGTCCCAGCAGCAATAAGGGCGAGATTTTCGGCTCCCAGAGCAGCTCTGAGCCAGGCTTAGGCTTCTCCTCATTCCACGACTTTTTTTCAATCACTTTCAATTCCGACATGTTTGGGCGCGCTCGGTAACCTCACTGCAGCACAGGTGAGCATGTCTGTAGATCGTATGAAAAACCAATCAGAGAACTGACCTAGAATTGATCCGTTACGTCGATGTCGCCATTCATTCCCAATATGATCGCTTCCTTCTCGGTGAGACTCTCTTTCAATTCCGCAATGACCTGTTCCTTCTCGTTGATCTCCCTCTTCCATCCTAAAATCTGAGCGTTCATCTTTCTGATTTTGCGTCCCAAACGTTTGTTGTCATTCTCCATCTTATTCAAATACCTGCCCTTTTCTGCAATCATCTGATTCAGAACCTCCTCCTTCTCCTCGCTCGTTGCTTTCATTGCTTGTACGCATAATGCGAACTGATGGGATGAGTTGGAGCCGATGTGTACGCGATTCACATACTGTTGCAATATAATTACATTGCTTGTCTTCTGGAAGCTCTGAGCAGAGCCAGATTAACGTAAGACACGGGAAAATAGCAAAAGTGTACCTTCAGGATGCATTGAAAGCTCCCGTAGATAGCTTACTATCAATTCGAGTCGCACATTTCCCGCGACTATATTGCGAAGAGCCTCGACAGAGATCTCAAGCTTCGAGTCGTTTTCAGACACTAGCATATGTTAGGTGGTGCGCTTCCACGTGATGTCTAAGTTGTCACGCCTGCTGCGACTTGTATTGAATGGACGAGCACCGGAAACTCCGAGTTCTGCATTAAAGCATACAAGTCTAAGATAGTCCGCGAGCCTCTCTTCCTTGCATTATCTACCTCACACTGGTTTGGTGGTGGGATTGACATTAGATAGAGCTGGTCATCTATTTTAAGCGAGCTATTTTTAGCATAGACGAGTGGCTGACAATCTCATGTCGTGGGCAAATTCATCTCGCCAACGGCGACATTGCCAGCCATCTTTCTTCTCTTCCACCATGACCCGCATATATACCAGCAAGTTCGTTCTATTCATCGTTGGCTAAAAGCTCATCATTGACTGGCTTGTTCGTCAGGCATAGGACAATCTAGGCGCCATTATAAAGCATAGAAGAAGAATGGGCACTGGCGTTGCCTCAATTGCGCGAACTTTATCACTTGGCGGGTTCGTCATGTTCATCATTGTCCACGCCTATCATTGACGAGCTTATTTGTCAGACGTAGGACAAGTACTCGCCTATCTAGGCGCCATTACACAGCCCAGAAGGAGAGTGGGCACTGGTGTTGTCCGCTTCTCTGGAGGAGTGTTACATGCGGAACCAGCATCCGGCAGTGTTGACGGTGTAACACGAGGGGGAGCAGTAGCGTGATCGCTCACTCCTCAGGGTGCAACTTTAGGCAACGACTCTTTTCCATGATAGGCGGGAGTTCGCTCTGCCAGTAGCTTGCAGTGTCAATGGGGCGGCTCTAGGGATTGATGTACTTGTCAACATTCAATATTCTGGAACAAGTATGCCTCCCTAAACTTTTATTGATATTTTTGGCTGACTTTCCGCCTAGTACGGCCTCCATTAAGACCAGGAGAACGTGACGCATGACAACAATAGGCAACTTTATGCTTTTTAATGAACATTGGCTGATTTTTTGCCCTTCTAACAAGCGTCGATTAACGACAACAAATCACGGACTTTGGCAAGCGCATTGCTTATTTAGGCGCCATTGCACAGCCTAGAAGGAGGGTGGGCACTGGTGTTGTCCGCTTCTCTGGAGGAGTGTTATATGCGACACCAGCATCCGGCAGTGCTGACGGTGTAACACGAGGGGGAGCAGTAGCGTGATCGCTCACTCCTCAGGGTCCAGCTGCTGGTCACGATCCCTACACTGACCGTTAGGGTTTCAGTTGGTTGGCAGCTTGCGGTGCAATGGGGCAGCACTAAGAGCGCAGCGGTTGCCAGCAGTCAGAATTTTTCAAAACGGTACGAGTCCAATATTCACAATATCTGCTTTTGATGACAGACTCGGTAGAATCTCTCGTCGACTAGGCCGCAGCAGCATCGCCGTCGGTGGAAGGAATTGCCTCGGATGATGGTGGAGTCAGGCCGACCCCTGACTCCGGGGGGAGTTTTGACAGTCAGTGGGGCAACTGCTGACTGTCTTCCTGCGACCGGCAAGACCCATAGGGCAGGACGGGCGTAGTTATCTACGACGTTCCAAGCGGCCAGGTTGGAACCCTCATCCTCCCTTCAATGGGCAGAGGCCAGGGGTGGACGTGGTGTTAAAATATGATGTACAGGTTTTTATGTACCAGCTGCGGACGAGGAATGATAGGCTTGGGGTTTTTTGCTTCAACGAGAGACAAAACTGAGCTGCGGAAGGCGGAAGGCTGTACGGCTGACCATCGACGGTGGTTGACGTCATAATTTCCCTTTCTGGCATTACCATGCACTATATAGCCAAGTGGCTGCCGCTGTCACTCACACCCCACTCCTATTCGGTACCCGTAAGTGCGCTTCTCTTTCGTGCCCTTTTCCCTGATTGACAGCCGAATCCTCAGCCCATCATCTATACCTGACAGTATACCTCCCAGTATACCTCACAGAGATGCCAGTTGGTCAAGCTGTACCAGGTACCTTCCTGTGCTTTGCTGCGGCGCTTCTGCTCCTCTTTGTACGTCCAAATTTCACCCCAGTAATGCGACAACTCATCCCCACACTTTCATCTCAGGCGTCGGTCTCCTCGCCAACATGGGAGCGCATTTCATTCCTCGACGTTCGTTCGGGGACAACTACCATACACTTTGGCGTCTTTGGATACACAGGCAGCAAAGCGAGCATCGGATACCACTTTGACCCCCCCAATATCGATTTCAAGTAAGCGGCGAACTCTTAATCTGGGAGCTGGCAATCGATTCTCATTCTTCTCTCCGCAGCACTTCCCATCTCGAGTCGACTATCATATTAAATCTTACGAAAACCCTCATCCTGCATCCCATTGGTGCGTTAGCTCATTATATTTAGATCCCCCCGCACCTTATCCAAGTTTAGCTGCCGGCCTGTCCGGAATTGCATTTTTGTTTGGCTTATGCGGTATCAGCCGCCACCGCTCCGGAACTGTGTTCATGACTCTTGTGTCTGGACTTGCCGCAATCACCACGTTCGTCGTGTGGGTCATTGATATGTCTTTATTCGGTGTAGCGCGCAAACAGTTCAGGGACCAAGGCTTTTCTGCCCAATATGGAAATGCTAACTGGCTCACGCTCGGAGCCCTAGCCGCTCTTCTGCTCGGATTTATCTCATCCACCGTTGGCATATTCGGCAGTTACAAGAGACGCGATTACAAGTCCTCGTACTAAGTTTAATAATGAATTGCAAATGTACCTTGACGATCTTATGTACGTTCGATGTACGTTCTATGGTTACGAAAATGAATTGCTGTACTCGTGCTTATCTTAGTTTACTGATTTAATATACCCATGGACAGCTGCAAGACACGCGAGAATGGCATGGCTTTCGTAGGCTGCAGCCAATTCTTTCTGTCGTACGTGACATGTGGTGGAGAATCAATCATGTGGAAAGTGTATGCAAAGCGCGTGCGTTGGCTTGTGTTCCTCTCTGACTTGTGTAATACAGATCCGTGGATGAGCACGAGGTCGCCTGGACACACGTTAATGCTCAACAATTTGGTATGAACACCCTTGGCGTAGGCACACATACCCGGCTCACATGTCTCAAGGACATATTTGCCCTTATCCGCTTCTTTAATTTGACGTTCGGTTTCCGGTTCTTCCGGGATCAACCGTTCAAACCCTGTGCCGCCACTTGGGAGGCGAACGAACCTCTTTGTGATGGGCGTGGTGAGATGCGATCCTGGCAGGAAGGAAAGTGCCCCGTTTTCAGCCGTGCATTTCTCTAGCGCTATCCAGAACCCAAGGGCGCTGAGCGGGTCGGTGTACTGTTGTAGTACTATCTGTTAGGCTCGCAATTTTGTGAACCTGAGATGGATAAATGCTCACCAGAAACGTTCTACGGACGTGATGACGGCTTAGGATCGAGACATGGGTATGAAAAATAATGGAAAAGCCACATACGAATCGTTGTGTTCAGGAACTAGACTCTCACTCCATCAATGATCGTTTTCTCGCAGTACCACGAGGAATCCATCTCACCTTCGCCACCAATCTCCGGCTGCTTCGTGATGATCATCGATTGAAGAGCTGATGATTTGACGTCCCCCAAATGAGCACGTTTCATCTTCCTAAAAGATGTAGCGCCACCTCACCTACTGGATCGTGGTGAAATTTGAGATCCCGAACGAGCTGCCTCAATCTTTCATTCTCCAGCGTCACTTTGCGATATACGGGGTCCAGTTCGTGCAACGCTAATAACCATCGTTCGAATTTATTTATTTTCATTTTCATTTTTCATTTTGAGATTTTGAGGATAGAGTGAGGGGTAACAACACGCACCATGCCCAATCTTATTCACAGCCCTCTCTTTGGGTCTGTTCAGTTTCCCGCCGGGGTCGACCGCGTCCTCTTCCAAGAAAAACCGGCTAACAATATAATGATGAAAAGGTGCAGGTAAAAAAGAGGTGGATATGTGCAGCCCATACATACATCTTGTCTCCGGACGTCAAAAAGTACTCGTCTCCGACATGGTTATCGTCTCCCGTCGTGAACTTGGTCTATGCGATGACAGTTGGTCGGTCGTTTGGACTCGCAAGGTGCAGATGTGAGACCCACCAAAGGATGCTCTCGAAGATCAAACTCGTCCAGCAGTTGTTTCGCCCGTTCGAGTAGTGCTTGGGTCTCTTCCCGAGTTAGGAACGCAGGAACAACCAGGTACCTATATACAAAGATGGGGTTGAGCGAGTCTGATTGGGGGAGAGGAGATAAGACATACCCATCCCTGTGGAACTGATGGAGAAGACGGTATCAACAATGCTGAGCCATGGCTGTGGTCCGTCGTACCTGGCCCACTTGTTCCTCCGTGAGGTATCTGGATTGCATGAGACGAGATGGTCGTACTGATATATTCATCTATATTGACTACGTCGCAAACAACTACCGTAAGACTAAAATACAACATAGAAAGCAAACAAAGAATGTGATATACACAATTCACGCTTCACCTGCGACGCTCGCCTCACTGATGTCTTGACCATTAGCCAACATATTCATCAGATGATCAATCTTGGCCTTGTGGATTCGATGGTGCTCCTGCCAGCCCTTCCATGGATGGTGAGGGTACTACAAAGTGCACGGGTCAGCCTCGCTTTGAAACCAACGCGCAAACAGCGTACCAGCCGTCCAAATTGTTGAAATATCTTGTCGGATGTTCCGTCAGGTTTAGTAAGGAAGAACTTGGCAAGCAAAATGTCGTCTTCGCGGCTATAGCGCATCTTCTTGTCGGGAGGCTCGGGCAAAGGCTCATCGTTCTCTGAGCGATTCAATTCATGCTTGTGTCGTCTCCAATATTTCATCCACGACGCTCGAGAATGGTGCGGCGCCTCAAAGAAGAGTCAAATGAGACTCATTGTCATTAGGTGTAAGAACAAACCTTGATTGCAACTTCTTTCCAGAAAGCTACCATGTCAATCCTTCCTTGAGACCTAGAAGGACTAGTGTCAAAACTTCATAAGCAGAGTAGACGTGTCCACACTCACTTCCTGTATTCCATGAACCTAGTCAAGAAGCGCACATCTTCTCGCGTGAAGGCGACCCCTTTCCCAGTCGTACTACGGTATAATGCTCTGGGAGGCGTAGGGGACCTGTTGCGCGGCGTAGATGATGATCCGACTTGTCCTCCATTCATATGCATTCCATCCGAACCACCATTCATCATTTCTTCTTCCTCATCCATGTCATCAACCACATTGTTTGGCGATTCAGAGCGGTCCGCGTTCATTACATATCCCCCAAGACGTATTTGGTGTTTGTTGCAATAACGACGCCACGAGTAGAAGCTGCAATAGATTAGTCATTGTCGGTGTCTTCCGGCTGAAGCTCACGTATGATGAGGAGCCTTGATGGCTATCCTTTCGCATATCTCACGCAAACTGTAGCGTTGAGACCAAACTTTATACGAACATCTTCATTTCTCACCTCAGGACTAATCCTTGCTCTTGACAGTAATCAATGTATTTCTTGAGATACATCACATCCTCAGCCGTAAACAAGTTTCCGCCGTACGTGCTCTTGATAACACGCGTTGGCGGGGTGGGAGAACGGGCAGGAGGATTGCGGTTGACGACAAGCGCAGCAGCTGGCGTTGCAGGCGTTGTCTAAAGAAATATCAACTCGATCACTTGCAGGTAAAAGAAACCAAACCTGGCCACGAGTCCGTTTTCGACCTCTAGTCTTGTCACTGGTCCCTTCTGACACTGAAGAAGGGCCAGCTGTGGTGTCAGTTTCGGGGGATGCGGATGTAGTTGCAGTAGGATCCTCCATGTAAGCAGTCTGTTGCTCGTATGAAGCATGATCATACTATCAAATGACGAATTCAGCATTTTAGGCCCTTGCGTTCAACGTTCAAGAAAGAATCACATACAGGAACTGGATCATAATACTGTGCTTGATTTGTCAGGTACCCGTAATCGTAAGTCGCAGGCGGTGCTAATGTATGTCCACCGTGTGCAGTGTGATCATACTCACTCCATCCATTCCCTTCTCGAGTTGGATAAGCAGGAGACCGGGATATGATCTGATGTGGAGGAGGCTGAGATATATGCGTCTGTTGGGGTGCAATGCTTGTAGATCCTTGCCAAGTCTGGGTAGCGGTTGTTGTGTGGAGGTCGCGAGGGGCGGGGTGGATAGGAGGACCATATACAGGGTAGTTGAAAGCCTGAGCGTGGACGAGAGATTCGACAGTTGGGATGGAAGCCATGGCTTGTTCAGGATGGGGCTGCATCGGTTGTGGGGTGGCTTGTGGCGGTGGTTGCAGCTGACGTGCAACTTGGTCATCGCGCGTCCGTTTCCGGGTGATGTGGCCAGATGTCTGCGTCTGATTCTGCGTCTGGCCTTGTGCTTCTGAGAGGGTTGGCATCGGAGTCTGCATGGTATGTATCTCGACAGGTTGCGAGTGTGGTAAAGTAGGTGTCAATCTGGATGAATGACACGTCAAACGCATTGCAGAGGGAGAACAACGGAATGCACGCACGGCTCTTGTCCGGTCACTTTGCAGCCTGCCCAATTGCTATGCACGGTCTGGAGCTGGCCTGCCTTGATGCACTCGTGCACCCAACGAGCGTCAAGTACTAATTTACCCTTTTTGCCTGCATACTGACGCCACAAATTCTGACCTGACGATTTGTGTGGGTCCACTGTATGAGATTATATCAATATCAAATAGGCGTAAGCGCCTGGATTAGGCGCACCCAGGATGTAGGGTACCCCACTGTATCCGGGGGAGACTATGCCACCATGCTTCTGGAAAGTAGGTAAGGGCACGGATGATGTAAAATGACAACAGAGACGCGTCTCGGGGATGTGCGGAACTCACGACAATGAGCTGAGCGATGGAATCCTTGTCGTGGACATCCTTCTCGATGTAGATGGAGAGCGGCGAGCCGAGCATTGGGTCGATGAAGAGGTCGGCATTGAAGCTTGGATCAGGCTGGGTATGTTGGCGTCGGGTAGAAGCGCGGGGAGGTGCCATGGGTCTTGGCCGAGGGCAGATTATCTGCGCGCCAGTGGTGGTTGGAGTCCGACTACTCTCCCACGCCCCGCCTTCGCTGCTGCTTACGTCATTCTACTTTGCCACCATCTCCCCATGTCCAGCTTTATCAAAACATGCGCCAATGCTTCCATTCCCCCTGTAGCCTGTCGCTGTCCTTCGTGCAGTTCCTCTCTAGATATTCTTGTAGGCGACATCCCTCCCGTCTTTTCGGCAAGTTCTTTCAGCACCCGCGTCTGACATGCATCGTTATTCGCATACTACTGAGCAATAAAATATTCCACTTACAAACATTAACATCTTTCCTCGAAACTTTGCGAACACATCTTCTACTCTCGGCCCCGCTTGATACTCTTCCAATCTTCCACGGTGCAGTTCGCCTATGACGACAGAAAAATCCAATACAAGTTCCAGAGATTGACGGAGAATATCTCCAACTTCGCGCTGTCCAGATCTCAGAAGACACGCGCTCAAAATATTGTCCAGCAGCTCAGAATGAGTTTGAGACAAAGAAAAAATGTCGCTAAACCGTTCAGTGGCTGGTGTCACAGGCATCGAGGTGGACATCGCTGTCGACGATGCCGCTGTAGCCGTAGCCGCTAATCGCTCGATGAAAGGGTCGAAATTGCCCCCGATAGCCGAATCGAATATATAGGCGGACAGATTAGAGACGAACGAATGCGCCACGAAGCGAAAATGTAGCATCAGCTTCCGGTATTTGACCAACGTTTGAAACAGTGGCCTACGCGTCGATCGGCTCATCCGATGGACCGCCTTAATAGCATGAGTGACTGTAGAAATTCAGGGGGGGGTTTCACGACGTAATCAATGAGGGTGACTTACCTCTCATCAATCGAAGAATGAATGCAAATATTCTCTGATATTTGGATAAAATGTCTGGTGTGATCAGAACCTCCAGTGCGTGAGGCGGCTTGTAATCCATGTAGAGGAAATCTAGGGCCCTATTCAAACGTCAAGGTCTACTTCTTCGCATAATATTGGATACCCACTCGATAGCTGTAACACGCATCAGCAATCAATCGAAACAGCGAGGACAAAACCCTTACATAACCGATCCGACCACTTACTCGGCCCAACTGGCAAATCACGAATAGCAAATCCAAGCCGGTATTCCGCTTCCTCCCATACTTTATCCCTGTCAGCAGATGCTTCCTTATTGTCTGTTCCGACGGAATCGACAATAACTGTCCTCAGGAAGAAACCAAGATCGGCGTCCACAGGAGGCCAATCATCACTAACCGACAGAGCAGCAGCTAGTCCAACCGCCCAGGTCTGCGTGCCTGGAATAAGATTATTTTTCCGTCGCCGACGAAGCGAGTGGAGGGACATCCCATTCTGCTTCATGTCCAATTCATACTCCTCCGCGTCCGAGAAAAGAGCAGCGGCCAAACGCGACTCAAACGCGGGGTATGATACAAGGAGGAACGAGCGTAGAAGCTCCAAGTGTGCACGAAGGTTTAGATTCCCATCAGACGAGAGGAATACCAAGAGCAATGCATCAGATAGCTTTAAAGCATGTTCCACCAAATTTGAAAACACCAAAGACGCGAGATGAGATAGGGTAGGTGTGATAGGCGGTAGTCGCTCAGGAAAATGGCCCACGAATGCGCGGAAAGCCTCCACGGCATTATTTTCGGACCTCATGGCGGACTGCCCATACAGGACCCTGGGTCTTGATCAAACACCCAGAATTCTGCAAATTCAGGATTAGATTCTTCTTGCGACGGGTGCTCCTTAGGCGGCAGCATCCCTAGTTCTGGTTCGGTTTTTTTCTCCTGTGTGACAGGGATCTTGTTCCATGCATCATCGATTTCGCGTTCCGTCCAAAACCAATGTACTGGTTCATGACCCTCCGGAGAAAGTAACAACGGATGCTCCGGATAGGCTTCCTGCAATAGAATCAGGGACTTCTGCGCAGCCGAAATGACTTTGACTAGCTCTCGAGGGAAGAACGACGGAAACTCAGTACCAAGCTTCCCCATGGCTTCAAAAATGTCGTTAACCTGTTCCTCTTCCTCGACTTCATCCATCGCATACTGATCAGGCCGTTCTCCAATGACATGCGTGCTCTTCCTGACATATGTCGTTCCGTAACCTACTGTGCGCGAGACATCACGTAGATAATCTTGGCTGGTATTAGTCAAGATGAACGCAAAGATGGCAATGACAATTCGGTTAGATTGTTGCTTGGTATGCAACATTAGTGCGCCATATATGCGGTTCAAAAGCGGAATAGGTGCCGATTCTATAGGCGGATAATCTTGGGACGGCACGTCCTCATTCTATCCAAGATCAAATAAATATATAAATTTACCAAACCATCACGTACGCGGCCATAGAGGGATGACAAGGCGATCAGAATATCCTCGTAAATAGCATATTGCATGTGGATTGCAGAAAGTTGTTGACCTTGCAGGGAGACCATAGCAGAGCATCGCGAAATGTCTTCCCGTAGATACGTCAAGATTGTTGATATGGAATGGGCAAAGGCATGGATAGTGGCACCATCATTTGCGGACCTTGCCCTTTCAGAACCAATCGCGGGCGAGAATGGATCAGCTTACCTCGCTCGGAGAGTGACCAGCAATGCTTCCATACGACGTATCAGCGTACCTATTGTCAGAAACCGCCGTGTGATGCTGGAAAAAAAAGTTAACGTGATTCCGATTCCGCAGTAATAAACCCTTGCCTCCCACAAATCACTTCATCCTTCCATCGACAATGAAACAACACTGCCGACCCTCCGCGTTGATGTAAACAAAGTTCTCTTGCTTCGCATCCCAAGCGTGATAAACGGAAGAAACGCCCAAAATAATAGTCCTCAATGCAGAGAGAAATTCAGCCTGATTGACATAAATTCTATCAACATTGGAGTCAAGCGACGGTGACTGTAGCCTATCAATACGTACTAGCATGGAAAAAAGACGTCGGACATTCGAACTTACTGGTATCTGGCAGCGGAAAACACCATAAGATTCTGTTCGGAAATGAATGGCGTAGGAAACGGTTGTCCGGCAGATTTTCTGGACGCAGTCTATCCCAATGCAACGCTTGATTCTATCTCCATCTGTCAAGCAGAACGGTACAGGTACAACATATACTAACTCTCAGCCTGGGGTTTGATAAGGCTTCGTGCCATAGCCCGTGCATATCTAATGGACGGTCCGTCAAAGGGTCTGCATGAGCAGTATCTAGAACAGCTAGGCCCGTAGGTAGAGCGTCGACCCGTATTCCAGGAGATGGCAAGGGCGGAATTGCTTCGACACTTTCCAGTGTATCCATTATTGGGTCTTGCGGCTTATCTGGCAGAGGCGGAACTGAAAAGTGGGAGCCAAGGTCGGGTAGAATGTCTACATTTTGACCAATGAAGAACGTGGTCTCTGAGAAGTCGCTTTCGAAAAGCGACTGAAAGTCCATGAGTGCAATGAGCAGACGCGATAGCGCATTGTTTGGTAGCCGCTCTGATCGGTAGCGAAAGTTCAATATCTCAACGGTTAACAACTTCGACTCTACTAAGCACTAGCTTATAGTAGATATCGGGGCATTCGTAAAGACACGTCATCCATATCAATTACAGAAGCCGGTCGACAAGACAGTTCCACAGCGTCTGCAAACCGTTCTTCTATCCAACAGGCAGCATCCGATACCAAACGGAAACCAAATGATGGCTGCTATGATACCTAGAAAGCACGTTAATGGATTAATATGAGCGGAAGTCGCGGAGACGCACCAAGTAGGCCGAAGCTCGTCTGAGTGTCGTGCATACCAGCCTGCAAGCAGGCTGTCTGCAGATGGTCTGGCGGTAGAGGTGCCGTTAACTGCCCAAATATTCGCGGGTCGGAATAATAGTCTATTCTTGGCGGAATGGTTCCATATGACGGGCCAGCGATAGTCGGTGGCAGATTCTCTGCCTGTGCGTGAGTTGCTTGTTGCACACAAACGATAGATGGTCATACCAACAAAGGGCTCGTAAGGAGGCGGATCATCCGCCTCGGTCGGTTTATTGGACTTCTGAGCCTAGTGTCATAAGCACGGAGATGACATGGATGGCAAGAGACAAACCATTTCTGTGTTATGAGGTGTGACGATCATGTGCTGATGCCCAGGTCTTAAGACTGCGGAAGGGAGGGGACGTGGAACTTGTTCCCAAGGCCGAAGCACCCACTCACAGACGTCAGTATATGTCTGCAGGCTGTGTTATCTAATCTTATCGCCTCGCTTACGCATCCAAGCCACTTTTGTGCAGCGTGGCAGACCACAAAGCGCATGTCATAAATATTAAATACTGGTAGATAGTAGATACATTCAATTGCAGAAGCCAGTCGACAAGACAGTTCCACAGCGTCTGCAAACCGTTCTTCTATCCAACAGGCAGCATCCTATACCAATCGGAAACCAAATGACAGCCGCTATGATACCTGTAAAGTACGTTAAAGGGCCAATATGAACGGAAGTCGCGGAGACGCACCAAGTAGGCCGAAACTCGTCTGAGTGTCGTGCATACCAGCCTGTAAGCAGGCCATCTGCGGATAATCCGGCGGCAGAGGTGCCGTTAACTGCCCGAACGTTGGCGGGTCGGAATAGTAGTCTAGTCTTGGCGGAATGATTCCATACGACGGACCAGCGACAGGCAGTGGGGGATTGGCTGTCCGGGCATGAGTCGCTTGTTGCACACAATGAGAGACGGGCATACCAATAAAGGGTTCGTAAGGTGGAGGCTCATCCGCCTGATCATGCTTACTGGTCTTCTGAGTCTGGTTAGCGTAGTCAGCGGGGGAAGCGACAGATGGCAAGGGGCAAACCATTCCGATGTTATGTAGTGTGACAATCAAACGAGGCGAGACTACGGGCTCTGCTGCGTACTCGGTAAACTAAACAACGCGTACGTCTACCTCAACAATGCTGTGCGGATCTAACTAATATATATTACATGACAGATAATAGTGCGGGCCATGGATCGAAGAATACAAAATACGCAATAGTTACGGTTCGAAATAGAGCATGAAGGCAACTAGCAGCCCGTGGATAAAACAGCACCGCAGCGTCTACAAACCGTCTTTTTATCCATGAGGCAAAATCCAATACCTATCGGAAAACATATGACAGCTGCCAGGATCCCTGGGAGGCAGGGTAAATAAATATTAGTATAGAAAAGTCACGGAGGCTCACCAAACGTGCCAAAGCTCGTCTCGGTGTCATGCATACGAGCTCGACAACTTGGCGGAGAATCTGGCTGTAGAGATTCCACCGTTGGTCGGTTGGCTCTTGGCATGGTGCGCTCGACCGGCCCGTTGGTATTGTGGCCTGCTCTTGGAGCGGTGAGCTCTCTCGTTGACCAATTGGTATTGCGGTTTGCTGTTAGCGCGGGGAGCTCAAGTGCAGGCAAATCGGGATTGCGTTCCGCTCTAATCGGACTGGCTTGCCCAACCATTGGCGAGTTGGGATTGCGTTCTGCTCTAATCGGACTGGCTTGCCCCACCATTGACAAGTAGGGATTGCGTTCGGCTCTAATCGGACCGGTTTGCCCAACTAATGACCAGTTGGCATCGTCGTCAGCTCTTGACAGGCTGATTCGCTCGGCCATTGGCCAGCCGCTATTCTGGCTCGCCCTCGGTGACGGGATTTGCTCAACCGTACTTGCGGAATTGGAATAGTAGTATATTCTTGGCAAAATGGCTCCATGGGGCGGACCAGCTACATGCAATATATCCTCTGTCTGCGCATGAGTTGTTTATTGTGCCAAATGATATGTGCATACCAACGAAGGGTTCATAAGGTGGCGGTTCCTCCTCTTGGGCAAGTTGTTCATGGCTCTGGGGTCGCCGACTGCTTAGTCAGCAGAGGACTGCGCGGATGGCGATGTACAAACCATTCTGGTGTCATGGGGTATTACTATCGAGTGCTGATCATATGCTAGCATCAACTTATGAGGCTCTGTGTCTGGTCGGCGTGTTCAGCAGGGGGCGCGACTACGGATAGCAGGGAACAAACCATGGTGGTGTTAAAGCAGTTATGAACGTGCGCTGATACCATTTAAATTATCACCGACCTTCATAATATTCATTGACAGCGTGTGTACCTGAGCGACTTCTGCAGAGCCGTAAAGCTGTGTCATCAAATCTTATCGCAGCCATGTGTGATCTTCAGCGCCTGTGGGATTATCCTGGGCAGCGTCACATGAATGTATGCGAGCCCTCAAAGTCTGAGGTTGTGCGGTTACGAGTATCTTTCAAATTGCCGTAGGACGGGATCAGGTCCCTTGCAGTAGAGACCCTGCGATAGGATGAGTTCAATTAGACAGGACTAGATATTTGACGTTGCGTACGTTGTCAGAAGGAAAAACCCTTCCCATCGTTGATTTAGAGCACTAGTAGTCGTCACCGGAAATGTCATAGAGGTGTAGCCTGGGGAAGTTAGTCACGTGCAACCTTCAAAAATTTGATAAGCGCTGGTTTCTGTGACAGAGACCTCCTCCGTTGCAAAAATGGACTCTGCATCATCCTCAAACCGCTCATCCTCAATGGATGCCCGTGATATGACATCAAGAGACTAGTTGCGCCCATTCAGACCCTCGCATCAGCGAAAGAAAATTCTAACTGTCGTCTATTTTGATTCAATCATAGCTATGCAGACTCATATGCGCACTTTGGTAATGATTCAACGACCCGGATCCTTACATACCCCTTATCCTACCACACAGGCATTCACGAGGAGATGCTCAAGGACACCGTCAGAACGGGTTCTTATCGCAACGCGATCGTCGACAATAGTCACCTTTTTAAAGGAAAACTCGTGCTGGACGTCGGGTGTGGAACAGGCATTCTCAGCATGTTCGCTGCAAAAGCAGGAGCAAAACATGTCGTTGGGGTATGTTGCATACCTAAGTACCGTCGTATCTCACGTCTTACAGATCGACATGTCCAACATCATTGATCAAGCCCAAAATATAATCGAAGCAAATGGTTTCAAAGATAGTAAGTCTCCAGTGACGAGAAAATTTTGATATTTTCATCCAAGACAGAAATTACTCTTGTGAAGGGTAAACTAGAAGATACTGAGCTGCCAATCAAGGAATATGATATCATCATCTCTGAATGGATGGGTTACTTCCTTCTATACGAGTCCATGCTCGACACCGTCTTACTTGCGCGAGATAAATATTTAAAACCAGGCGGCCTCATATTCCCGGACACCGCCACCTTATATCTTGCTGCCATCGAGGACCAGGACTACAAAGAAGAGAAAATTAATTGTGAGTCTTCCCTCTCGTCGATCTGTGCATATTTTAGATATTCTGCAGTCTGGGACAATGTTTATGGTTTCGACTACTCTTGCATCAAAAACATTGCAATACGGGAACCCCTTGTTGATACTGTCGAGCTGAAATCTGTCGTTACCGACCCATGTATGATCAAAGTATGTATCAAACACTGTTCTACCAGATAAAACGCTCATTCTCATAGCATATCAACCTTCTCACCGCGAAAAAGGAAGATCTTACGTTTGTCGCCCCCTTCTCACTGAAAGTGACGCGACACGACTGTTTGTCCCTTTCTCCTTCCCCCTTCTATACCTCTACCGACCAATGCATATCACCCAGACATCCACGCGTTTTTAGCGTGGTTCGACATCCTCTTCGAATGCACGCACAAGAAAACAAAATTTTCCACCGGTCCGCATGCGCAATACACCCATTGGAAGTACGTTTTTCAGTCACCTATTCTTATCTCATCCAACATATCACCCTAGACAAACTGTGTTCTACACCCCAAGCACTGTCGTCGCTCATGAAGGTGATGTTATCGAGGGTACCCTCACATGTGCCCCTAACCAACGCAATAACCGCGACTTGGACATCTCCATCAAGTATACCACACCGGACGGGACGAAAATCAACATGGGTTATAAGATGTGCGTCGTTCTTCCATCCCTTTCTCGCCACGTCCTTCCCTCGTTCTTTGAGAAACGGACGCTGACCGGTTGTCAGGTCTTGATTATACCTATCCTCCCAATACCTACTTTTCCGCGTTTTTTTTCACGCTTGATCATGACGGTGCTTCTATCACGCAACCTATGCAACCCAATTACACATCTACACTGGCATTTACACGATATATAGGTACTAGACGGTCGGATACATACTTACCCTGCTATGTGCTCCACGCTTTACACATCTGTCACGATCTGAATCTCAAAACCAATAGAGCAAAAAGACAAGCAATTTGATGATTTTGACTACGTTGTATAAAGAGAGATCCAAAATCCCAAACCTAGGATACGCTACACTGCTCCAAGACAAAAGTCATTGAGCATTGACACACAAAAAAGGGGCTACACAATCCTCTACCTTCCTTCCACATATATCAGATCTAAAACGCACAACTGACTGCGTAGAGATAAAAGAACGTCATAATGCAATAATAATAATCGTCATGGCCATGTCGCGTCGTGTTGTCTTGTCCATTGAGGAAGAAGAGAGGGTTCGATGGCAAGGTCCGTCATCTACGCCGCCTGGTTCGGTCAACGTCCAAGGACGAAAAAGCCCCACATCGACAACACGACGAGCGAGGCGCAAAACAAGATCATGCGCATCTCCTCCCCCGCAGGTGACGCCTCCAACAAGAGGGACAGTACCCCACGGAAACCGCCCTTCCTTCGCGAAGGAGAGCTCAGCGGCCGGAGATCTTTGACGTACTTTTTCGTGCGGGATGATACGCCCAAGCCCCACGGCCACACGAACCGGCAGCTCTCCCTGACCGACAGGCTCAGTGGCAGACCATGGTTGTCGCACGCGAGTGTGAACGACCCTGATGCCCGTGCACGGAACGGCACAGGCAGGTACGGGATCGAAACGGGTATAGGCAGCGGGTACGCTGGAGGGATAAACGTCAGCGAAAAGGTCTTCAGCCGTGGGTTGCTTTTGGCGATACGGGCAGCTCCTGCTGAGAGCGTATCATCCCCGGGGTATTTGACGATAGTCAAGTGGAGAACGTGTAATTTGGGGAACCCTTGAATCGTCTTGGCAAAGGTATCCTGGGAAGGGACAACTAGCCATCAGCGTCTCGCCTGAAACGGCGTGCTAAAAGACGTACAAGCTGAAAAGACGGCTTTTGTGCACACGTCAATGCTAACTGTTGCAGATGTGGACACGATTGGATAAGAGAACGAAGAAGACTGCCGCTGTCGTACATGGAATGCAGAGAAAAGGAAATATTCAGGTCGGTCAACGAGGTGAACTCCCGAAGTAGATTGGCGACTGCAGGGGCAGATACCTCGCGGGTCTCGACCGGCTCACGGAACGTAACCGACTTGAGCGCCGAATATAGATGAGGGATTGCTTGAAGTTGCTGATGTGTTCCTGAAAAGGAAGTCAACCGAAGGTGGTCCGGACTAATGGATGCGAGGTGGTTCGGTTGAACGGTGTGTCTTGAGATGCCAAGGACGCGGAGATTCTTGTGGCATTCCAGAAATGAAATAAAGGGTCGTTTCTCGTCAGGATTCAAGGGTCTGGACATCCAATCGACTGAAATATCTCCTAGGACGAGCTTCCGGAGCTTCGGCCAGCGGCCTTCGAGGAGATGTGATATATGTATAGGAACCGACGTGGCGCCTTCAAAGATTAATTCTTCGAGATTAGGACAATTATGTATGAGCATAGACCATAGTTTGAGCATGAGAGGCTCATCGTCTGAGCGGGTGATTAAACGCCAAAATTGGACCAGTTGCCAAGACGCACCTTCAAAGTACAATGCAGCATTATTCTCATAGAATGCGTTTTTAAGATACAAGAAAAAGCCAGAGAGGTTTACAAAATCAAAAAGCTGAAAAAGTCTGGTCGGCGAAGCAAAGTAAAAGAAATGGAGACACTTTACGTGACTGTTAAGAGCGGGAAGCCGCGTTCCGAAGCTAGTCCCGATGTACCTCAGCTGCGGACAACTAGACACGGTGGTCAGGTCCCGGTCAGAAGCTGTGGGGATGAGCACCACTCACCCCACGCGCAGGGCGAACCACATGTCCTCGTTCAGCGGCATCTCGTCGGCGTCCCAAACGAACCTGACGAGAGCGTCCAGACGCTTTGACGCTGCGAGAGATCTGACGGCGGCGGAGACATTGTTGTTCTCCAGGGCGGTCAGCGAGCCTCTCCATTTTGTCTGGGGGCGGATGTACAGCCTTCTAGTGTGGCGGGAGATGTCGGGCCTACGGTAAAGCATGGCAAGGGTGGAAGAGCATTGTTCAATGCAATTGAGGGTCACGGATTCGTAGAGAATGGCAGATGCGTTTGTAAAGACATGGTTGGACTACAAATGACGTCAAGAGAGGTGTAGGGATTAGAGAGGCAGAACTACCGCGAGGCAAAAGTTGAGGAGATCGTGGCGGGAGTCGAGACATCTGGCGAACTCGAGCAGCAGATCTGGCGGGGTGGAGGCGAGAGGGGAGGAAGAGGGCATGAAGGGGACGAGATGGTATTCGAGGTTTATAAGTATAACAAGCTCGCTTAATCTTACCCGGGCCCGGGTCTGCTTCTGGTACTATCGCTACTCAAGTACTCACTCCTCGCGCGTCACAAAATGCCAGATGTATTCTGACCAGCCTTCCAGAACCCCTGCTCCTGCCATAATATGCAAGCAGTCGCCCGTCGTATGCTAACGTGTCCGATTTAGCCACGTGTGACCACACTTCGGCTACTTACCGCATCTGGCCGCAATCTAGCAGGCCTGTCGATACCCAGAAAATCAATGTCTGGGTATAAGCTTCTGTCCGACACAACCGTCTGACCCAATGTCAATATACCAGATCCCCACTTCATGCCGTACATACCTCAAAGATCTGGTTGAATTCCCAAATGTAGGCCCAGTTGAACCAATTCCACTCAAATGGCTGGATTGTTGTCCACGGTTCGCGATACTTATGGCAATCCTCGTGTCCAGGTAGATATGCCCGAACAACGACACGCCTCTTGCCAATATCGGCTAGTTTATGACGAGTGAGCGTACTTTGTATCACATTCGCCCATCGCGGCATCGCACTACCAAAAAGCTTTAGCACGCCATCGATGCCGTACCCTTCCGAGGACTTGCTCTCATCACGGAAACCGGCAAATTCCATTGTATTCCAATGGCCTGCGGTGCTGACAATCATGGTACGGTAGTTGGCGCGTGGCAATGGCGCGGTGAAAATCTCCAAGTACTCGGATGGCGAGAGTGTCCATACAGGTACATCACTGAACAGCTTAAAATCCTTGGGAGCATCGGGATTGGCGTCATGGTATATCTCCACCAACTCTTGTTGTGATAAGAGAAAATCTACCCGTCGGAATGACACCAAGGGAGTGGTGGAAATGTTGAACCCCAGCGGAAGCTTCAAGCGATGAACTAGCGGGGATTCGGGGTTGAGCTGGAGGTGCTGCGGCCAGGCACGGTCAAAATAGGGGTTTTCCGTGTAGTTGGGCGAGCCGAGTACATGAGGGTACAGCATGCAGGATAACGAGAAGAAGTGATTTTCAGTCACTGAATCTGAATGCTGTCGGTTAGGGCCATCACGGTCCCGAGAGCGCTTACCTCCGATTAATAACCAACCCCCGCGTTCAGCTAGGTCTTTGATGACGACTTCTGGCTCGAACTTGCGCATGTTCCTGCACCTGCGGCCTGGAATCCATTGCCAACTCTGAGCGGCGGGGAATCTGTCCCATTGCGCAGGATTGTCGGTGGCAAGATGCCAGTCGTACTCGCGCGAACTGGCGCAACCTTTGAACCCGGAGAAGGCGAGTGCATCATCCTTCGATGTCATATTAGTCGCGCTGGTCCGAGGATGGTAAGCCCATTTCCCGGAGCTGTAGGCTTTAGTAGGGCAAGACGAGTAAAGGGCGAGGTTGGAGTCGATGTCAAAGGAGGAATATAAAAGAAAACTGAGGGAGAGGAGGGATCCAAGAAGGAAGAGTCGAAACGTGAACGAGCGGACACCAGCAGCCATGGCGGTCAAAAGGGAGTTGCGTGCCAAGATGTCGGATTGTTCCTGTCCCGCCCCTTTGGCTGCCGCGGTCTTGATTGATCTCAAATACTGTGGCTAATATGTATTTCCAATGACGGTCCTTGGGAACAGAAGAAAAACACTTGGCCATATTGAATACGGTTACGTACACGTCAGAGTTCGTCTCTTCTACCGTGTGCTTCCAATCCAACCAACTCCACATCAAACACCAGTGCCGAATGGCCAGGAATCACATTACCGAATCCGCGGCTCCCTGTCGTCCCTTTAGCCTCGACCAACATATTCACTCGTTTGGCTCGCTTACCGTATGCCATGCTGGATGGGATAGTCAGCGTCCGCTTCTCGTTCACACACATGCCAGCCAAGCCCTCCTCCCAACCTTTGATGACTTGCGCGGCTCCAACTATTCACACGGTTAGCAGTGGGGTGGGATTAGCCGGTTACATACGTGTCAGCGGCAGTGGCATGTTGCGGTCATGGCTGCCAAAACGGTCAGATGCCTTGTCTACGACATGCCTGAACAACACACCTTGAGTCAAACTTGCGGCCGTCAGAAAACAGCTTGCCTGTCTGAGTAAAACTGTCAGAATCAAACTCGTCTCACTTGAGTGTGTACTAACATAGTGAACCTTCAAACCATCCCCCTTCTGCGCCTTGACTGTGCATTCTGGGGGAGTGTACGTCGTCTCAATCTTCAGCTCGTCGACATCGGTGGGTTTCTCAGCAACTGCAAGCCCAGCAACGAAGAGCAAAAAGTAGGGAATGAGATGCATGTTCGCCTTATTTTCTAATATTATCCGATCTGGAGCTCGGCAGGCATCGGCAATTGCCGCCATCAACTGTACAGCGTGCGCAAATTGCCTGAACCTTATCGTTTCCGAGACTTTCGACTTGAAGCCCAACAACAACCATGGTGTGCTTCGCTGCTGCTGCTGGAATATCAGTTCTGACAGTATCTTTAGCCTTCACATAAGACATTTCGCACAAAGCAAAGGCTGGCAAAAGCTGGAAAGCAGAACAGGTGCGTTAACATAGTCGATATGACCGACGGAATAGTGTGACAGGTATGGGCAGGCCCATTCCTCAATGGTTCCGCCTAAAAACAGATACAAAAATTCAAGTGCGTACTTTAATACTTGCGTGTGTTGCTGATGAGCTGAATTAAACACAGTATAATGCTAAACGCCGTCATTGGCGAAGAACCAAGTTGAACATTTAAACTGCCTCTCGCCACGGTGGGAAGGGTAGAAGTGTTGTTAGGAATGAACAGCGAGAGGAAGCCTGGTCTCCCGTGCGCGCCCCGGCGTTCCATGCAATGCATAACCATGTTTCATTATTCCATGAATTTATAACCGCATGATCATTGGTGTGAATCAGAGTCGCATTTGTCGTTTGCTAACCGCTCGTTTCTGTAGCATATTCAGCCCCGCCTGGGCCGTCTCGATGCTTCTTTCGCCGTGCTCTCTGCTCTGCATTTTATGCACACAAATTTTTGGCGCGTTTGTCATTTGCGAATCGTCGTCCCTGCAGCCTGCTTATTCCTACTGCAAGATGAGAGCCCCTTTACGCAGAGCGCAGGAGAAGGCTTGTGTTTTTCGACGTGACGCCATGTCTCACTAAGACGCGACTAGACGCGATCGCCGATCGTTTACTGCTACAGCTCTTTAAAAGCAGCTCACGCTCTTCCGCCCGCCTTCTTACTCTTCCACGAACAAATATCTCCTTGCTTTTCGTCAGAGCTTGCTGGATATCGCTTTTTTATCTCGTCACATCATGGCGCCGTTCTTCAAGTCTTCGTCGCTGTTTACCATATCTCACCGTCGCCGCAAGGTCAAGACACCGTCTGATAATATTGACTCCTCTCCACCAACTCTTCACTCGCGCTCTCTCCCAAATATGGAGGAACTCCGTGCCATTTCTTCTCGTTTCGTGGAAGAGTTTCACCCCAACTTGCAACGCCAAGTGGTTCCCGCGTCAGCACCAGCTGTTACTTCGTTCAATGAGCGGCCGGCTTCTCTTGGCATGTCTTCCAGCTATTTTAAATCCGTCTGAGCTGATGTTTTATTACAGAGAGCGTCTCGCCCAAGCTGGATGAAGAGTCTGTCGCCGTACCCATGCCACTAGGCGATTCCGAGCCCGTCCCACTCCAGGCAAACGAAGAGCCTATTGCTTCTCCCAGGCCTCTTTTTGACGACACACAGTCAATTTTGTCCATAGAGAGCAACTCGGAAGAAGACGCGGTCTCCGTTTCCATCTCTGAGCAGAGCGATTCGCCTAAGCTTGACGAAACTTCTTTTTCCCTGGCTAGTCCGTCTATTTCTGAGCTTGTTTCATCCTCTGAATGCGACTCGCCCAAGTTGGAAGAAGAGTCTACTCCTCGCATCCCACCTTCCCCCTCGCTTTCTTTGGAGAACGACTCGGATGGAGATTCTACTCCTCGGGCAACGTCTTGCACCAGCCCAGTACCCTCTTCAGCTCCAATTCCATCTCTCGAGCGTGACTTAGCTGGAGGACCCATTCCTCCCGCCATATCTCTTAGCAATGTAGCTCCGGAGCCGTTCACACCACAACGTGAACTGTATGTCTACGGAGGTGATTTGCCCAAGTCTGCAGCTGTACACGATGTTACTTTTGAAGAACATAAAACTCTCGTTGCTGCAAATGACAACGAATCCAGTATCATGGCTCTACCTTCCATCGAGCGATTAACTCCTCGTAAATTGACTCCCCCATTGTCAAAGACGAAGACAATGAGCATTACATCCTCGCGTGAAGCCGAGCACGCGGCTTTCTTAAAGCAGCTTGACGATTTTGCTGTTTTCTTTGGGGTTGAAAAACCGAGCAAAATAGCACACGCGCCCCCGTTGACTTACGTCCGCCCTTTGCGTCTCCATCATTCCGGAGCTAACTACGACAAGGAAACCATAAAGAACTATGAAACGTCTATAGCCAGCTATCAGCGCATGGTATCACTCCTAGAGGAAGACGTTAGCGACTATAAGAAATCTATCCGTGATCTTCAGGACGCTGAAGACAGGCTTAATCACGAACTCGAGGATACTAAAGCAGATTACCATATCCAAAAGCTGGAGAATATTAAGCTTAATAAGGCGATCTCCGAAATCAAGTACGACTTTATCAGAATTCTCCAAAGGCAGGACTGGGAGATGGCCCAAATGAAGCGTTTCATCGCCGCTATGATTGACGTCGAGCTTCATATTCCAGTCTTATACAACGCAAACGACCTCTTGGAAAAAGGAGTCACTGCCGACGTCGCGTTGATTACAGCCATCAAAGATGCCGCGGATAATATTGGAAGTCCTTGGGCAACTATAATTCCCGCTGTCGTTGGCGAGCGCCCTGATGAACTCTACCTTTCGGCGATTAAGAGAAGCGCAAAGCTTAGTGACGAGTTGCATGAAGCGACAAAGAAATACCAGTATTGGAAGATGAAAGCTCAAATGGAGCCTGGACGTACAAAGCACATTACTCCTTCCTCCTCCACTTTGTCTCTGTTCCTCGGTGCCTGGCTTTCTAAACACTCACCTGCAAAGGACTTGGGTTGCGTCGATGATCTTCTCAATCAACTCCAGTCTGGGGAAGCCCGCACCCGGGATTCTCGCCCGTCGATAAACTCAAACACTGCCGTTGTGGGACCATCCAAAGTTGAGGAACCGGAACCGGAGTCAGGCCGTGTCGACGATCTTCTCAATCAACTCAGGTCTGGCAATATATCCACTCGGGTTTCCCAACGAACAATCCCAATTCCGGAACCACCCAGAGTTGAAGAAGTGGACTTGAAGTACATCAATCATCGTCTCAATCAGATCCTGTCTGGAGAAGTACCCATCCGGCGCTCTCGTTCGTCAACGATCACCAGCCCTGTCACTCCGGGACCTTCCAAGTTTGAAGAAAGTTGTATCTCTTCTCCTTGCACATCTGGAACTACGAACGATGAAGTTCCTCCCGTCGGATCAGATCAAACTCCCTCGTCGTTTGAAATGCCTGAAATGCTCTCGCCTGAAATCCCTGATATGCCTTTATCCTCCCCTGAAACGCTCAAAATGCCCCCATCGCCTGTCGAGACGATGATTCCATCACCTGCACCGTCCGAAAGCACCTTTTCTACTGGCGAGGAATCAGTGTCAACTATACGGCCTTACATTCCCGGACGTGCACTATTTGGTGTGGATGGCCTTGCCGTAGTTCCTTCAGGTTTCTTTTACAAAAGAGTCCGCGAGGAACGCCCAGACTCGCCTGCTTCACCGCTTACGGAGGAGTTCACCATGGTTGAGAATGCGTCTTATATTCCCGTTAGTCGTCTTATGACCCGTGCCATTCTCCTTCTGACTTGTCTTTTTTCAGGGTTCCAAAGAGAGCCTTGGTCTTGAATACATTGAGGAAGAACCTATTGAGAATATTAAACACGAGAACGTGCCTAATTCGCGTGTCCTATTCGTCTCTGGTTCTGCTCCGCCGCGTACCATTATTGAAAAGGCGACTTATGTTTCCGTAAGCCGTCTCATGTCCTACGTCGCTCTCTTCCAGATCTTTCTTTTTTCAGGCGTCCCATGAAAGCATCGGTCTCGAATACATTGGCGCCGACGAAATTCCTCTTGATGGCCGCTGCAATCCTATTTTGCGCGACGACGATGAGTCGACTGTTGAAGCACCAATCCCGGAGCCTGTTACACAGGATCCTGAGGTCTCTGGGTCTCTGAAAGACGCAGTTAAGGACACTGGCCCGTCTGAAATCGTCCAATCGACATCAAAGCTGTCCCTTAACAGCCTGAAACGCCTCTCGGCCAGCTCGTCTAGACTGAAACAGTCAATTTCCAGCGGACTCAAACGTCTAATATCATTTGGGTTTAATAATCCTCAACAAGCCGACAGTGCTGCGCCGGAAAATTCTCGTCCCAAGGCCCTCCACACTCATCATCGTAAATCGTCTACCTTGGAGAAAGAGAATCGACCCTCAGCCCCAAAGCATATGAGAGGTGGTGTGCTTACCCCAGTGAAGCAACACAGTTCCATACCAAGAGGCGCCCGCCGTCCCACCGTCTCCTCTGCACTCAAGGCCATTGACGCGTCACAATCAGCGGTTCCTCCTTTAATCAAGACACATAGGAAGCAGAACACAGTCACCTTTGAATCTCCACGATTGATACCCTCGCCAATCAAGGCGCATAAAAAGCAAAACACAGTCACGCTCGAGTCTTGCATCGTTTCAACTCCCCCAGCAGGGAAACGCGTACCATTGTCCAACATTCCTCTCCTTGGCGGTAACTCGCAAAAGGCGCATCGCAAGGTCATTGATCAGGGCCGTCGAGCTGTCCGGACCCTCGCCAAATTTATATCGTAGAGTGGCGAGTTTCTTTCTTTTCTCTTATCTCTTATCTCTTATCTCTTTCTCTTTCTCTTCCGTTTTTCTTTTTCCTTTTAACGATAGATATGCTGGTTCCTCATCTTACGATACATATACTCTTGAGCGCATTTTCCCCATTTCTTCCTTTTATTTCTCTCATCATTTCTCGATTTTCATAGACGTGTGACATTTATACTCCAGTTGTACATCATTATTTATTCCTATTTATTGCCTCAGTAATATATTTTCTTTTTGACTTGTTGTCACGTGCTGACGTGCTGTCAACCGCTTCTGCGGAAGTGAAGCTTTGCTCCGGTCTGGCTTTACGCCTCACAAGTTCATACTCAATCGCCACGACGCCAATACAATGTCACTGTTTCTCACGATTTTTGTGCTGACGTTCGCGACGCAGCTCATCTCATGGGTAGGACACACTGTACTACAAGATCGGGTGCGTCATGTTCGACCTTGGGCGAGCGAGAGAGAGAGTACTGACTTGAGCCTTTGCTCAGGCTTACGAGTGGTACCTGTGGCTGGTCAGGTCTGATCTGGCCAAGCGACAGCGGGAGCTCAAGAAAGATCTTTTAACCAAAAAAGGGGAGCTCCTGCGGATGAGCGCCAAGGACCATTTCGCCAAGTACATGAAGTTGAAGCGGAGTGTGGATAAAGGGTTGTCTGATCTCGAGAAACTCAGTACGTGCGGTCTTGCGCGTGATTTTACTGAAACAAAAAGAGGGTAACGGAGAGATTGACAGATAGTGAGATTGCAAGTAGCAAAACGAAGTTTGGTGTAAAATTCAATTCCCTCATCTGGGTGTGCACGACGGGAATGCAGTTTGTGGTAGGGTGGTGGTACCGCAAGGCGGCCGTGTTTTATTTGCCTTCTGGATGGTTTGGCCCGTTGACGTGGTGGCTGGCGTTTCCGTTTGCGCCCAAAGGTGCGTGCGTTGTTCTAAATGGAGCTGGGATTAAAGTGTGCTGCGCTTAGGATCTATCAGCGTCGGTGTATGGCAGATGGCGTGCAGGAGGGTGTTGGTGGTGTCTGAACGAATAGTGAAGGATTTTGCAGGTAAGGAGAGAGAGAGAGCTGTCGAATTGTATCGGTTAGTTGATCAATCTTGTTGTCAGAACCATATTGGCGGAGGGCCGAAGCAAGTACAATATCCGAAGAGAAATGAGTACTGTAAAACCGCCGTGGCGTAAGAAATAGACACGTGATCCGATAATAATTTCACATGAGCGGCGCGTGGCCAGAAAAGGCAAGTGGCGGAGAGCCGAAAGTATTGCCTGGACTACATAATCGCCCCATGACATGTCTAACTCTTCATCACAAACCACCATGGTCAACGCTGTTCAAATCCATTCTCAAGTCGCTCCACAGGCTCAAGCCAAAATTTTGACTGCCGACGCTTTGCAATTCCTTGCATCCTTGCACAGGACATTCGAGGCCACTCGCCAGTCCTTGCTCACCGCCAGGGAGGACGTACAACGCAAGTTTGATTCTGGAGTCCCATTGGACTTTCCTCCCGAGACAGCTCACATTCGCGCTGACCCGTCGTGGCTTTGCGCTCCCCCTGCTCCCGGCTTGGAGGACAGGCGGGTGGAAATTACTGGTCCTACTGATAGGAAAATGGTCATTAATGCGCTCAACAGTGGCGCAAAGACGTTCATGGCTGACTTTGAAGGTATGATCCGGTGTCTTGTATGCTACTTTGAGTGTTGATCCGCGTATCATAATACCTAGATTCTAGCGCCCCCACGTTTGCGAATATGCTTAACGGACAAGTCAATTTGCGGGATGCCGTAAGACGCCAGATTGATTTCGAGACAGGCGGCAAGAAATACAAGTTGGCAGACAAACCGGCGGTTTTGATCGTCCGGTGCGTCGGTTGCGAACGCTTGTCGAGCATTCGTCTGACCTTTTAATTACAGCCCGCGAGGATGGCACCTCGACGAGCCCCGGGTAACGGTTGATGGCGCCCCTGTTTCAGCGTCACTATTTGACTTTGCCCTTTATTTTTATCACAATGCCCATGAACTCGTAAAGCGGGGCCATGGTCCTTATTTTACCTGCCTAAGATGGAGCATTACCGTGAAGCTCGTCTATGGAATGATGTGTTCTCATTCTCGCAGTCCTATATAGGAATGCCTGTGAACACTATTCGCGCAACCGTTCTCATCGAGACACTTCCAGCAGCATTCCATATGGAGGAAATATTGTTTGAGTTGCGGAATCATTCTTCGGGTTTGAACTGTGGCCGGTGCGTTCATTATCACAAGCCATGAGTAGTCTGCTGATAAAAGGTTTTAATAGTTGGGACTATATTTTTAGCTTCATCAAGAAGCGTCGGGCAGACAGAAGTGCTGTATTGCCCGATCGCAAGGATGTCACGATGACTGTACCATTCATGGATGCCTATGTCAGGCTTTTAATCCAGACCTGCCACAGGTATGTTGACAGTTCGGGTCCTTTTAACAAAGTCTAACATTGCGCTAGACGCAAAGTTGCAGCCATGGGAGGCATGTCCGCCCAAATTCCTATCAAAGATGATTCGAGGGCGAATGAGGTTGCAATGGACAAAGTCCGTGCGGACAAGCTTCGCGAAGTGACTGCTGGCCACGACGGCACATGGATTGCTCATCCCCTTATAAATGCTATCGCGCGTAAAATCTTCGATGATCATATGTTGGGTCCAAATCAGGTATATCACGCTTTTGTTCGACAAGCTACTTTTTTAAGCTTTCTATTAGTACCACGTTCTTCGCGAAGAAGTTAAGGTTACGGCAGCTGACCTGCTTAATCCCAAAGTGCCGGGCAGAATAACCATGGCGGGTCTTCGTGAAAACATTGATTGTTCGCTTGCATATATGTCTGCTTGGATTGGTGGCAACGGATGCATTCCTCTTAATTATTTAATGGAAGATGCCGCTACAGCGGAAATCACTCGCGTACAACTTTGGCAATGGGCTCACTACGGATTACGCCTTGATAACGGTCGACCTATCACCCCCGAATTTATTGACCAACAGATCGATGAGCTCATGCCCACTATCAAAAAGCTTGCACCGGGTGTCATGGACAAACATGTCAAGATTTCCGCGACCTATCTGAAGAAGCAGATCAGGAAGCAATGGCCGAGCGAGTTCTTGACAAGCGACCTCATGCCCTATCTTGCTGTTGCTGATGGAGTCTCGTCAGTTTGGCTTCGTTCTTCACTTTAATAGTCTTGTGCGCGACGAGTTTCACGTTCTCCGTATGTATTTGTATTCTGCAACAGTTACGTGAATATTCCGCGTGACGTGGACGATATCTAGAATGGAATCCACGCTGCCCTCTTTCGCAAACAGGAGAGTCCTGTTGTCTTCTAGTAAAGCCGAGGCATAAACTATTTGGCCTGGGAAATGCTTCTAGTCTGGTTCGGCTGTGGTATGAGTAAAAAAGAGGCGACGCCAATGGCCCAAACAACCTCCCTCGATGTTTTCGCTACCTCTCGTCCTTCTTGTTTGCATATTGTTTCTGCTCTATCGCGCCTGGCGAGCCCGAACACCGCGTGGTGCGTCGTTGCCTCCAGGCCCCAAGGGACTGCCTTTCTTCGGATTAGTTCGAAACGTACCGCATGATTATGCATGGCTGACCTACGCAGAGTGGGCAAAGAAATACGGTGACGTGGTCTATCTCAAGACATATGGTCAACCATTGGTCATTCTGAGTTCGTTCAAAGCGGCAAATGAACTGTTTGAGAAACGGTCCGCCGTCTACTCTGGCCGCCCGCGTATGGTGCGTTACTAGAATTTCCTTTGTGTATCGATGGTGGATGTTATTGGTAGGTCATGGCCGATGAGTTGATGGGATGGGACTGGGATTTTCTTCACATGACGTATTCTGATAGATGGCGGTGAGTCAGGGCCTTTTGACATCCATCATTAATCATTTCTGCCATGCTAGGCAACACAGACGTGTATTCCACCAGTCATTCCAGCCACGAGCAATTCAAGGATACCATCCGATCATCAGGCGCGCCGCTCTTCACCTGGTCATCAACTTTGCTGCAACGCCGGAAGACTTTGTGAACCATATTCGGCAGTGCGCATTGTTGATCGCATTTTCGTTCTTGTTGATATTTCTGACTGGTGCACTACTCCAGCTTCTCGGGAGGCATTGTGTTGCGCATTGCCTATGGTTACGACGTTACTTCAAAAAATGATGAATATGTTCGTTTAGCTCAGGCTGCCGGAGGTCCATTACTCCAAGTCGTCCACGCTGGATCATATCTGGTCGAATATATTCCTGTACTCAAGTACATTCCATGTTAGTACAACTTGTCGCCATTCGTCCGTAGCCTCCTGTTCATGATGCAGCTTGGTTTCCTGGAGCTGCGTTCAAGCGCCATGCAAAAGAGTGGGCAAAACATGCAATACGTTTGAGAGAAAATCCATTTGAGTCGGTCAAAAATGCTATGGTGCGTTTACATGCTAGTGCCATCCTTCTGATAACCTTCGTTTTGACAGCACAGCGGCAAAGCTAGGCCATCCATGGTGTCAAAATCTTTCGAGAAGGCTCACGATGTGGCTTCGGAAGAAATTCTTAAGAATTGTGCAGGACTAGCATATGCTGGTGAGCACGAGTGTTTAACCGTGGCTTCACTGTTGAATTTTCCACGAAGCTGGGTCTGATACGGTAAGGCTTTAATATCCGAATTGACGGCCGACCGATCGTGTCTTTCAGACAGTTTCCTTCCTTGAATCTTGGCTCTTAGCAATGGCTATGTTCCCAGATGCCCAAAAGCGTGCTTGTGATGAATTGGACTCCGTAGTGGGCGGAAATCGTCTGCCCGATTTTCCTGACAGGGAATTTATGCCCTACCTTGGAGCTGTTCTGATGGAGACATTGCGGTGGAATCCTACGGCTCCACTAGGTGTGCATGTGCACACGTTGGTCATCTGTGCCTGACACCCATCCATTATTAGGCGTGCCTCACGCGACAACTGAAGAGGATATTTATGAAGGATATTATATTCCAAAGGGTAGGACAATCGTGTCAATATTTAGAAGAAAGCGTTTGATAGTCGTCTGTTTATCATCTAGGTGCACGTGTTCTTGGAAATTATTGGTGAGACAACACATTGGCGTTATAGTCGTTGCGCTGAAATATTTCAGGGCCATCTCACGCGACGAAGAGCTGTACCCCGACCCGGAAATGTTTCGCCCAGAAAGGTTTCTTCACGAACGTGGTCAGCGGGAACTTGACCCAGCCATCACGGGGGCGTTCGGATTCGGCAGAAGGTATCCAGCTTTTCTCTCGCGGTGGTAAAGTCCTGACTGAATACACTAGAATTTGCCCTGGTCGCCATCTTGCTGTCCATTCTGTGTGGCTCGCTATGGCATATACCTTAGCGTTGTTTGAGATCACCCCCGCTATTGATGAGAGGGGTCATAGAATTGATCTCAAACGTGAAAACGTCAGCGGTCTTACCATGTATGTACTCTGCGCCCTGTTGGTTCCGTGTTATCTTACTTTTACATCTATTAGACATCCCAAGCCATTCAGAATTCAGCTGATCCCACGATCGAAGGATCTGGCCAACCTTGTTCACGTTATGAATGATGATGAATCCTTCGCCTGTTGAGCACATCGAGGATATTTGGATAGTAGTGTACGTTAAGGTCCGTCTTGTATGTTCGTGGGAAGCTGTTCATATGATAAGTGATTGTGCATGGTGAGAATCAAAGGATCATCAAATATCATTAAGCTGCCACTACGGTGATTGAAAAATTAGCCGGAATTTTTGTCCCTACAGCACCCCTGAATGCTAACATGGGAAATGCCCCAGAGATGACCTATATCTGTCGTCGGATTGGACCATCCTGGTGGATACACTTCATTCAAAGACCCTATATAATAGAGTCGACCGACTCATAGACTGCAGAGCATCTTCCTAGGCAACAATGTCAATAACACCTCGAACAATCAGCGACTTAAATCGCAGGCACATAGTTTTCGTATGTCATACAGCCTGTAGGAATGTTTCTACATTAAAATATCGGCTCGGATTCCGCAGAATGTTATTGGTAAGAGCAAGCTTACAGTTAGATGTCAATCTTATCATTTCACAGTCAGTTGCCTGACATTCCAGGTACGTGTGAAATGTATGCTGGCACCTCAGTTCCGTGTCATCGAACTGCAGGTCTACGATTTCTTCCAAACTCTGGAGCTGGAATATGAGTACATCTGGAAATTCAAATTCAATGCGCTTAAATGTCTATATCTTTTTACCAAGTATCTGCCGTTCATTGACGTACCTCTTCTCGCATGTGCGTGGCCTCGTGTAAAATCACAGTGGAAATAGTGATTGACATGTGAAGTGGGTCGCGCTAATTGGACGGTGAAGCAATGCCGCGTTCTCCACCTAATTGTTGCGTGTAAGATCTCATACAGTCGAAAGCGGATCAGTTCATAATGACGTCTCAGGTTCATTCGCTGTTGGAGCGGCTTCTTCTCAAGGTACGGTAGGAAAATGCAGGGCCCTTTCTGAGATATCTGATATCAAGGGAACCAGTGTTGCTCACGTGGAGAACATTGGTACTGTGGGATCGGCCGCGATGGCTAACGTGTTTCCTCGCCACCCTCGGAGCCTTTATGTGCATCTATGGACTCGCGAATCTTAAATATGGATTGAAATCTGTAAAGTGTAATTCCCCATTTCTCCATATGATTTGGTCCGGTCTTACAACGAGACACGGCTATGGCCACAGATCTTACGGTTTCTACGCCGATGGCTGTACGGCAATGTCGAGCGTCGCTTCAAAATTCTGGATCAACTGGATGTTGTATCTGATGTATGACGTCAGTGAGTCAGACCTAGGATTTTCAAGCGATTTAACTTGACGCACGTTAGTTCTTTGTATCCTACTCGTGGTCAGATTAGTGATCGGGATGAGGGAAGGACGGATATCACATCCGATCTACGTCATGTACCGAGACGGTGAGCTGCAGATTACTTCGTTCTTTCACTCGACCTTACTGTTTCTGCCAAGGCATCACATATTATGTTTATACTTTTGGTGGGCACGGTGCACTGTTCCATGTATGACATTTACAATGGGCGTAGTTCTGTCGATCGGGGTTATCGTTTGGCTCGCAAGATCGCATGTATGTTTTTATCAGAAACTCTTACCAAAGATTCAAAAAATACTCGTTGAAAGCAAGACAGTCTCACGGCGGCGTCTATGTACGTCAACCTCTTTCTAACTACATACGTTTTCTGATAAAGTTCTATAGCCTTATCCGCGTCCTCCACCCTCTGCTGTCGACACGAGTAGTGGTGAGTGCTCGAGAACAAGCGAGTTTCACTCCTTTTCCCTCGGTCGTGATAGACCCATCCGACAATTGAAACAGCGTTACTATCCTTCGCTGGTTGAAACGTATGTTGAAACTCGATTTCGCCACTTCCGTGGCTTGCACTCATAATTCTCGAATAGATGCTTACATATCACATCTTCTGTATAAGTTCATTGGAAATCGACTAGATTGTGTAATAGCAAAAAAAAAAAAAAATAAAAAAATATTTAAAGTCACTGTAAATAACTGATAAAGTCAAAGTATAAGCAACTATGCAATTCATAAAAAAATACTGGCAGCAGAAGCGGGAGAAGAGTGAAACAGGAGAGCTGAACTTATATACACAATAAGAACGTCGTGCACTGCGATAGCAAGATTAAACGCAGATAAAGATATGACTCAAATCAAAATACTAAACATCGACGCAGTAGATACGAATACTCGTTATTCATTGGTTATAAATTGTAAAAAACAAAGACTTAACAAATCGAGTATATACCAAGACATCGAGCAAGTAAAATATCAAAATACAAATGAATAGTCATGCGAAGTTATGCATGTCTAAATATCTTGTATGTTTACGAACATATGGTATCATTCTCCGTAGATTGTCACGTCGGTTAGCATTATTCATATATATTTGTGAACTTTGGACGGCAGAATTGGCACAAGTTGCCTTGACCTTTTTCACAATTGTCATTTACCCTGGCATCAAAATGGTGGGTCTTTAAGTTTGCGCAACTGGATGCAATGTGGATCAAGCCGATTAATCAAAATAGAAAAGAGTCAGTTAATTTCCGATCCCATTTTGAATTTGGGGATGAAACCTGGGCATCGTAATATTCATGCATTATTTTATCAAGTCGCTCAGCATGTTGATAAACCACGTCGTAGTACTTGCATATATTATTTTCGTTCAGTTTCATCGTCTGGATCGTGCAAATGTAGTACGTATTCAACAGAATATTCCTGGTGCTCTCTTCCTGAATATCCGTATCAGTTCGTTGGCTTTTCTATTATCGAGGCTTACTGAACCGGTTATCCATCCACTGCTAGCGTTGAGTAGTAATGTATGTTGGCAAGGAGGCAGCGTATTCCAATTCCCACCTAGATTGAACATTTTCAGTATAATCGACAACTGATACTCAGCGAACAAACTTATGCTTTACATAAATGGCATCTTGTCAGAGTTAACGTCCCTGGCTCGGTTGCGACTGCGCCCGAATTCATTCTGAGAGTGGCGCATGAGGATCCAAAACATGAGAGAGCGGTATTATTTATGTCAATCTATATCAAACCTTGACGACGAGCTGATATACAAGTTCTAAAGACCTAACTCAGGAGTCAGAATGTTGTGTATCTTTGATTGCGGCGTTCAACGGAAAAAAGGCGACTGCGGATCTCAAGTGACTGAGTCGCTCCGTTCTATGCTCACATGCGCTCACATGTGCTCACAGCTTTCGACATCGAATATTGACAGCTCGGGCACGAGAATCCGTCTCCGTAATTCTTAGCAGCATGTGTACTCTGAGGTCCGGAAAGCGCGGAGTACTTCTCAGAATAGATGTGAACGACTATCAACGTTCAAGTTGGAGACAAACAAAGCAATTTCCTGATGTATTGATAAAACCTTCAAGTGACCGAACGCACATACATTCCTACTCATCGGATCCATCCCGAACCTTCTCAAGGGCATGGTGGTCTAGTTTCTTTGGACCGAGGCGTACCATACGCGCTGCACTGGCCAAAACAAGAGAGCTGTGTAAGCAGGTGGATAACAGGCCCAGATATATACAATGCTTTCAATAGCGGGTTGAGCCGCGAACGCATTCCACATCCTATGAAACAAGCTGAAATGATACCCTAAATATCGTGTGGCGGACGATTAACCAGTTATGGCTACTTTAGCATGGCAATGGAAATTTGGCCAGTACAAGGCCAACCCCTTGGAACACAATCCTCTTTCCTACAAATACCCGCCTGTAGAATTTCTGTCCTGCGCAAATCACGGACAAGCCACCCAGAGGCGCAGCGAAGATGTCATGGACGCCGGAAAGCATCATTCTTCTTCAGCAAGAGGATATTATATCCGTAAGGCACATTGCTTTGTAATCCCTATGGACGATATTCTCACTCAAGTTTGCAGCGCATTATCGGTATGTCTTCAGTTCTACATGAGATCGTGACTTATCCACTGGCGTCCGCACCCGAATTCAGTCGGTAGCCTGTCACTCCTGGTATGTGTCAGAGCACGTGGCAGCTATCTTCCTCCTTCGGAACTGATAGATGTAGGTTTATGATTTCTTTCAAACTCTGGAACTAGAAGTCGAGTACATCTGGAAGAGCCGATACACTCTGTTCACGTTGAACTACCTCGTTATGAAATACCTACCAATGATCGATGTGCAACTGCTCGTTATCCGTACGTGACTTGTTCCGAAGCTGATCAAAGTATCGATTCTTATTCCAAGTTAATCATGCCAAAATGAAGGGGAACACATGCAACGCAATCAACTTGTTTGTTGGATGTAAGTGATACGAATTGGTGGACAGCTTCCCTGAAGATGTCCCTGTCTTAGGTTCATTCGTCGTTGGTGTCATGGCTACACAACGTAAGGAGAAAATGATTCGGAAGTTCCGATATTGACAATTCCCAGTGATATTAACATTGAGAACTTGGGTCCTCTGGGGCCGCTCTCGATGGCTGGCATGTGTAATAATACTCTTTGCCACTTGTTGGTTCATATACGTGGTGATATTTTGCACCTCATCACTAAAATCCATACACTGTAATCTCTGCCGTCACCTTGTTCTCATGTTTTTTTTTAATCTGACGCAAGACAATTATAGTCACGGATCGGATACCCTCTGGCTCTTGTATTCCACTTACGGGCTCTCAATACTCAAATGTATGGGTTAGTTGGATGTCACAGCTTATCTATGATGCCTGTGAGTGATTTTTGCTGCCCTCTGCACGTATCAATCTCGTTTGACACATCAACAAAGTCCTTTGTATTCTGCTCATTGTTCGGGTAGTGATAGAGTGTATGTATATTATTATACAATCGCTGGGCGCATTCCTGATCCTCTGCATAGGGAGAAATAGACTGTCCTCACGTTCCATTTTCTTCTGGTACCGAGAAGGTATCTTATATTACATATATATATTTTGTGAGTGGATTTCGCAGCCAAAATCTTTCGGATTAATTGACCTCTTCTCAGTATTGACTCTCGTTTGCATTGGATGGATCAAAAATTTAGGGGTGAGTATCTGATGAACAATTCCACTCGCAGCGTAATAACCAGTTTTCTGTCTGCAGGAACAGTTCCCCGTACCGGCAATTGTGTAAGTGGGTGCCTTTGACACAACTGAGCATCTCTGATGTTCTGGTCAAGTTTGACGCGTGTCTTTCACCCAATGCTCACAACTCGAATCGTTCTACACGCTCGACGACAAGCGAATCATACTCTTGACGATACAGACGTCATAAGCACCGCCATTGAAGTTTAACTTATTGCTTGCCAATTAAAACGATTCGAGCGTATTATATTCTCACTGTATTTTTTAGCAGATAGAACGGGCCAAAATTATCTTGTATCAGTTATACTATGCTTTGAATTGGGGGGAGGGGAGGATCAAGAGGGATCGAAGCCGGGAGATTGCTTAGGAGAGCGGCAAGATGCTCGATTCAAGAGATCAAAGCCTCAGATTGTAGCCTTTGGTTTCATCGTGAGGCACTTGGTAGCATTGCTCAAATTCCAATGACGAGCCATACTTGACCCCAGTCTTCACAGCGCCTGGCGTTCCAGCGCTCAGCGCCCATTTCTTATCTTAGAAATAGTCACAACGGACAGTAGGTCCCAAAAGGAAAGAAGTTAAAAAGCACATTTCCCGTTGTTTGTTGCTTGCACCAGTTAGTCGGCGGAAGAGTACCCAATTCTCCCGTGATAGTGAGCTGGTGTGAAGATATGAAGCGAACTAGTATGGAGATCTAGATCCGTGCCAGCGTGTGGCGCAAGTCGACGCTTTCGGCTGCCGTTCAACATGCAACAGCAGTGCACCATGCTGTTTCGGATATGTTGGCGTGTGGGATGAGGCGTACCATACATCATTAGAATGGCCGAGAGCTAAACTGTGAAGGGTAGAAGAAATGGGCGCATACATCGTCCGAGGCCTGCTGTGTGTCAAAACCTCATGCGCCAACTTCCAAAATGAAGCGTTTGACAGCATGAATTCAATACTTCAATTTTGGCATACGCACGGATAGTGGCTGGCGTGAATGAAACAAACGGAAATTGATTCCAGAATACATACATACAGTCACCTTCGTGAATTCAATACACTTCAAAGTTGGAATGCGCACGGACATTTGCTGGTGTGATGTACCATAGTCTGTCCATCAGAGTCGCAAGGAAGGAGCCAGGAGTCGAGGTTTCTGCCGCTCTCTCGCCGGCAATAGTCAACACAAGCACACTGCCAAAAAATTAAGTCATCCTCGCAAAGTGGCGACGAAGGATATAGTACGGTACGGCTTACCCTGTAATAGCGCCCAAGAACATGTCGCCGTCCACGAGCTTGTATCCCGCAGAAAGCTGATCGGCGTCGAGAGTCGCAGCAGCCGCAGCGCAGTATGTCGCAATAGCGGATCCCAGGATGCACCCCGACCCGGTAATTTGGCCAAAGTAGTTATGCCCGTTCCTCAAAGCCACCACGCGATCTCCATCCGAGACGTAATCTACCTCGCCGGTCAGAACGACGACGGATCCTAGAAGGGCGTTGTGAGTGTGAGTGAGGCTGCGATGATCAGTCACTCGATGTACGGACTTTCTCTATTGGCCAACGCTCGAACAAAAGAGACGGGATTGTGAAAACCTCCAGTGCTGTCCACGCCTCTTGACGTGGCCTGAGAGATTTCAAAGAGTTGGACGGTGCACGACATCGGGTGACCCACCTCTGTCGATCCAGCGAGAGCGGATAATTCTCCTGCGTTTCCCTTGATCACGCTCACTTGGAACGCATCGAGTAGCTCTAATCGTATATTGATCACTCCAAAATTGAGCTGTACGGCGGCGGACAAAGGCGAACCTTTGACTGTCTCTTTTCTAAATGCGGTCGCGCCTACTCCGACCGGGTCAAACACGATAGGCTTTCGATTCAGATTGGCAAAATGTCCTAGAATAGCGTTAGAATCTCGTCTACTGACATATTGTTGCACACCTGCAGATAGTATACCGGCCTTGACAGATGATGTGAATGTGCCAATGTTGACAAGAAGGGCGCCCGAGATCCTGGCGAGGTCCTCCATTTCCCGAGCTTCCGTGGCCATGATGGGGCTAGCACCCAGCGCCAAAGTGACATTGGCGGATTGAGTGGCCACCACCGTATTCGTTATCTAACAGCTTCTGAGCAAGATGCAGCACGCCTACTAAAAATAGCATGAAAAACCTGATGGATGAGAGGTCCCGATTTCCTGACTTCTTGCACTAGCTTGCATACACCCTCTACGATCGACTCGGCGTCAGGGTTGGCCCAGAGACCAGGTCGTGGACCAGACATGCGTGCACACAGTCCAGCTTTGAACCCGCGCACGATGTCTCTCATCTTTTGGGCCGTTTCCATCGGGAGCGGCGAGGCCATGATCTCCGAAACGACCGCTACGCCATCGAGCGCAGCGCCCGTCTGGGAGACGGAGCCGTACAGCGTGCGCAACAAGTTGGACGTCTTGATACCGCCTTCGTGGGAGCCGACGGTGTCAGCTGGAAGAGCCCAAGCACAGGTGAAGATGGGCGTGCGCACCTATCCCGACCGCCTTGACGCCGGTCCCGGCGAGGACGTCGAGCATGGGGCCCACGCCGCGCACACCGATGATGGGGCTGGTCAGCTTTTTCGTCGTCGTCGGCCATATAGCGCCAATGCCGACGTAGTCCGCGCCGTCCTTGACCGCGCGCCGGACCTGCTCGACGGTGTTGCAGGAGACGCCGACGACGGTGCCAGGAGGGAGCAGCTGGCGGGCGATGGAGACGGGCATGTCGGTCTGACCGAGATGGACGCCATTTGCGTTGACGGCGAGGGCGATATCGATGCGGTCGTTGACGATGAGCGGAATGTTGTACTTATCGCAGAGCGATTTGGACGCTGTGGCGATTTGAAGGAACTAGTAAAAGCGGGTTATCAAAGGGACAGAAAAGAAAGCAGGGACGGACGTCGCTTGTTTCCACATCTTTTTCGCGAATTTGGACGACGGTGAGGCCACCTTGAATGGCCTCTTCCAGAGCTGTCAAAAAGAGTTTTCCTGGCGGCAAAAGGGCCCTGCTGGAGACCAGGTAAAGGGAGTAATCAACTTGACTCGAGCTCATCACCGCGAGCAATAAAAACCGTCATGTTGTCTAATGATTATTGAAATCACATTGGCTCGTGCTCATCGCCGCCCGTCGCCACCCCCGCCCCTCGTTCACCGCCACGACCCCTACCGCGCCCCCGTCCATAGCCACGGTGTTCTCCATTCCCTCGCCAATCACCTCGCCCGCGGTATCCTCCACGACCTTCACCGCGACCACGGAATCCACCACCACGACCACGCCGCTCACCTCGGAATCCACGGAATCCTCGACCACGCCCACGACCCCCTCTGGCCTGCGTGAACCCTTCCTCGTCGTGCGCAGACCGCCTATACGGTCTGGAACCATTAGGGTGACCATTTGCACCCTCGGGCGCAGACTCGGCTTGTTCATGATCTGCTGGCGACACTCCGCCGGATGCTCCAAAGCTCTCTTGGACACTGGCAATCGAAGGAAGCCCGCCCTCGTCTGCCGCCCAGTCGAGGGGTGCGCCAGTGGTGCTCTCCTCAACAACCGACGTAGCCATTTCTTGGTCTTGTGGCTGTTCGGCCTCATGCTTAACTTGGCCGTTTGTGAATTCTTCTTGGGCAACCTGGTCCGTCGCAGCAGTTCCTGCATCGATCCAGTCTCCGTCGTCCGCTGGTTGAGTTTCATTTGTCTCCTCAATCTCACTTTCCTGAACAAAGCTAATTTCTTTCGATTTGGGCAGGCCTCCGGGTATTCCGGCGACGCTCACTTCTAAGTCAGTTTCATCTTCAACAACCGCTTCCTCTTGAGTTTCCTCTGCAGGAGGGGGAGTAGGAACGCGAGGCAGTACAAGGCCTGCTGTTGTAATCTCTACCAGCCTGGTATCTGATACAAAGTGAGCGCAGAGCTGCAAATGTGGTACGACCAGACATACATGATATACCGTCAAAGTCGCCAGAGCCTTGCAGGAAGTTTTCGACAAGAGTTTTTTTCTTGTCGTCATCAGCACCAAGCAAGGTATCCGCGACAGCATAAATGACAGATCCTTCTGTCTGGTCTGTGGATAAGGTATCTAATCCACCCGAAGCCAGGAGTGAATGCAATCGAAGGAGGTTAAGGATATCTATTGTTTTTGTAACGGATGTTTTCTGCGGCGAGTCAGCGGAGAATACAGCTATTGCGAAACCGCACCCACTTGAGCCACAGCCGCAGCGTCAGCTAACCTGGCTCTTTCAGCCTTTTCTGCGTCTAATTTTTTTGCGATCAATTCATGAACCAAGTCTGCTTCGTGAGCCTAGAAAATTTTCAGGATCCATTATCATCTGGCATGGGTCTTTGGACAGACCTCGATGGCCTTCTTGACTTCTGCCAGCTCCTTCTGGATTGCTTCGAGGGCGGGCAGGGACTTTACAGAGCGCCTTTGATCATCGTTCAATTCTTGGGGATCGGTAGAGGCATATGGAGCTATGCGTGTCTGATGGGAATCAATAATGAGGACCAGGGCGGAAAGAGCATTACTCAACAATCTTTTTTGAGGTTGCCTTGAGCCTTTTGTTAACGAGATCGACAATGGGACTGAGTTTCAACTCGTCTAGGACAGTGGGAGTTTCTGGCTCTGGGGCAAGAGTGGCCGGTGAGTCGAGGTGGTTTGTGTCTGTGGGGTCAAGAGGTTTTTGCTTGCGCCTTTTCTTATGAGACTTTTGAGAAGGGTCAGGAGGAGGAGCACCTGGGACGATGCGGGGAACTTCAGGCATGGAGACAAGGTTTCAACTTTCTCACGACATGCTTTTCGCCTTCCCCGACGCCTCCCTCGTCCTCCGCGCTGCCCCCGCCGTTTTTCTCGTCCACAGAGGCTTTCTGGAACGACATTCCCCTGTACTTGCTCATGCTATATCATTCACTCCAACTACCGCCTTTTTTCGTGGTCTGCCTGTTCTCGATCTCCAAGACTCGCCCCAAGACTTGGCCGCCTTTCTTCTCGCTCTCTATGACGGCACGTATGTATCCTGTCTTTCTCTTCTGCTGCCACGAAACTAGTCTTCCTCAAGCTCTCATATCAAGTACGACGCTACCGACTTTCTCAATCTCTCTGCTGTTCTCAGACTCGCCACCAAGTACCACGTCAACCATCTCCGTCTCGAAATCTTGAATGGTCTCTCTCTAGCCTGGCCCAGGTCTCTTGCTCAGTGGGAAGTACGAGAAGCTAGCGCCACAAGCTCCAGCGGTGTATACGAACCCCGCAAGTTTCTCCCACATCCCATGTCAGTCCCATCCGCTGTTCATCCTCCGACTGACCCCTTGTCAGCATGGTCATCAACCTCGCACGTGCTGTCGACGCCCCCTTCCTCCTCCCCTCTGCGTTTTACGATCTTTCTCGGTGTTACCCAAGCGACACCGCCGGCGGCTACAAGTGTCCCAAGACCCAAGAGACCCACCACCTATCTGACTTGGACCTGACTAACCTACTCAAGGGCAAAGAACACGCCTCGCAATTCCTTTCCACGTTTATCGTTAACGAGCTCGAGAACAGAGAGCCCGTTGCAAACTGTAGTCACGGAAACGAGCCTGATCTGCTTCGCAGGCGACACTGTCAGGCCGCATTTGAGGCCATCACGTTTGAAATCCTGAGAGACGTCAACGGTGTGGTGTGTCATCGCAGTTCGGACCCCTTGTTTGCCATCATGGACGCGGAGCTGATGCAGACTCGAGAGGAACCGGTGGGGCAGTACGGGGTGTCGATGAGGGTTTGCGAGTATTGTCGGGCTGGGTTCAGTGCAGCTGTCGACCATGCAAGAGAAGAGTTTTGGCGAAAGCTTCCTCAGTGGTTCGGTCTTGCGGGCCGTGAACGTTGAACATTGATGTCTATTTTATTTTATTATTTTCGGTTTGTAAACCATGAGGCTCCTGCATAATGAAAAGGGTGCGGGAATGGAAAGTGATCGGCTCACGGGCGGCGTTGGGCCGGGATCGGCGACGGTACGCGGGCGTCGGAACGGACGAGGGACGAGGGCTTCGGACGCACAGGACTGCCGTCAATGCTCCTGCCCCACCACCACTGCCCTTAGACGCCGTATTAGATCACTCACTCACCATTACATGCCCAGGATATCCTCTCACAAATACCCAACATACCTATCATGACCACATCTACCTCTGATAGAACGCCCAAGGCTCTAACTCAACGACACCAACTAAATCTCTCAAACTATGTTACTCCAGAAATTATATCCTACTTTACAGGTGGGCGTTCTGCAAACGCGTGATAAAGGGCCTTGGTGACTGACGACGTTATGCCACAGCCGGAGGATGTGCAGGTGCTGCCTCGCGGACAGTGGTGAGCCCATTGGAAAGGTTGAAGATCATACAGTGCGTGGAACTGGCGTCTATGGATGATCCGCCCGAGCTGACATGTGGCAGACAAGTTCAACCGCGTGGATCCGGTTCACAGTACAAAGGCGTATGGCGGAGTTTGGCAAGAATGTGGCAGGAGGAAGGCTTCAAAGGATTCATGAGAGGAAATGGAATCAACTGTCTTAGAATTGTACCCTACAGGTGGGCACGGTGTGTCGATATATGATCATTTCTCTCTCAAAAAAAAATTCTTTTTTTTGTTTTTTTGTTTTTGAAAAACTAGCGCTGTTCAATTTACTACTTACGAGCAACTGAAAAAGGTGAGTTATGTACATAACTCATGCTTTAGTCGCCTGATCATTTTTCAGTGGTTCACTTTACATGGTTCAAGAGAACTGGACACGCCGAAACGTTTGACGGCGGGAGCTTTAGCTGGAGTCACGTCAGTCTGTTAGTCTTTTTAACCTCGTGTCAAAAAGACAGGGGGACAGGCGCTGACCTCGTACTTGTTCAGGCTCGACATACCCATTAGATCTGGTTAGATCCCGATTGTCCATAGCAACAGCCTCAATAAATCTGTCAATCCAACCTAAAGCCGCACCGGCTCCCGGCGCAGCGTTGTCGGGTGCAAAGCATATATCTCTTGCTTCTGCATACCACACGTCGTCAAGCTATTCAAAAGCTGACCTCACCATCGTGGGAATGACGCTGAAGATCATGCGGGAGGAAGGCGGATTACGTGCGCTTTATCGTGGATTGGTGACAACCGCGGTTGGCGTAGCCCCTTATGTCGGGATCAATTTTGCCGCTTACGAGGGATTACGGGGAATTATCACCCCGCCAGGGAAGGCCACCATCCCAAGGAAATTAGCATGTGGTGCCTTGGCAGGTACGGTCCTCGTATCTCGCGTGGCAACCAATATACATAGTTGACATGGTGCAGGTTCAATATCTCAGACGCTGACGTACCCATTCGATGTGTTACGACGGAAAATGCAAGTGACGGGCATGAAGGATGGATCGATAAAGTATTCTGGTGCTTTGGATGCGCTGCGAGGCACAGTGCGAACCGAAGGCGTGGCTGGTCTGTATCGAGGACTGTGGCCGAATCTCCGTGAGTTACGGTGTGTTCTCTGGTAAGAGAAGTGGACATAATACGGTTAACAGTGAAGGTTGCGCCCAGCATCGCCACGTCATTTTTCACATATGAAATGGTACGTTTGAGGGGTGTTGGAGATGAAATAAACTGATGTTCCCACAGGTGAAGGATTTTCTTGTTGGGATGCGACATGTATCGGGTTAGTTATAGAAACTAAGTAGATAATGTAATTTGCCCTGGCCGCCTTTGACCCGCCCCCTGTCGCTGTGCTGACAAAGGTGCAACCTGAAGGCTACCGAGCAGCAGGGACTTCATATCCACTGCTCAGGATCCAACTATCCATTCCCAGTAGTCTCACCTTGCCCACGCCTTACAAGCCTCGTTGCTCATGCCCACCCGTCGTTTCTCCAGCTCACCGGCTGATCTCCCTCGCTCCTCATCTCCCGCAAGACCCAAAAACCCTCCTCTTAATCTCTCCGCAGCTGCCCCAAGCTCTCCTTCTCTTCCTTTCGTCTTCATGGGACAGGGCCCTAGCAGGTCCACCTCGCCTGCTATCCCAGATCCTCCCCCGTCGGTTTCGGTTGCTTCCAAAGGTTTCCAAGCTGCTGTAGCTGGTGGCAGTCGAATAAGGCGCGCGTTTGTCGGCCGACGGAAGATATCAGAAGATGTGTCGTACTTATTCGGTTTCGGAAATAAGAGGGAGCCGGTCCAAGAACAGCCATTACGTGTCGAGCCTTGCGTGCCTCTGACGTCGTCGCTTTCTCTGCCCGCCGCCAAAGCCAATATGGCTGGAAAGAGGCCCTCGAATTTCAGTAATCCAACGCTTTTTCCTCCTCCTCCTCCTCCTCCTAAATCCCGCCCGTCACACCACCAGGAGGTCACACAAGTATCATCCTCTCTTACGTTGGAGCAGGTACCCGCTACTCCGGATAACCGCAGTTCCATTATACCTTTGAGTCCTGGAATCACCAACGCTGTCACCCTGATGGTTTTGAATGAGAAGGAACAGAGTATATCAAAGCTGAATCTCGACGCAGGGCAGGACCTGCTGCCGAAGCCAAAGCCGAGAGACGCTGATACGGCTAGGTGGGAAGGCGCGGCTGCGGCGGACATCAAAGAGGCAAGGCGGAAGAGCGACTCTACCATGAGTTACCACACTATCAGACCTGGCACTACTAGCAACCGAACATCCCGGCCAGTCTCCATGGCTGAATCGCTGCAATCCAATCATACTGTCAAGCCTGTCAGGATTAGTGCTTTGATTTCTGATGCAGATTTTACCATGCTAGAAGAGGATGATGATACGAGCCAGGACGCGGTAATCCTACCCATTCCGCCCGTTATCAAGAGTTTGCCGCCTGAGGCTTCGCTTAAGGCAAAGAGCAGGCGGTCGCTATCTTTCAATTTAGGGCCGTATTCTTCACTCAAAAAACAACCACCCCCACCACCTCCATCCCACCATCCTACCTTATCTCTCGCCGAAATTAAATACCCTTCGTATTCTGTGACCGAGGGCATGCCACCATTCATTTCTCCACCTACACCGAGTACTGCCAAGGAAGTGCCAAAAACTATACATACGTCAACCCCTGGTCAAACCGGGCCCGTTGCTTCTCCACGTTTGCTGGTAGGCCAAAACCTACGTGGTAAACTCTCTTCATGGACAAATCCCTCGCCCTTTGAGCGCAAACTCCCGGCTCTTCCTCCTCAGACACAGCGTCCGGGTCTTCTGCCCATGCCGTCGTCACAGCCTCTCCATATTCCTCGTGCGATAAGCATGACGAGCAACCTGGCCCCTGCCGCCGGTCGTGCCTTACGTGGCGCAGTTGGCCGAATGGGGAGAGTCATTGGTATCCATCACACTTCCAGCAACTCAACATCCACCTCTGGCTCTTCGCCCACGACTTCCGACCCACACAACCTGACACGGACTAACTCCAATCACTCTTCATCCGCTAGCCAGTCTTCATCTGCTAACCATTCTTATTCACCTATGGCCTGGGGCAGACGGCGGACACAGGACGCCTCTTCTGGATCTTGGCCGAGTGTAACCTCCACGTCCGTGTCCGACATGGATCATTTGGGTGTTCCTTCTGGACCCATACTAGGTTTGATGCTGAGAGCGCCCTTCCAAGGATCAGGTGTCGTCTTTGGGAACGAGCTTGAGCTCGCTGTGAAGGAGACTGCTGTGGGCACTACTCCATCCAGTGGTGAAGGTCGGCGCGCTGGGGAGTGGGAAAGGATGGATTTGATGAAAAAATCAAAGATGCGCGATGCGGAGAAGGCAATAGAGGAAAGACGTTTGCCGGCCGTCGTTGTGCGATGCGCACAGCATATCCTTACCTGGGGAATTGAAGAAGAGGGTATTTTCCGGTTAGTATCTCTTGTCCTCGGACGTGTCTGGAGCGTTATCTGATGATGGTTGATGTGTAGGGTGCCAGGCAGGTCGAAACACGTATCCACATTGCGTTCCGAATTCGATAAAGGTGAATCTGTCTGTCCCTTTAAGCCATGACAGTATGCTAACTTGTTCCTCGCAGGCGCCGACTATGACTTGGCATCATGTGAACCTGGAGACCTAGATCCTCACGCAGTTGCCTCCGTGTTCAAAGCCTACTTCCGTGAATGTGAGTGCGATTGCCCACCGCGTTCTTCCCCTATTAACGCAGCCCAACCAGTGCCAGAACACATGTTGACGCAAGTTCTATTACCTTACTTTGAGGGCATTGTGGAGCGCGAAACAGCTGCTGCTAGCGCTGCGACGGAGTCGAAGTCTGATGTTAAGCATGCAAGTCGGGGGCTGGGCCTACCTTTTGGATCCAAGGCTGGAAACCTTCCTCCTGCGTTGAAGAAACCACCCTCTTTATCTACGTTGGCGATGCCTTCGTTTAAAGACATTCCACCTCCTTCTAACTCCCTCATAAGAGCGATTAGAGCCCTCATCTCCCAGCTTCCAGAAGAGAATCGCGACTTACTTCGCACGCTGGTCGATATCATCAGCGCCACTGCCAAGAACGAGAAAGCGACGAAGATGCCGCTGGCAAACTTGGTGCTTGTGTTTTATCCCACTGTTCAGATGACACCGCCCTTGTTGAGGATCTTGTGCGAAACCAAAGACATCTGGGATGGAGAAAGCGAGACAACTGTTGTTGATGTCAAGAAGGAAGATGCTGGAGAATACGCCAGCTCATCGCCAGGCATTTTCTCTGAAGGGCACGACGGGGTGGTGGGACGTGAGAGTCACTGTGGTGCCTGGACATCAGAAGATCACAACTCTTCGCTGGCGTCGGGTGGAGGCTCCATCAATCTCAATGAGGATTTTGTGCGGCGAAGACCGTTGGCGCGCCCAAGGCGCAACCCTGAAACGATTTACTTGGATGCAGAGTGCAGGTGCTCTTCTGCTTCGTTGCTGCTTCATGGTTCACTGTGTGCCGCTGATTCTTCAAGAGACAATGCGTCTTTGTCGTCCAACAAGTCGCCCAATGCGCGATCTCCGTCTTCGACTCCGCCGATGACTTCTTCCGTGGAGTCATTGGTAACACCTGGAACCTCATCTCAACCTTCTTTACCTCATCTGCCTATGAATGGGAATGAGAAGCACGAGACAGAGGAAGATGTGGAAAGTATGTCTGGTGGAGTAGCCCCTGAGTCAACACAATACATACTCCCCGGCCCTGTTCAGTTTCCATCTTTGCCTTCAAGTCTCCCATCTAGCCCCTTAAAACGACGGTCGACGCCTATCTTATCCTTGCCCCACATCGTGCCCTCATCCGTATATGAACCACCATCCCCCACCTCTTCATCACATTCGAATTCATCCTTATCACGGCGGTTAAAATTGAAGAAACCGTCTTTGCAACTTTTCTTATCTTCAAAACGTTCCAATTCATCACTTCGAGGCATTTCTAAATTGAATATTTCCAGTCCTGTTCTCAACAATGATTCACTACATTCTGCCAGTGACTCTTCTGTCTCCACGCCTCAGTCCGCCGTGACGGCCCCGCAAGAAAGCACTCATACCCCACCTGTGGTTGGCACGCCTTTTGAGAGCTCACCACTCGGGCTCGGGACGGGTATTGAAGTAACCCCTTCTAATATGACTTTGGACAATCAGTGCGAAGAAGATATTGAAGAGGTCTCGACGGCGGAAGCTATCAAAACTGCAACTCCAATCGCGGACCGGAACGGCGGTGACTCGACATCGAGTTCGATGCTCTCCATTGCAGTATCCACTCGTTCCGTCCCGGAACCGAACAAGAAAACCCCTCTTCGATCCATACACAGACGACCGGCGACTTCCGTGTCGTCCAATCACTTAGGCATCCTGGACCAGGAATTAGACAGCGGTGACGAATGGACACACAGCGTCTTGCTGGCAGCCGATATCTCACACGATCGGGGTCAAGATCAGAGGCGATAAGCGTCGCATACACGCACTCATATATTATATATTATCACGCCAAGGGCACCGTTTTTCGCTGGTCGACAGGTGGGCTCGCGTGGATTCAAATAACACATTATGCTACCCTTCTCTTCTAAATATCCAATTTTTGTTACAGCATCTATACCATTGATACTTCCCGACCAGATTTATTCATATCTCAGTGATATGCATGCATGTATCTACGCCGCACTAGTGGACTATTATTATACAATAATGCACTTAGGGTACTATTGATATGAAGTTTGCCGCATTAGGCAGATCATCGTCATCGGTATGTTGGAGCGCCAGCAGAGAATTATTTAACTACACTGCCACTTAATTCAGACTTCTTCCTTGACCACGTCCATCCAGTATGGCTTCGGCTGTCAAGAGAGTCCAGGACAAGCTCTTTCGCAGGGGCGAATCAACTCCATCGCCAGAGCCACAACAGCAGCAACAGAATGATCGTGCTGAACCTGCGTTGACGATTGACATCCCGTCCAAAATTCCTTTCCCAACGCTCTCCCAGGCCCCGCCCAAGCTCAATCCTACAGAGGCGGAGCCCAAAGTCCCCGCGGAACGGGCGCAACCTAGGTCTTATCGCCAGCGACTTGCCGAGGCGTTAGCCGCGGACTACCAGGGAGCCGAGAAGTACCGCCTCCATCAGGACGGGTTGCGGGAGAAACACTGGAAGCGGTGGGGGCCGTATTTGAGCGATCGACAGTGGGTGGGTATGCGTTATCGCATCGTACCGCGGCGATACGACAAGAGGCTGATCAAGACATTTGTGTTTTTTTTATTTTTTTATTTTTGCATTTTTCGCAGGCGACGGTGCGTGAGGACTATTCGGCCAATGGCGATGCCTGGAGTCATTTCCCTCATGAACATGCGAGGTCACGCGCATATAGGTGGGGTGAAGACGGTATTGCGGGGTTTTCGGACAATCATCAACGGCTATGCTTTGGTTTGTCATTGTGGAATGGCGCGGATCCTATCTTGAAAGAGAGGCTTTTTGGTGTTACGGGTCACCAGGGGAACCATGGCGAAGACGTGAAGGAGCTGTATTACTATCTGGATTCGACGCCGACGCACTCTTATATGAAGTTTCTGTACAAGTATCCGCAGCGAAGGTTTCCCTATGAAGAGCTTGTGAGCGAGAACCAGAAGAGAGGTCGGGACGCGCCCGAATTTGAGATTTTATCCACAGATGCATTTGACGACGACCGTTACTGGGATGTCTTTGTCGAGGTGAGCGAAGCTGCTTCTGTGGTCAACGCCGCTGATGTGATGAGTTAGTATGCGAAAGAGGAGGATGACCCTGATAGCATCTTCATTCGCATCACATCGTACAATCGTGGGCCGGATTCTGCGACGCTGCACGTTATTCCACAGCTCTGGTTCCCCAATAACTGGTCATGGCACGTCGAGAAACCTTCTATGCCGTCACTTTCTGGCTCCGTCAGGGGCGTCGATAATACCAACTGTATTACCGTTCGCCATCCCACGCTCAACAAGACTCACCTTTTCTGTTTGCCATCACCACCGCCTGTTGGCCCTGAAAACGACTTTGAAGTTGATCCTGAGATTGATGCTGTGCAGCCAGAGCTGCTCTTCACAGAAAATAACACCAACTTCAGTAGATTGTACGGTGGAACGAACGAGACGCTATACGTCAAAGACGCTTTTCATGATCATATCATTCCATCGCACAGGCCGCCCTCGTCCGATTCGCAGCCCGAGAGCTTCTTTGCGCCGAGAATTCGTTCTCGGACCGCATCGAGTTTCGGAAAGGAAAGGCCTGATGTTCCGGAGGAAGGACCGTGTACACCGTTCCCATTTGGCGCAGACTTTGTTAATCCAGAGAAGAAGGGGACCAAGTCTGCAGCGCACTATGTGTTCCGTGATGTTCCAGGTCGTGGAGGGTGTGCAATCGTGCGGCTAAAGCTGACTCCTTCGCGAATTGGAAAAGATGCAACACTGGAGGACGAGATATTATTTGATGATGCCATGGAAGAACGTCGTCAGGAGGCTGACGAGTTTTACAACTCTTTTGTCTTTGGTCCTATAGGCGACGATTTGAAACAGGTTATGAGGCAGGCTCTTGGGGGAATGCTGTGGACAAAACAGTACTACCGGTTCATCCAGAAAGAGTGGTCAGAGGGCGATCCTGCCCAACCCGCACCACCACCCGAGCGAAAGTGGGTGCGGAATTCGGTATGCAGTGCCTCTTGTATGATATCTCTGGTTGATCTGCCATTTCAGCAATGGAAACATTTACACATAGAAGATATCTTGTCCATGCCTGACAAGTATGTGGCTCCATTATGAAAGTTCACCTACCTAACATTGATATAGATGGGAATACCCTTTCTTTGCTGCCTGGGATACGGCGTTCCATTGTATCCCTCTTGCCATAGTGGATCCTTCATTTGCAAAGAAGCAACTTGATCTCTTGACGCGAGAATGGTACATGAAGCCAGACGGTCAAATTCCAGCCTATGAATGGAATTTCAGTGATGTTAACCCCCCAGTTCATGCATGGTATGCGCATTTTGGAAATATTCTAGCCGGTTGTTGACGTACGCTTTTAGGGCGACGTTCAGAGTATTCAAGATTGAGAGAAAACTCACTGGAAAAGAGGATCTTCCTTTTCTGGAGCGTGTCTTTCAGAAACTACTTTTGAACTTCACTTGGTACGTAAGCTCTACTGTGACGAGCCACTTCGGCTAAGTACAGAGCAGGTGGGTCAACCGAAAGGATCAAGATGGCAAGAACGTTTTCGAGGGTGGTTTCTTGGGTCTGGATAACATTGGTGCTTTTAACCGGTCAGAGCCCCTGCCGACGGGAGGCACCCTTCGCCAGGCTGATGGAACGGCTTGGATGGCATTCTATTCCCTTACCATGTAGGCATCACATTTCTTACATGACTATATGCTGAACTAGGTTCTAGGTTGAATATAGCTCTTGAACTCGCAAAACACAATCCTGTTTATGAAGATATAGCATCGAAATTCTTTGAGGTTGGTACTTATTATAATCTTTTTAAAAAAATTTCATTGTGGTGTCAGCATTTCTTGTTCATTGCAGACGCTATGACCTATCATGAAGGCGAACAGGAAGTCAGTCTATGGAATGAAGAGGATGGCATGTACTACGATGTGATCGAGTTTAGTCCCGGGAACGCGATGCAATTACCTATCAGAAGTCTGGTCGGGCTCATCCCATTATATGCGACTCTGGTTCTGGAACCTTCCGTCCTTAACCGCTTTCCTGGATTCAAGAAACGCATGGAATGGTTCATCGACAATCGTCCAATGGTGTGGGGAAGGAACATGGCCAATATGAAAGGTATCTTACTGAATTATACGAAGTATAGGGTTCTAATGTTCAATTGCAGTCAGCGGAAAGGGCCAGAGGAGAATACTAGCGTTGGCAAGCGAGGAGAGGCTGGTAAAAATACTCGAAAAAATGCTGGACGAAGATGAATTCCTTAGTGAGCATGGCATCCGATCGTGAGTGGTGCAATCATTCTGTCAAGCAATACTAAATCTCCTTCCAGCCTATCAAAGAGACACTTGGATCATCCGTGGGGCATTCACGTAAACGGCCAACATTATGAAGTCGGCTATTGGCCAGGGGACTCCCTGTCTGGTATGTTCGGAGGTAATTCGAATTGGCGCGGTCCCATATGTGAGTTTCCCGAAAGAGTCTTGGAAGGAGTGTACTGATTCTTTATAGGGCTGGCCACCAACTTTATCCTGATTGAGAGCTTGCAACGTTTCTATCAATATTACGGAGACGATTTGCAAGTCGAGTGTCCCACGGGCAGCGGCGAGTACATGAATCTGGCCGGTGTTGCAGAAGAAATCCAACATCGGATTATTCATCTATTCCGTCGTGATGTGGAGGAAAGAGGGCTACGAACGGCGGAGATCCTAAACTGGACTATGACCCCAATTTCCGTGACTATGTCTGGTTCCACGAAGTAGGTTTAGTCGAATATATGACGGCTTACATCACTTAAACTGCACTAGTTCTTCCATGGTGACACGGGCCGCGGTCTTGGAGCTTCTCATCAGACCGGCTGGTAGGGTCCATTATACTGGCATGCGGGATCGAGGCTGACAGAAAAAACGCAGGTCTGGCCTAGTAGCTTATCATATCCTTCAAAGCGGCGTCAGCTGTCGCCTTCCGAAGACACCCAGGAGTACGTGCATGCGAATTGTACTCCAAAATGACCATCTGAATCATTCTCCGATTACTAGCTCCGAGAAGTATCGTTACACATTTCTTCGACGTCAGTGCTTTCACATCGTTAGCACCTTCACATACTGACTGGACCTGCAGGAGACTATCGATTCACATTCAGAGTACGGCGACGATACATTCTCGACTTTTAGTGCCGTGAGCGGCGTCCAAAGCACACTGGGAGATATCTCCCCCGATGCATTATAGAATATATCATGTGTGATACTAGACTCGTGTAAACTAGACTGATTGTAGAGTAGCATAGCTGAAATTGGACTATGGTTGCAATACTGATCAGATGTCATGCGATCAATTCAGATTTTGGGCCGACACTTTTACATGACATACCCGATGACCACCAGAGCACGCTCCACTGTCAATTGAATCCAAGTGTATAGTTGGCGGCAATTGTCAGGGGCAACCGCATGCGACAGTGGTTCGCATAATCTTTTGATCACACTTTACACCCTCTTCCACGAACCAATCCTTGAACCAGAAAGCGCAACTTGGTTCACTGCTCTATGCTCAAATCAAATTTCCCCCAACATTAACGTTTTCTTTTTGTGAGTCAGTCACCATACAGACGCCGTCATCGACAGCGGAAATTATGAAAATAATAATAATAATAATAATAATACGTACTGTTCTTGCAGGAGATCGTACCCAAGTGCCTACACTTTCCGCGTCGAACCGTGATTTCACTCGCAGAATCCATTTGCTCAAGGTCATTTATGACCACTGGCAGGTTCAGCCTAGAGGTGTCTTCTCACAATGCAGAATGAACGGTATCATTTGTGCATGGTCCAAAATACCACAATAGGGTTTTCCTATGTTGATTTGGATTCATACGATCTCAGAGATGTCCGCATCCACAGACTTGTTTTGATATCACCCACTCAAGCACAATGTTCAAGACCGAATCCCAAACCCACTCCATTTGTGTCGCGCCGATACACAAAAAGCCGTACGTTAACTTATCACAACACCACCCCTGACCTCTGCTCATTGAAGAGAGGATGAGGGTTCTAACCTGGCCGCTTTGAACGTCGTAGATAACTACGTCCGCACTGCCCTATGGGTCTTGCCGGTCGCAGGACGACAGTCAGCAGTTGCCCTACTGACTGTCATAACTCCCCCCGGAGTCAGGGATCGGCCTGACTCCACCATCATCCGAGGCAATTCCTTCCACCAACGGCGAAGCTGGCGTGGCCTGGACGAGATATTCTACTGAGTTCATCATTAGAAAGCGGACATTGTGGAAATTGGATCCGTACCGTTTTAAAAAATTCTGACGCCGGCAAGCGATATGCCCTTAGTGCCACCCCATTGCACCGCAAACTGCCAATCGACAGATACCCCACTAGAGGATCGTGACAAGCAGTTGCACCCTGAGGAGTGAGCGATCACGCTACTGCTCCCCCTCGTGTTACACCGTCAGCGCTGCCGGATGCTGGTGTCGCATGTAACACTCCTCCAGAGAAGCGGACAACACCAGTGCCCGCCCTCCTTCCAGGCTGTGCAATGGTGCCTAAATAAGCAATGCGCTTGCCAAAGTCCATGATTTGTTGTCATTAGCCGACACTTATTAAAAGGCAAAAAATCAGCCAATATTCATTACAAAGCATAAAGGTGGCCTATTATTGTCATGCGTCACGTTCTCCTGGTCTTAATGGCGGCCGTACTAGGCGGAAAGTCAGCCAAGAATATCAACAAAAGTTCAGGGAAACATACTCGTTCCAGAACATTGAACGTTGACAAGTACACCAACCCCTAGAGCCGCCCCATTGACACTGCAAGCCACTGGCAGAGCGAACTCCCACCTATCATGGATAAGAGTCGTCGCCTATAGCTGCACCCTGAAGAGTGAGCGATCACGCTACTGCTCCCCCTCGTGTTACATCGTCAGCGCTGCCGGATGCTGGTGTCGTATGTAACACTCCTCCAGAGAGGCGGACAACACCAGTGTCCCACCCTCCTTCTGGGCTGTGTAATGGCGCCTAGATAGGCGAGGTCTTGTCCATCCTATATATGTTGCCATTGCTGTCGAACAAGTCAATCTAGGGTGTGCGCGTAGACAAAGACGAACACGACGAACAAATCAGTCGGATGAGCATTTCCAAGTAAGGTTGTAGGCGATTAGTGTCGGCGGAATGAGATCGTCTAGCTGGTGGATTGTGACAGTCGAGTTAAAGAAGTGGCGCAGGTGGTGGCAAAGAAAGAAGTGAGGAAATGTGGCTGACAATGGTAGTGAGACAGATTTAAACGCGTTGGTGAGCCTCACGTGAAGACTGTCAGCTATATTCAGCGAGGCTAAAAATAGAGTTCAAGTTGGATCATGAAGCGCTTTCTCATTCTTGAGCGAGCAGAAGAAGATAAGGTGAGGTAGGACTTATATTATTCAATTCGGACGTTGATCGTTGTACAGCTCTTGCGTCGATGATGCTCGATAAATACACAAATTGATCAAGGATACGCGGTGCGCATCGAATTTCTGCGCATACACCGATGTTTCTGCTGCAGACCACGCACGGACGCCTCACCCGTGTTTTGACCACTGTCGCGAAAGGATGTCTAGGTGAAACCGCGAATTCAACAACCATCTCTGATTCTGGCAGGCGATCCTGTGATAAACGACTAGAGCTTGCGGTGGATATTTTGCTTTGGCTTGACTCGCGATCTAAGTTAGTTTGCAGTTCGAACGCGCCTGAACACATAAAGCATCGACTGTCGTTTCCGCACCTCGGTCATCGACGATTATGCCATCGTATTGTTTGCTTCAAGTGGTGTGAGTGGTACTTCCAAGGGTAATGGCGTCATTACAAACGTCAATTTTTGGCACGTTAATAGGTGCAAGAGAGTTTTTTCGCTTCACCTGCCAGAGCACAAGATAGGTGTCACCTGCGGTACTAGTAGAACACGTATTCCTCTCTCTATCTTATCAGATGTATATATTAAGAAATGCAAATGTGGTGTTAACACTGGAGCTAAGTATATGCCATATACCCAGCGAGATTTTCCCGGTATTACCGGCTTTCTCACTCCCCCAAACTCATCCTATAAAATCTGTGACACAGGATATTCTCTATTGAGCTGTTATGAACCAATGCGAACAGTAACGGACTAGATCTTCAAAAATATCTATCACAAGAACTTAGTATCGCGCACGAGGCGCGGCGTCTCGTGCGCGGTAACGCTACTTTAGCTTGGGAAAGAATCACAAGGGTTGCACACGGTGACGAAGATCATGCGCTCCTTACAGATGATGTATGTCACTGAATTCGTGAGGTTCCCGCCAAAACACCGGTTATGTATGTACTTAGCCTTTTGCGTCATGATGTCAAACCCAGAGCAGCCTATCGCAATTTGTAGCGAGAACAGCCCTGTGCTGCGCTCTCGTAAATGTGGACATTGATGATATGATACACGATACAAATATCCCATGTGCCAATGTCCCTTGAAGATCCTTGTTGCAGATCTGTTGCGCGTCGCAGGCAAGATGTATTAATGATCCTTTAGCGCTTTAGCATTCATCTATATATAACGTATTATTACATGAACTTGAGTATTGGACATCCGTTTCGCTTTGGCGAAACAAAACAGACAAGTATAACGAGAGGGGAAGACGAAAAAGAGTGTGATATCCAGAGACGAAATGCTGATAGATAGTGGAATGGGGTCCCGGTTAGCCGAAATGCTCAGGGCGGCAGGAACGTGATGAGGGGTACTGGGATGGGACAGAACGCAGGGTGCTTATTGTTCATTGATTAGCTGGCGAATAATCAAACCAAAAGGAGCGAGAGTCAAATGTACGATATGCGCCTAGAAGAGGAAAGACTGTTGTTGCCAGCGATACACACACATGGCCAGTGATACAGAAACGAAGGAATATGCGAGAACATATTAGATTGTCTTCATCAGATCCCAGTACACCGATGGGAAGTGGAATGTATTGATATTTTCGAGTCGCATGCAGATAAGGAAGTCGCTTAGATGATGAGTAGTTGAAGATACCATAGACCATAGTAAATAGCCAGGAGAGGGATGGGTCACGTAACAAAAAGTGTGACTTGGCCGCCAACGTGGAATTCCGCAAAGGCTATTTGCACATCTTCTGTTGAGCCGAGCAATACCATATCGCCGTCTTCGTCCCTGTATTTGACGCGAAGCGGTCCATCATCTCGTCGAGGGCCACACAGGCGGATCTTGCGTCCGACCTTCTCGACAAGTTCCTCGTACTCGGTGTGGCGAGGAACCTCAATCACAAATACATCTTCGTGGAAGAAGATCTTGACTTTCACAGGTGGAGACGATTGAAATGTGTGATACCCAGCACCATTGGGTATGCTTTCAAATGTTTGTGCCCTGATCCCTACCCCACCAAGAGAGGACTCGCTCGAACCATATGGTGTGATGGGGGATGATGAACTATTCGGCGAGTAATCAGAACTGTCACCAGTCGACTGGCTAGAACCACTGCCACGTTTATTGCGGCTGTTAATGACACCGCCGGAAACGTTCGTGCTTAACCGGTCCCGGTTCCATTGAGGCTGTGGTACTGCCGGCGCAGGTATTGGAGGCAGTTGCGTTTTCGGTGCATAGGCCGTTGGTTGACTGACGCTGCGTGACCGGCTGCCCGAGGGCACACCTAAATTCGGCGACTCACTGCCGTTATAGTAATCCCCATTGTCGGTGTAGGTCGACTTGAGCCTTGTCGAGCTCAACTGGTTTCGCAACGGTCTTGATCCTCTGGATTGATTCCCGAAGCCAGAATCCGAATGCATACTTGGAATAGAATGCAAGCGAGGAGTCATTGGTCGGATAGAAGACGCTGAGTTGGGGGGCAATGGAACTTTCCACTGACTATCGTAATTCATCGATTCGCGGTCACCGAGGGTGCTTCTTCGCCCTCCTATAGGAGTTCCGCGGCCTGAAGAAGCGTAGCTAGATGCTGGCGGGTAATCCTCGAGTTCTTCCTCATCCACTTCAAACTCGAATGAATCGTGTGGTCGATGACTGAGTGGGCCACTAGAGGCGAAGCAGCCTATCGGGAGACCAGGACTCAAGATGTTTGCATCCCCAATTGGCGTGCATTGGGGTGGACGGCTGTATCGTCCATTGGAGGCTGGCATCTGCGAAAATGCTGACTGTTGCATATGTGACGAGGAACTGACACGACTCAGTGTAGAGTTGGAACAGTTTGGCATGGCCATTTTCGACAATCCTGTTCTTTCCATCGCGCGTCGTTGAGCGAGTTCCTTTATGAGCTTGTTGATTTGAGCCTCCCACTGACGCATTTGATCTTCCCTGCGACAACGCAAAGTGAAGAACTCGAGGTCGTCATCGCCCTTCCACCAAACTTGTAATGGATAGTGAGTTGGTACGCCGGAAGCTGTGTAAATGCTTAGATAAATTAAAATGCTACGCGTACAAGCATACCTCCGTTCGTTTTTGTAGGGACGGAAACTGCCTGGGTGACATTACCAAGGAAGATTCTGCCTTTCAAGACGAGAGGCGTATTTTTTCTTTGAATTTGAGCTGTACCAGGTAGCGGAAGTGGCCCAGGGCTTGCTTGCTTCTTGAGGAGGGAGTTGTTTTTACTACCCTTCTTGTTGCCATTCTGTGCATTTGGTGGTACCTCCTTGCAGCACAAGATGATTTTTTCAAAGAGGAACACGTGGTACTCTCGATCAACGTCGGACTTTGTGACCAAAAAGATGTCGTCGAGCAGAAGTTCACCAAAGTTGGCGATATGATGTCCTTTCCAGTCTTCTACTCGAGCCTGGAGATTTTTGACCGTCTGGTCATTTTCTGCTCGGCGCTGAGCTTCGTTTATTTTATCGGCTATTCGTTTCGCAGCTTCTGAGCCCAACTTCAACTCCTCGGAATGAGGATATGTCGAAGGCGACGCAGCCTTGATGAGCGACTATTGCACATTAAGTCAATTACGTTTCATGTTGGCATCATTTAACGCACATCAAGCAGAAGCGGATATTTGCAGACTCTTTGTACTGGCTTAATCAGGAAAGCTGGTAGCTCGCCTTTAACATTGATTAAATCATTTAATGCCTGAGGACGGATATGATCAGCGTCAGAAAATGCCGTAGCATGGCCGTATGGCCGTCACCAAGACAACATTCCGTGTCGTTATGCCAAGTTGGTGATACCACTTACCGCTAAACTTTGTTCATGTGCTAGCATAAGCTCCGACGCGTTTGTATAATTGGCACAATATGGCTCATAAACAATGAACTCTTCTTCCTATAGGAAGAAATGTCGTAAGCACAAAGGGAATACCAGAGTGGGAACATAGCATACACTTTCGAGGAAATCTAGCCCCCACCTCTGTTCAGGCCAGGGAAGTTCGGCAGTGCTCTCCAGGCGAATCAGGAACTTGCGCTGAAAGTTCAACAAATTATTAAGGTTCGGGAAGAGTAGGTGAATGGTATCTTGATCGATAATATTATTCTGGTATAGCGCGTTGGAATATTTCTAAGGGGATGTTAAGTAAGCTGATCATAACGCAGGATTGATGACATGCCTGCATAACCTCTAGATCCTGAACATACTTGCGTTCCGTCTCCACAATTTCCCTGACAATGTTTTGCCGCGCCGAATCTTGGGCATTTGCGGGAGGTAGTGAATCGAGAATTGAATCTAAGGATTCATGAGAAGAAAGGGAGGGCGTGGATGGTGGAGGTTCTTCAAAGGCATCTTCCGGCAGATAATTCACAATCGCCGTGACTGTATGCACTACCTAAAAGCGTGTTAGCTCCACGACCACGTACACTTCACGCACATAACGTACTTTGACCAAACCGTCGGTAGAGTTCCGATCCCATAGGTCGGTTACTGTGAAAAGCTCACAACCAGGGATTACGGCTGAAATCTTGTCTTTAATCTGCATAGCAAAGAGCGCAATAGCGCGTTTCTTGGTTTTGTCTGAATTTGCTTCATACTTTTCGGGGTCAAACATGGAGTTGTTAATCTTAGTAAAGCCTTGGTCTGCGGGAAGCAAGTCGACGATGTAGCATAGAGAAATTCCGAGGGAGAAAAGGTCCCAAACGTGGGTGACGGGATCTGTGGACTGGCGGGAATCTGCTGAAGAGGAAGCGATGGAGAAGTAGTAGTGAAAGCCCTTGATGCGGAGGAGGCGTGTTCTGAGCTGGGAGCATTGCTGGTAGAGAGAAGTGGACTGTGAGGCCGCCTTGTTGAGAAGAGTGTTGTTGGCAACTGGAGTGTCGATTTGGATGCCTGAGCTCGAAACGATGGATTTTTTTCGGGTAGCGACGGACGCCATTGGCTCAGTGGGCGGGGAGGAGGGAAGGAGAGGCGGCGACGAGCCGGATGCGTGGGCGGGATATAACTGGTCCTAAGTGGCTCGTCTGCTTGCAACCGCCAAAGCTCGCTGTCAACGCCATTTCAAACTCCGCAAGCCAAATCCATCCAAGCAGCCCGCTTGGATTGGCCCACCTTGCCCGTTCCCATTGTCCTCTCTTCCCGCTCCGTCCTCTGCATCGCGTTTCTCCCCGCCCCTCACACCTCATGACCTTCTTGCCTCCTCTTTTTACCGCCTTTTCCGCAATCCACTTGCACAGCTTCCCAACTTGCCATCACTGATTTCTCTGATTATCATATTCCATACCGTAATTTTAGTTCCTCCGCATGTTATCACTGCATACACCTCCGCTGTCACGTCAAAATGGCTTGCTATTGCCTGCCGCGACGCATACGGTCGCCTTGTTCAGCCAAGTGCTAAATATCAAGTGTACCGGGGTACAGACACCGCATCGCTGGATGTTACATGTTTCCACCCCGACCACCTGTCCCTGCATGCGTACGTATAGCCTTCACGGCAGTGTCTCCTCAATCAGCGAACCTGTTCGAGCACCTCACCTGCTCAATCTGAATCTTAAATCTGACACTGTAATGTTTAGCCTCAGTGATAATGGAAATTCTCTTAGCCCAACGCGGCAATAGAAGCATCCGCTACTCGCATAATACATACGCACGTCGGAGTATTTAAAACAATTCATGATCCAAGTGGAGTTACCACAAACTTGCGGATGTCAAAAGGTTGCTCAAGACACCGAGGACCTTTAGGCTCACTTTGCAAAAATGGACGAGGCCACAAAAGTCTAAGCACAATGGCATCAATATACCTAGTCGAGAACTCTTGTTGGCGTGCCCGTCGTAACTCGCTTTGGTCACAATCTTTAGGCCATTGCTGCCAGTTCTACAAAAGGAATGAGAATCGAGCGCTACACGGGCATTGTGCGAAATTTCACCAACTAAAAAGGGGTGCCCACACACAGAACAAAAAGCAGTACAATATATCGTCAGCGCTGCATTCTGAACCATCGCTCGTTATGTTCTTATTAACAATTGACTAAGCTGTTTGGCGTTAACTCCGGCCAAGAGCTCTGGCCAGAAAAGTGACTCGGCAACTAATACTCCTCACATAGTCAATACTCTTTAAGATATTGTTGCAGTGGACAACAGCATCCCTCGAAAGGACCATGATTATCAAGGATTCGGCGATGTGCCACGATCCTATGGCGGCAGTGTTCACGTGAACTTTTGAGGAATTCAGTGACGAGCAACTGAACTTCGACCTAGCTAAAAGCAAGAATAAGTCCCCACGTGAATTGTCAGAGATACATATCAGCTTGATGTTCACGCGTGGCATCATCTCGTGGCTGTCTGGGGATAGCAAACGAGGCTGCTGCAGATTTACCTGAAAGAGGTGAAAGGCCAGAAACCCGTTTGACGAACGAAACTCGCGATGATTCCATGTGACTCGTTAACAGAAATGCTTTGTATTCCGGATGACGCATCAGGAACCCACAGTCCACTGTCTGGGACCTTTCAACATTCTTCACGAAAATGTCGTGATGCTTGCCGAATAGGCTTAGTGTACAAACGTGCGAAAAGAAGTTGCTTATCCGAAATAACATAACCATGTATGTAGACCTTGCATGTAGTGAGCGGTATTGCTCTCGTTTAGCCAGCGCGAGTATTTGAACCCACGTGTGATGGGACGAGCAGTGGTACTGTCCTTGTTGTATTCATTCCTCGGTGATGGAACATGTCAATTCTCCCGCCAGCGATGTGCACAGTTGACGCAACTAGATCAGGTATGAAATATGGCAAACGTGAATGTTGTCATGACTCACCGATAAACTGCACATAGCATCACCAATGAGTCAATGGAATGGGACTAGTCAGCGAGGGCACGTACATGTGGTCATCGGCTCATCGGCGGACCTAATCTGTAATTGATAAAAGTATGCCTGATTGTGGTTACAGTTGTCGCAGGATGCTGCGTGGACTCAGCCTTTGTGGTGAAAGATTCATGGCGACGCACCCTGTGTCTTGTCTGCATGTTTCCACATCTCTTCCCCACCGAGAACATCATCGACCTCTTTACGCTTTAGTCGCGTTCTTGATGTCATCTTTTCGACACCGGCGACCGGTCAGATTGGAAAACATGAAATAGCAGATTTAGGCACCTGTTTTTCAATCGGAAACTCATATGCGCAGGTGTTGCAAGCCCATTTGTTCCTTCCAGAGTCGGCGGAGATGACGAGCAAATTGGCACAAGTCGGGCAAAAAAGCATTTTCAATGAGTTGAAGTGTCAAAGGCAACACTTGCACGTTCGTGACTGTTGCCACCCTGACGGAGATGCGCTTTCGATGCGTAACAGTTGATTGTCAAATCCCATAAACGAGTTCATGACGTCGTACAGTGATACGTCATACATTCCGCCCTTCATTAATTCATTAATCATTTCCCTTTGACATTACACAAAGTAAATTCCAAGCCGTCGCCAATCAGTCGTACTTAAGAAGGAAAGAAATTTCCCACCCGGTTTCCTGGTATCGGCGAGATCCCATTAAGGAGTCATACTTACGGCACTAGAGTCAGTGCGCATTCTACAAGTGTATTTCTGTGCAAAGAGCCATTGTCTTGGGCAAGAACAGATAGCCAAATAACACCAGTGTTACTTGGATAAAAAGCCCAGTCGCGTTGAGCACATTTTCGACACAAGTCTATGATTCTCTCCAAAGTTGAACTGCAAGGGATTAAAAATCCTTGCGTGGCCCAATCATGTGGGGCAGCTGCTACTACTAATGTGCGGAAGCCAGCACTTCACAAGTGGGTGCATTCTGCTTTCTGAGTACCACACACAACATCCGGTGGGACAGATATCTGCGGTACGCTTAAGCCGTACATCATCCGACTAGCTGTCTGACCTGAAAGCTAGTAATAAGCGTGTCCCTTACCCTGCTACCTATTTATGTGGGGGTGCTCACAATATCGATCCAGCTCGATTCGAACTGTAGAGAGTCTCTTGGCATGAAAGTCGAGATCTCTGATTCCGACAGGAAATATAAAAAAGAAGACCAGTCATGCAGGGGAACTGATCTGCATCCGTCCTCACCCGTCTCTCTTCGTTCGCTTTCGGAGAGCTCAATCATGCGAAAGTCTACGAACAAGTTATTTTGCCTAGGTATATTCGCCGATCCCATGCTCACATATTGTTAATAAGATTAACACTTCAGGGGTTTGGCGTAAGGGTGTTGTGAGCCCGAGGACGAACGGTCTCACCGTCTTGGGAAGAAGGAAAAAAGACTCCCGGAGTTGTTGATTCTTGTACCCGTTATCAACTATCCGATGAGAGTCATTCAAGCGTCCGCCATTGTTAATGGCTCCATTCCCGTCCTGAATATACCATCTGCTAAGCATATACTTTCCTTTCGTTAAAAATGCGTTCGGAACACAAGTTTAGCCACAAATTGGCAACGGAGATCGAGAATGCCATGAGATCTGAGCCAAGTCCGATGCACGTTCCTACGTGAATCGGACAAGTCCAGGTTATTCCGGGTACGCCGTGCGTGCTCTGATGGCACCGTGCCAAGTTTTGAAACTTTTTTTCACCCCCCCCCTTTGTCCCTGTGCTCTGTCAATGGAAGGAAGGTGGAGATAGCAGTGAAAAAGATTGTTTCAGGCGTAAATGCCTGGCCAATAGCGGTGATTGGAATCCAGCAAGTCTAGAACTCTACGATATAGCGAACGAATGATTACTATAACAGAGACCACTGGTACGTTAGAATGCGTTTCATCAATATTTAGGTCAGAATGTCCAGGGCACAGTGTGCTTCGCATATAAAATTTTAATTGTTCCATTATTATGATATGCAAATGATCAGACGCGCTACCTATGCTACAACTATGAATGAGTCTGTGTGAAATGATGGACGAAAGATGGTTCATGCAGTTGTCATTCGTAAATTGCAAATTAAGATGCAGGAAATTAAGCAAGTACAGTAAATCAAACAGCTCATCGCGGTCATAATCAAGCAATCAGAGGGCACTGCTCACAGAGCAACTCCAGCTGGCGATGAAAACGGGTTGGTCATCACGCTCGATCTTGCCGGATTCTCCGTTTGGATTTTTACACGGTGCTCATCATCGAATGGGCTTATAAACGGGTTTGTTATCCTGGACAAGTGACGGGCGTGCGTTGCCGTCAACAGACTTGTTATGAGGAAGAGTTCGACTGGTGGGTATGAACGTGGTCTTGACCTTGTTTCTGGTTGTGCGCAGGAGGGTATGGTACTACCGACGAGATTCGTAGAGGCCTGATGCTGGGAAGGACGCCTGAATCGGGTATAGCCGAGGAAGGAGATGACGTAGCGTTGGGTGCATTCCGAGTCGATAGGCCCGAGGTGAAAAGTTTCAGTGACGGCTTCGTTATTCCATTACCATTGTATCTCGATGGAGGGGGAGGGAAAGGCGTTATTCCAGACCCTGCAGAACCAGGGGATTGGGAAAATGGCCGAGTTGCGTTAACAAAACCGTGATGCAACGGTACGGGAGCGATAGTCGGTTGTGCGGATATCGATGATCTTGGTCTTTCATCGTACGTCGATTCACTGGGAACATATGCCGTGTATCGTGGGGGCAGTGGATCTTGCACCGGCCGCAAAGGATGTGTGAACGTGGTTGGGACTGGTGGAGCGGCGCGTCGGTTCGTAGAGCCGAATTTCCATGGACTTGCCTTAATGTCAGGTGTCATCGTCTCGTTTGACCAACGTGACTTGAGACCACCGGTGTTGCTCGTGGGAGCTACGTGCGCAGAAGACGCCTGTCCTTCCTTTAGTGCCGACTGAGATATTGTTTCCGAGGCACTCGCGTTCTTGCCTAACTTGGAGGCCATGCGTCCTAACCAGGCTGTACGACCCCCTCTTTCCACATCGTCGCCATCTTCCGTATGGTTTACTTTTTCTGCCCGCTGAGCATCGCCTTTTCCCGGACCTTTCTTCCGACCGATCGTTCTCAGCCTATCGATGGTCTTCGATGATAAAGACTCCGTATTACTCTTCTCGGCGGTGAGAAGTCTACCTGCATCCTCATTCGCCGCATTTGGTCCCATAACGAGGGTCTCGTCAGACCGAGATCGCGGGTGAGTCGGCTCGAAACTATGCTTGACAGGGCTAGGCGGGGAAGGACTCGGACTCCTATTCCTGTTCGCACTTGAAACAGCAAAAGTCCGGGGCGACGTTTCGCGTGGCGGAGAGAATAGGACCGGAGATACTATCAGTTTACTCGGATTATTGTGCAATTTCTTCTCGTCCGTCGCCCTCAGCTTAAAGGGAATGACCAACCTGTCAACGCCTGACCTTTGTTCCCGCTGCCAATTTCGGCGTCGCCGTTCTTCGAGCCATCGGGATCCATAGGTGTTCCATAAGAGGATACAAATCGCCAAGAAGACGACAAACGCCCATATTCCCATGAATATTGCGAACATGAACCGTTCCTTTCTCAAGGACGCTTCGTATTTGCTGATGAGCTTCCCGACAATACCACTGTTAGTGCCGTTGTTGCCTGAACCAACAGCAGCTCGTGCAATGGGCTGTGTCACTTCGCTGACAGAATTCGGCGATAGAACCAGCACACTTTCGTTGACTTGAGGCATGGCCACATAGAGATTATTGTGCAAGAACGTGAGTGCTTTTTCTATAGCGTCCACCTTTGATCCAATGAAACACTTGATAAAGTCTTGCGCAGGGTCCTCAAAGAAAGTCCCATTAAACAAGGTCGTCACAACGTCCTGAATATCGCTATAGAACGCGTTGACGGTGTTGTTGAGAGTTGTAGTCGTGCCGTTGACCCAACTGAATAGACCATCGTTGATCGTGGTCTGGATAACGTCAACGCGAGAGTTCACGTCGTTGGCATACGTCGCAGATTGGTTATACATGCTAGCATTGATTGCAGTCGCTATCGTGTGGGAAAAGTCGGTTGTGGCCGAAGATACTCTGTTTGAAAAGTACGCATCCAGAGGTCCTAAAGCGAGCAACTGGATCTCGATGCATAACAGTCCGAAGAAGCCAATCAAGAAGCAAGCAAGCGCGGGAGGGTGGAAGATGTAGTGGAAAAACCACCGAATCTTCGTATGCTGAGATGGCGTGAGACGAAATTTAGTAGAAAGATTGTTGAGGATGCGCGTAATGAGTGGATGGTGCATGTCCGCCAGTAACATCATTAAGTTGTGGTCTGATAAAGTAATCTCAGGAACAGCCAATGCTGTCCTGGTATGATTCAAGGTAGGATCCGTCATCCAAGCCTGGCGGGTATACTCCAAGTGGCGCTTCAGACGCAGCCACCTGTACCAGATCAATAGACAGTTCAGGGCAGTGAGGAAAATAGCTGCGAGGACGAGGATAGCGACTCCGATTTTTGCTATCTTGACAAGTTCGGCACCCAGATCGTCTACGACAGACAAGTCGAGTTTGTCGCAGAACGTGACGCTGTTCTGGCTCGGAACAGGCAGAATAGATGCGTCAAAAGTAATGTTGGCAAAAGTGGCGTTGATATCTCCCTTGACGAGTTCAAATGGCTTGTCAAGGCTTCATCATAGTTACAAATGCATCTAATATAGACGAGGAAGGAACTTACATATCGTTGATGGTCTGCTTCAAAACACTGACACTCGGAATCGAATTGTTGAGTTGGACAAGGGTATCTTGAAATGATGAAGGTAATGTGATATTTTGCAAGCCATCAAGGCTCGGAACGGTGATTTGCGGAGCTGTGATTTTTCCAAAAGGATTAACTTTGTTGATAGCATTGATCGCGTTATTGATGACATTATTAGCATTAACGATGTCGCTCTGGATAGTCGTCCTCAGCGAGCTTGCAGCGCTGTTCACCAAGTTATTAATCTGTGCATCCGAATCAGGTACTCCACCCTAATTGGACGCGCCGAGCAACTCACCTCTTGGGCCGCCTTGATCAAAAGCTGCAACGAACCCATGACCACCAGCTCTAGAAAGCACAAAAATGTCGACCGATAGATGTCCACGATGAAATTGATGACAACTTCCATCACCGTCAGAGATAGTATGAGAACATCGCGGGCACCGGCGATCGTGCCATTGACGGCGTCTGAAAACTGTTTGTTGGTCGCGGCGGCCATGTAGCGCGGTAGGCTTGCTGCAGATGTGGCTGCGTGCTCCGCTGCTTTGCAACTAGCGAGTAAGTCCGATTTTGCAGAGGCGATATCGCTCTCGGAGGCATCTAATGAGAGAAGAAGACGAAAAGCGACAAAAAGCAGCGAGATGATGGGATATGCGAGCCAGGCCAGTGAAAGGAGGTGAGGGAGGAGCAGATAGGGCGTCATGGCCATGGAAAGTCGACCTGCGACGGGACGAGACAACCAGCGCTCGGACAGGCTTTTCAGTAGCGCAGGCCATTGTCTCCTCCATTTACTGCCTACCGTATTTGGACATCGTTGTTGCGTCACGATCGGCTCTTACAATCACAATAACCACGGCCCTGACCTTGTCCCAACAATGCAATCATAACAATATGCTAAGTACATAACACAATGCTCTACATCTCTCGTCTCCGGAGCTCCCGTTTCACCTCATCTCTTTCGTCCCTCCCCGGCACCTCCTGGGCGGGCACAGGTTCTGCCAGCTGTCGTTTCAGCAGTACCACCATATGATCCCATATCTAATCCCATATCCTCGTTAGTCGTTTGTGGCACTCTTGTAATCTGCGTACCTCGGAAAATATATTCGATGTCATATTATATAAAGGTCCGGTCAAGCCCAGTTGAGTGATGAAGTATCTGTCGCCACGTCATCAGCGGCTGATACTCCGAGTCAAAAATACTCACAAGGACACAAGGGCCACAAGGGCAAACGTGAATAAAACGGGGCTAAACATTATTGCTACCGCCTCGTTCCATCCCAGCACGACCAGCAGCGCGTATACCCATCTTGGAATCTGCGCAATGCCCACGACCATGCTTCTCTCGGCTTCCACGTAATGTGCATCGGCATCCCTGCCAAATTTGCTTTGCAGGTCGCGGACCTTGGTCTCGCTGAAAATGACCAGAGAAGATGCAAAGTCGAACTCCTCGCCAGAGGTATTCGACGCGTCAGCAGGTAGCTCATACTCGTTTTCAGCACTCTTGGGAGCGATCTTGGCATATAGAGGCACCAGCGCTAATGTTCCATCTTTTGCCTCCTTGAACACACCCTTGATATCGTCCTTGGGTTTCCATACCCTAGGCACGCCAGTCTCATCGTACCGGAATCGGTCCTCAAAGTGTGCCCTCAGCTTGCCGAGTACCACCGCCTCAGCCAATTGTTCGTCAATCTTGCTCCGCAGTGCCTGCCACGCGCGTCTCCGTAGATCGGCCAGCGAAGCAGCGTTCTCCTTGTCAGTGCAATTAAAGCCTATGACAACTATCAGCCAAAGAATTTGCAATGCGCGAAAACATACTGGTGGCTTTGGTCATGTATTGGTCCTCTGCTTGTGCCAGCTCCTTCTTGAACACCCGAAGAATATTATCCCACATATCTGGCGTGGCCTTATCAAGCGTCAACTCAACAGGGTCCATAATTCGACTCTTGAACTTGCGCTACACGCAGGACTGAGTTGCGTGCAACTCGCACAAGCTAGGTTGCGTACCTCAATCGAGTTGATCATCTTTTTAGTCTCGTCCTTCCTGCATTGGTCAGCGACTTGTCTAACTTCGTCCCTGAGCAATTCGAGTTCGTCTTGCCAGCTCCAATCGGTGCCTTCCACCAAGGCTTCCTTGGCATCAGTGGAGAATGTCTCTTCGCAGTGCCTTTGAGCCTTGGAGACAATGTCCGAGAAGCTATAACTGTCGCCCTTCATCCCGTCCATCATTTGTTTCTTGAACGTAACAAGACATGATTTGTGCAGGTTCTTGAGCTGTCCAAGGAAAAGTGGTGATAGAGTTGTGTCCATCGCTGCTACCAAGTCACCGCGCTTGCGCTTGTACACTTGCTGATGGTATCGAGAAGCATCCCGGTCATATTGATCTTTCTTCAGAGTAAGCAAATTTCATTGGCCAGTAGAATATGTACTCACCGAGGGCCTCTGTACGCCATGCTCTCATCATGTTGCCAAGGCCTTGGACAACGCGACCCGATTCAATTGGTCGTTTCTGCGATTTGGCTTGCTCGCCAAACTCGGAAAATGCAACCTTGGATATTTCGTCACAGCGGAACTGGGCAAGAAGTTCTTGTTGTGTGGGCAGATCAAGATCTTTGTTACTTTGAACTTGTTCCTGATTCCCAATTAAATATGTCCAATATTACTGCATAATGAACGTACCCAATTGCTTTCCATGTAGTAAGCAACTCCATCGGCCGGGACGCGTTTGTGGTACATTGGTTTGAAATAGAATCCCTTCTGGTCTTTGTTGACGAACCTTGTCCGCAACTTTGCAACTTCGCTTTCGAACTTGTCAGGGGTAAGAATCTTGTGAGGGAGCGCAGTGAAAGCAAGATCAAAGAAGTCCGATAACCGGCATTCTTTCAGCTCTGGTGGTTTGCTCAGACTGTACCATATCCGTTCAAGGTCTGCAGTGAGAGTTTCTTGCAAGTTATTGAGTGGAGTTACACCGAGGTGATCTCGAATGACGAATAACAGGAGGGTACGACCGCTCATACTAGTTTGGGACATGAAATGACGCCCTGAACTGCAGGACAGATGCTCACCCCTCAAGTGCCCGCTTTCCAAAGAGACCGAGATTCACCTCAAAGACGGTCTTGAAAAGTCCCAAGTTAGCCCCTTGATAGAGTCCGACTTGGTGTTCCCAAAGGTTAACAATGAGAACTTCAGACGAGGCAAGAGAGAATAAGGCTGATTTGCGTTCGAAATCCTGGATACTTGGACATTGGTGGTGGTTTCAAAGACATGGGTATCTCCCACCTGGTCCTCGCCACGTTCGCGACCATCTGTGCCTTCAACATCCATCACAAGAATATTCGTATCTCTGCCGCGACACATCCAGATACCTGCGTATTCCGTGACCGTAGTTAACAAACTAGGCAACTGTGCATACCCTTGGTCGTCTGTTGTCTTTTTGATTCGTCCATGACATCGAAAGTAGTCCCGAAAAGTCGGTTGAGTAATGTACCTGAAACTGAATTAGCATTCATCTGTACATTTGGTGCGCTTGACCAACTTTTGCCAGTAGACTGGGAGCCGAGTACAGCAACGATATTGTAGTCAAAGCCGACATTCCTCAGTCCCCAGCGTTCAATCTGGGTGTTTAGGTTTGGACTGTGGTGTAGAATGACGTGTGAAGAGGAGTAAGTATTACAAGGTAAATTGTACAAACGTGAAGTTTTTTTCATCGTCAATGATTTGAATGCGTTCCGAGTTTGCTGTGGCATGACCATTTGTCAAAGAGGAGTGGCCCGCCATTGCAGAGGACAAATGAGAGACGAGATGAGGAAAGAGTTCGCGTTGAGTTGTCTGCTTAAGGCAGAATGAACCACGTGTTTTGCCCCTTGCGGCAGCCTACGGCACCAGGAGGACGTGCACAGTAGTCGTGTAGACAGCCTAGCATTCGCTTACGCTTCATAGACCTCCAATGCTCAGTGCAAACGCCCTTTGTGTGATACTGCCATTCACCGCATGCGAACATTCAAACATTCAAACCCGATCAGTCCGCCAACATCGTAAGCTACGCTTCTCCCGCCTCACTGACATGGCTTCTCACTTCACCCACTCGCAGCTCCTCTGGACACCCTCCCATCCCCACCATACAAACTTGGATGTTCTCAGAAGGCTCATTAATAGGAAGCATGGCCTCAACCTCAGTATGCAATTCCGCCAAAAATATAACCGGTCCACGCTAAACCTCATCTAAGCCAACTATTATGACCTGCACGAGTACTCCGTCACCGATTACACGTTTTGGCAAGACACTTGGGAGTACCTCGGTATCATATACTCAGAACCACCAACAAAGGTAATATTTTTTAAATATCCAGTCTTGTCTTCAACTGATGCGCTGTCGAGATTTTGGATAAGGGCACGTTTAAGGAAATACCCATTTGGTTCCCAGGCGCCAAGCTGAACTATGCTGAAAATCTTTTACGCCGCAACGACGATGGAATAGCATTCACTGCAATAGGCGAGTCTGGCTCAGTCCGCACTACAGCTTCCGCACGTTGCGGACGATGGTCAGAGACATGGCAGCTGCTTTGAGAGCCAACGGGCTTCAAGCGGGCGACAGAGTTGCAGGTCAGCGTATCGACCATTCTTCCTCGTCTACCAAATCTCACTCAGAGCAGTTATCATCACCAATTCAATCACGGGCGTCGCGATTGCTCTCGCGACTGCCAGCGTGGGAGGTATATTCTCAACGACTGCGACGGATATGGGAATCCAGGGCATATTGGACAGATATAGACAGATCCAACCTAAATTCATCTTTGCTGAAACCGAGGTTCAGTATGCAGGCAAGGTCATAGACCTTATACCCAAAGTCAGCGAAGTAGTTGGGGAATTATCAGCACAAGGTTTGCGGCAAGCAATACTGCTTCCCAGTGCTGTATCAGGTGTGGCTTCAACAGCACAGTTGGCAAAAACGTTAGTTTCTTTCGCTTAAATGAAATTCATTAATTGAAGTCTCGAAGGACAACTTTGGCGCAATTTCTCGCAACAGGCGATGGCCGGGAATTAAAATTCGAACAATTGCCATTTAGTCATCCTCTATATATTCTCTACAGTTCAGGTACATCTGGCAAGCCGAAATGCATAGTTCACTCTGCTGGAGTACGTCTAATTGTGCTATGCCCTGATTTTTTTTCACATACGATCCTAGGGTGTCTTAATGCAAACTATGAAAGAACTTCGCTTAGCCCTGGGTCTGAATCCTGATGATACTTACTTTCAGTATACCACGGTCAGTTCTCGGTTCGTCCTCGTTGGAACGGGAATTACTGATTCATAATTGGTAGACTGGATGGATGGTATGGAACTTCATGCTGACTGGACTTGCATGTTCTGCACGGATCATTCTATATGATGGATCCCCGTTCTATCCCAACGTGGAGACCTATCTGAAGCTTGTCAATGACCAAAAGTACCCCCAGAACACTTGACAGCAAGATCTGCATGCTGATAATATTGTCACAGTGTATCCATCCTCGGAACGAGTCCACGCTTCCTCTCCGAGGTCCAAGGCCAAAACATCAAACCATGTGTGTAATTTCCGCTTACTCAGCTGCCAATCTTACGATCTAATTCAGTAGAACTGGGGTCATTTGAAGCTCTCCGCACCGTCTCGTCGACCGGTGCCCCCCTAACCCCACCTTTATTTGAATGGACCCAAAAGGCATTTGGTGGATCAAGAATACATCTGATATCCACCAGCGGAGGTACAGATGTCTGTGCATCTCGTGTGTGGCTTTTATGTCTCTCTATACTTCGTATTTACCTCCTGAACAGTCGTCTCGGGCGCACCTTGCCTCCCTGTATATTGTGGTGGTGAGCTTCATCATTGGAAAGCATGACCATGGTTAACAAACCCTTCGCAGAAATCCAATGCAAGGTCCTTGGCATCAAAGTCGAAGTCTTTGACTCCTCAGGGAAAAACATCGAGCATACTGGTGAACCCGGCGAGCTCGTGTGTACACGCCCACATCCTTCCCTTCCCCTCTACTTCTGGAATGATCCAACTGGCCAAAAACTTCGGGAAGCCTACTTCAGCACCTTCCCCGGTATCTGGCGACAGGGCGACTTCATAGTCGTCAACCCTGCCACAAAGGGCATCATCATGCTAGGACGGAGCGATGGTGTACTCAACCCAAGTGGAATCAGATTTGGCTCGGCAGAGATATATGCCGTTATGGAGCAGTTCACGGATGAGATTCACGATAGCCTATGTGTGGGACAACACCGTCCACAGGACAAGAATGAAACAGTTCTACTGTTCCTAAAGATGCGTCCTGGGCATTTGTTCACGCCCGATTTGGAACAAAAAATACGAAAGGCGGTTAGGACGGCTTTGAGTGCACGGCATGTTCCCAAATATGTTGTTGAAATTGGGGAAATTCCTGTAAGCGGATCTGTTCTATCTCATTGTGGAGCAGAAGTGACTTGGAGGATATGACAGTATACGGTCAATGGAAAGAAGATCGAAATCGCTGTTAAAAAGATCATATCTGGAATTGATGTCCAACCAAGCGGAGCTGTGGCAAATCCAGAGAGCCTGGAGCTCTATTATAAGTATAGAGATATTGAACATATCCTCAGGCAAACCAAGGCAAGGCTATAAACCCCGATATCTTGTTCATGGGACAAGGCTACCCATATATGTAACTGTCTTGTAAAGAGCGGATTCCGCTGTGTTACAACATTTCTTGTTCAGGCATAGTTTTAAATGAATTCGCATGCGAAAACCTTGTAGACCAACGGAACAGACACAAATATTCTATCACCGCTCATCCCATGGAGGTAATACGAGTCACCGAGCAGCACGAGATCGTGCTTGAATCCACGCTAACCGCCGTCACCGTCACTCTCATCAGTACGTGAAGTATCACAAAAAAAGCAATCCGGAAACGCATCCGATGGGTCCGTGTCTGCTAAGTACAGTCACTTACTTATTCTGCAACGAACATCCACGAATCAGCGAACTAAACACGCAAAGATTGATGACAGGACCACCAACGGTCGTCAGCGGAAACATGATTTGGATTCAAACTCCGCGCAAATGCCTCCGCATAGGCGTAAGTACCCGAATCAAAATAATGACACCAAAAGTAGGGGGGGACAATGATGGCAATATAACGGGTGGCCTGGGAGCGCCAGGTTGCCTTGAAACAGGTCAATGACTACGATGCTGTAGTGCGCGCGCGTTTGGCGTGCAGTCATCTCAATTCATTGATAACGACCCCTCCCTGCACTATGACAATTTGACCGCCGAGATTATCAAGGAACGTCCTGAAACAACAGGGATTGCCCATTTCGGTCTGCTGCTATAGAGGTTGATCGGGTTCACAAGGGTCCAAGACCTCAAGGCAGAAAATGTGCGCACTAAATATGTTATGAGGGAATTATTTCAAAAAAAGAGAGAAAGGGTGACGTGGAGCAATGTGGACTCCAGAGACGTTACACTGACACGCGACATTGCAATTGAATGACATTCCGAGGCGCGAAGCAGGATTTAACTATAGACTGGCCGATCCTAAATGCTACTTGCTATTGGCTGATTGCAGCCTAAAGTTTCGTGCGCCACGAGTCATACCATACCATGTGGATGGCACATGCAACGGTCCAGAACTGGACTAATCACCTCAATCTACTCGTGCCGAATGATGAACAGGTCGAATGTTACATATATACATTAATAAAGTTATGATAGTATTATTTCCAGGCGTCAGTCGATGGGGATGCCATGGGAGAGAAGGAATGCAGCTACCATCCTATCAACGTCGTTTGGATCAAAGTGCCGGATATCCCGAAATCGTGGCCCTCCGTCACCGCTGACGTCAGCACGTTCCTCACTGCCGACGCCTTCAGCGTAAAACGCATCGTCAGTCGGGCTGCGACGGCGTGCATATAGTAAGTCATCTGACAACGGTTCCTTGTAGAGTAGAGCGTCTTGCCCGATCAAGTCATCTTCCATGTGTCCGTGTCGCGGTGTATCATATCGCGCCTTATATGCGTATCGCATGTGCATGTAGGGATAGTAGTCGTAAGAGCCACAGCCATTATTCTCGTGGGTGTGACCGAATGGATTAGCAATTGCCATGGAGCGCGCTCTTCCCACCAGTGTCCTAGGACGAAGTGGCGCTAGATCCTTACTATCTTTGGGAGTGGAGATTTCGCGGGAAGCAACGTCATCAGAGTGCCGCCCATGTCCGGCTTTGGCCATCAAATCGTCTCTAACCCCTTCTACGGCGTTTTCCTTTGTATGTAACTTGCGCACGGCTTGTTTCCCTTTGGCGGGTTCCGTTTTAGAACTCTTTCCTGGTACAGAACTAGAAGAATCTGGTGCAGGAGGAGCGCCTGACATGTTTGATGAAGTACTGGGAGCAGTCCCATATGTAGTGTTTTGCGGCTGCCCGCCCGAACTGTAATCGGCATTATGAATTTCCCGCCCAAGAAGTTTTGAGGAATCAGAGCGTAATCCTGTAAGATTAGTCGCAGGCGACTGTAGTTCTGTAGCCAGATCGGTTATTGGCAGGGCATAAGTGCTCGTGTTGATTGATTCAAGATCCAGCAGCGAGAGTGCGATAGCGATGAGTGTGTGGGATAGCAGATGCATCGTGTGATTCAATGGCCGCTTGGTTCGTTCTCGTCCTTGATAGTAACTATAGGTGATACTTACGGGAATAGTTGTGAGTGGCGGAAAGTCCAGACGACACTTGATGACGCGCCTTTTATTGGTCGCTGTGGCGTGGTTAACAAACACCTGGATGTGGTATTTCCAATTTGGGCCTCAATGCACGCAATGCAATAGACGACGAGGGAGGCTAATATATTCGTCAAGCGTCTTCTAGGAATCGTTATCTTATCTAAGGCCTGATATTGAAAACCGCGCCGCATGAGAACTGCCTGGCGGGAGGCCTTGCGGTTGTTAAAGGGATGCCGAAAGAGGAAATGCGCGCTGGGGGCATTGACATCATCGCAACGAAGAAGGATTTGCACTTTCCAACCACGGCGAGCCGCGAGCCCTCACATGTCTCCAGGTACAGATCCTTCTCCAAAATCGCCAAAAGGCTTCTTTCGTCTTGAGCCAATACAGTCCCATTCCTCTTCCGGTGAAGCGCGCCTCGGTTTGAACCATGTCGAGGACGAAGAACCCTTTGTTACAAAGTCAAAACGCCCTTGGGTGTCCCGCAGAAAAGCCAGGAGGCCAGATCCCCCTTGGAAGAAATTTGTTACTGTGTTCAGAGTGGCACCTATTCCGGTCTCCTTCGAGAGCGCGTCGTCAATCAGGTCCGAAAGTCCGGCACCACCGTACACCAGTTTTAGGATGGATAACCTTAGCATGGTTTCAATGGACTCTACCTCGTTTGTTTATTTTTATGAAATGACTCCTCGCAGGTAGTGACAATCAAGCAGGTCCATTTCATCAAATCTCAGCCGCGATTATTCATTGGGGCCAGCGCCATTTGTCATGTAAGCCAACAGACAACGGATTATATGCTACTAATGCGAAGGAGTAGCAATGAACCAAATTATTTGGAACCTGCCTATGCTGGAATGGCACCTCTTATTCAGAGCGTGAAGCATGAAACAAGTTTGCAAGACATGTTTGGCCTCGCTGACGTTTTCTCGCCATTTCATCAAGATATTCACAGAAGTTTGCCGAACCAATATGAAAAACACAGCTCCTGAATCGACGCTTCCGACAGTCCATAGGCCATTAAATTTGCATGTGTTACAACTGTATTCACATTCATGACGTGAAACTTAAGTGCGACAGTGCGACTAGTGATATGGTTGAGCTTGGTCTCCAAAGATGGTCAACGCAAGCTGAAGTAAGTGGAGTTAAGTCGATTGCCGAGGTCTAGCCGAGAACGCCGGCAGCAAGTCACTTGATTGTTAAGAGCGTTGTCGTCGCACCGACTACCTGGGCAACAGATCCCATTACAAACGGAATATATCAAACAACTCCAACGGCAACGCGGGAACTAGCGGTGTCAGTTGCGTCATCAAGATGCGGTCGGATCTTGCGTGTAGGTGCTGTGATTGTAGGAGAGCTGATGCAGAGGCAAGCGTATGGAATGCAATGTTCGTCACAAGTGCAGAGGGTCAGAAGGCACAGCTGCGGGGCCGCGGCAGGCGAATGAACCAAAATGGAGTAATAATGAGTCGGGATGAAAGAACGTCCCGAGATATGATCGGACAAGCAGGAGACCGCGTTACTCCAACGTTGAAATGTTGAGTATGCTCAATATGGGAATCAAAAGCCAAGCGAGTGGTGCGGAGGCAATGACGTTGTATTGTGATGACAAATAAGGCTGGCGGTGACCGAGGTCACGTCGACGTGGGAAGTATGATGACACGGACAGGCACTGAGAGAAGAGCCATCGGGGCGGGTGAGAGCCGGATCGGATGGTGCGGCGAGGGAATGGAGCGATGGCAGGGGATGGGGAGGACATGAGGATGAGTAAAAATGAGCTGGCGGTTGGCGAGTGGCAGCAGCGAACGTGGGGACGCACAGCGAGCGCACAGCAGCCCGTTGTGACGACAGTTTATTTCCTTATTCAGCGTTTGCCTGCACAGGGGTCGAGTGATCGTCAACAGAAAGTCTCCACTAGTACTCATCCCACATAACCACCATCCTCTGCCTCGCTCTCTCTTCTTTTCCCCGCTCAGGACACCGTCTGGTATGGCTCCCCGCTCTCCAGATGCCCCCTCTACTTCTATCCAGGACGACTCTGCTTGTCAGGACACCAAGCAAAAGGACCCCTCCGATCGTGGTGAGCCTCTTGTTCTTTTCGCTGCCCTCCTGCAGCTTCCCTCTTCTCTCTCTTCTTCAATTTTCCCCTTCTCCTTCCATTATCTCCTACAACTCGACCACTTGCAGCCCTCGCCACTCCTTGCCACTGTCACTCTATGATGCCCCGTTACGTGGCATCATAGTCGCACTAGTCAGGCTCAGACTTTACCCGTTCCTTTGTTCTTGAGAAATGCGCTGCTAAATGGAACTGGTCATCGTGCCCTGTTCGTTTCCCGCATGGCCCAATTTCCTTTGTTTCCTTGTAGCTAGCTAGCACTTACATATATGCGCCCATATATGCGTATCCTATTGTGGCTATAACTCTCACTAATTGAATGTTCCCACCAGTTTCGCGACCCACAACGATCTCTCGCTTTCCCAAGAGATACGCTTCCATTGACTCGCCCAGAGAAGTCTCGCTGCCTTCGCCTTCGCTTCTGCAGCAAGACATTGTCTCTCCGTTCGCCGTGACATTTGATTCCATGGATGCCACAACTCCCTTCTTCACTCTACGGACGAATGAGACCGTTTCAAACCCGGCCCGAGGTTCCACTTCGCCTTCTCTATCCGCGTCGGTGTCATACTCCGTAACTCTTTTCTATCAGTGCTAACACCTTTCCTTTTCCAGTTCATCCCCGCATCAAATGTTGCCACACACACCCGGCGGAAAAGCCATAACCACCCCCATTTCAGAGAATGAACAACAGGCGCCCACACCGCCAGTCGTGGACAGGGCTGAGCGTTCATTATCTTCCGATTCTGGAGCCTCCGGTTTGGACGCCACTTTGTTATCTCCCTTTGATAGACCGCCTCAGCTTGTCGCCAGCTCGTCGTCTGGCTCATCGGCTTCCCTGGAAAGTGTGGCGTCTGTCTCATCAGACCTTTGGAGTAATTCTAACGCTGTCAAGAGTTTCAATGATTCAACCGCTTACAACAACAGGCTGTCATCATCCACGTTCTCGTCCTATACGAGTACTGGCCTTGGCAGTGCATACGCACGACCGACACAGCCATCACCATATTTGACTCGTCATTCGAATATTTCATTGCAGTTCGGAGGATTATCAATGCGCTCATCGTCCTCAAGCTATTATCTACCACCGCCAGAACCCCCGATGATCTTGCCTTTGGATCCGGACCCTTCCGAAAACGATGATCAGAATGAATCGGAGTCTTGTGGGCAGAATTCGGGCAATACCCGACAAGCACCGCATGTTCCATTCTTGAATCGTGGTCCGCCTCCTACAGATAGCTATATTGAAGCTGAGACTACACCTCGAGATTATCGTGTACACGTCAGACTGCCTGGATTCGGCAGAGACGGCATTACGCTAGCAACAAAAAAGAGAAGAATATTGCACATAGTAGCAGACCAGTGGGAAGGTGTGGGAGGTGAGTTTGTTTCTTTTTTGCTTTGCTTGCGACAGTGCTAATTTGTTTTTAAGTGCATTTTGAACGTCGGATTTCTTTTGGTTATGATGCGGACCTTGTCCAGGTCAGAGCTGAATTCGACGGCGAGATGTTACTTGTCATTGTGCCGAGACGATCACTGTCCCTAGCCTTTGGCATTGGGTATCTTTGACGACAGCAACGTACACCACGACATGTTATTACTACGGAAATCCGGACCATCGTTGAACATAGACTTGTGAAGCATGTCGATGAATTATTGAAGAACTCGACGACGACCACAGCGGTCTGGGCTTGCTCTCAACAATTCGTTATTCATCGCTTTTTCATTTTCTCAATTTGGCCAGATCATTGTGGAACCGAGCGGAGTCGTTTGTCAGCCACTCCCGAGGTCGTAATGTATTTTCCCCTCTCTTTTTATTCCACGTTTCTAGCGCGGTTTACAGCCGGCTAGGAGAATCGTAGGCAGGATATGCCGTTTTGTGTCTGATTTTGTGTACACTATATATTAACCATACCTGCACGTTGCATATTTCATCACTCTCACTGTTAATGACAGGCATCTGTATTCTGAATGACTGGCGAGAGCCTGTTCTTTTTGATGGCATCGTCGAATGTTGACGCGGAAATTGAAAGTTTGTTTGACCATGCATCAAACCCAATTTTCCACGACATAATTAGGATGTCTATTGACAGAGTCAGCCTCCGAAGATATGGCTTGATAGATGGGCTGTCGTCAGCCATCTAGCTGCGGACGCTTTAGCTGACTTTATCGTAAGTTCCACGACGCCCAATCTCCTCGTCGCATTGATTTACACTTACATGGAGCTGCAGCGACCAAAATACTCATAGAACGGTTTGAGTCCATGACATCTGACTTTACACGGCCATGGGAGTCGCCGCCCGTCATGAATCGTGCAATAGGCGTACCGGCTTCACCAGCCAAGAGAGACAGAGACAAAGACAAGGAAAAATCGCCCATCCGGCAATCTATCATGAATGTTCTGTCGGTGTTTATTAATAAACGGAGTGCACCTGGCGAAAAAAGGGTTGCACCTGATCTTGACCTTGAACCTGAACCTGAGCGCCAATATGGATTCAAGCCAGGGACTGACTTTGAAAGAAACGCGTTTGAAACGAGGACCGCGGTCGTGCATGGTGCTTGCGGAAAGGCGCTGCCTAGTGTCCCGCCACCGAGCGCACCAGGCGACGATGGAGGCACCCAAAGACCGCGAGGTGTGGCCCTATATGACGCACCCGTATCTGCCATCTCGCTGGCTAATGGCGCTCTCAGCGATTCCGCGCCCAAGAAAAAGCAGCTATGCGGTGTGTTATTATACCTGTCTCAATATCCAAACAATCTCGGCTCGTTTCAAGGCTCCGTATGGCTTCCGTGTATTGCAACTCTCGAGGCAGAAGACCGATCTATCCGTCTCTCGTGGTCCACCTCATCCCCTGAGGGGGAACACGTTTTAACTCACATTGTCAGCCTTGCGCGGTGCGCCGATGTCCGATCTCTTGTCCCTAGCCAACTGGATGAGCAGGACACAAAGCTTCCGTTGGTAGGATGTAAAGATGAGCTTAGGATCCAAGAATTTAAAGTGTTCGAGGTCTTGTTTCAAGGTAGAGAGCCGGAGAAGTTTGCCGCGAAAACTGTGAGGGACAGAGCACGGTGGGTTAGTGCAATATGGTTGGCCTTCGCTCCTTGGTTCATGAAACGAAATGAGCTGATAGGTTGGATAGGGATGTTGTGTTGCCATCTCAGGATCAACGATCGTTCAATCAGGTCCGCACGGAGACCCTGGATCGAGGCGGAAATGCCAACGCAAGCACGCCATTACCGAGTTCTGCAATCAGAAACTTATCGTCCTCCAGTATCTATCCACCGACAAGGTGTGCTTCAAGACTCTCCGCATCGGGTTCAGTGTCGACGACAACTCCAGAGAGGTGTCGTAGTCCGTCAATAATGAGCTTGAATCAAAAGTCGGTCGTGAAGCAACGTCTTGCGCAAATTAAAGATCTGGGCATGCAAAGGACTTGTTCTATGTCGTCGGCTTCTGGTAGAACGGCATCAAAGAAAGGAAGTTTGTCTCATTACCGCTGGAATGGGAATGGGCAGCCAACTTGCGTTTCTGACGCTGTAGCTGATCAAGAAAACATTTCTGCCAGGTCTGATCCTGAAATCACGCGCTCCATACCGGATATAATTCAAGCACCCTCAAATATTGAGCCTCTTCTTGGACTTTTGCAGAACCATGCTCACGAACATCGAGAACAGGTAACGCACCTTGAAGACCAGCTAATCGGTCTACAAGACGAGATCCAACGGCTTCCAAAAGAATTATCTTGTATTGTCGGCAACTCGCGCACGGATAATGCACCTAGCATTCAACAGATGGTGACCAAGGTAGACCGGAAAATGGAATCTACCGCGGACGTTTTAGGAGTAATTGAAGACAAATTGACGTCTTTGACAGATGATTATCAGAAGCAGGCTGGCGTCGAGTCGACCCGCGATAAAAACGCTGCTGATGCGCTGAGGGCTATAGATGGAATTCGTGCACAGATCAAGTCTGATTTTCCGACTGTTTTGGCGAGGTTGGCTCAAATTCAGGAAGTGCAAGAGCGTAACGAGAAAATTAAGAACGATCGGCCTTCTCTAGCGGAACGGAATAAAGATCCACCCCACGTTGTTGATCTTTCGACTGTTTTGTCAAAATTGGATGCCATGATTGCTCTGCAGCGCAAAGCAACTACACCGGTAGGAAGAGCAGGCGGAAAGGCTAGTTGCACAGATGTTTCTGGCAAAGATATCAAAGATGATGTATACCCCCTGGTGCCATGGCTTGAAGATGAACGACTAACGATATGTTTTGCAGCTCGCCAAGGTGTTCTCCTTGCTGGAAGACAACAACCAGCAACGTGCTCTACACACGCAGCAGCAAGCTGACAGCGTGAGGTATTTGACAGAACTTAATACCGTGAGTAAAGTTACGCCGGGGTCCAACGGAATGCCAAATAACTTCCATATCAGTGGCTTGAGGCTTTTGTGAATCACGGCACCTCACAGATCGAAAGTGTCGCTGCAAATGTCGAACAGCTATGCAAGATCCTTGGATCTCCGGATCAAGGCGTGGATGGTACAGGGCAGACGAGCCTCTTGCAAGACCTCCGTGGACTAGTTTCGAACGCGCAGACGCAACAAAGTTCTGCCGAGCTGCAGAATTCTATAAATGGATTGCTTGCAGTTATGAACAATTCACGTTTGTCGGGTATGTCGACTGCAGAGTCTATCTCTTATATCTCGTTGACGCTCGCCAGAGCTCGGGTCCATCGCAGGCGTTGTTGAGCGATATAGACAAGATCAAGTCAATTTGTTGAAGACCATGAAAACAGGTTTGACAAATTCTGACACCCATGTTACTTGTCGTTGACCTTCTGGGGGCCAGAGCTCTCGAGTGAAATCAAGGGAGAACGTATCCGTTTTGTAGAAGCGATGAAAGAAGCGACGTCAATTAACGTCCAAAGTAAGTCCCTATCATCTTTAGGGACGGATATCCCAACCTTTTTCTAGCGCATGTCGAAAACTTGAAGCAAAACTTGGCAACGGAGGTTTTAAAAATGTCAAACGAAGTTGGACGCTTGCATCAAGAAAAACAAGCTCTCGAGAGCCGGATACAAGACATGCTTGCATTTCAAGATAAGCAGAGATTCTCTAATAGGGCCGTGGAACAGGCGGGGATCCGTTACTGTCACCCGTATTTAGAAGAATATCCGATTGTGACCGGGCAAGGGGACATGTCATTTTCGGGGATATAAGATACGGGCTGCATTGGATAAATACGGCAAATATTGGTATCATCTAGGGTAATGGATATATCATCCAAGTAGAGGACCTAGGGTCTGCTTGGGTGTTCATTGTTTATGCATCGTGCAGTCGCTGCGATGCGAAAGTTGCTTGGTACTACGGTATGCCTTGACGAAATATTGAAGTCAGCAACTGTCTCCGGCATTGATAATAATCATACTCGTAGTATTCCTGAATCTTTGCGCCGTCCATGACTAAAACGTCACCCTGAGGACGGCAATCAGTCGATTAGTCAATTCCATATCAGTTTGCACTTACATGACGCAAAACAAATGTCATCGCAATTTGACGATGTTCCCCCAAAGGCTCATATTTAGCCAGAAGGCGGAAATGCATCAAAGCTGGCGAACCAAGGGACAATCCTGCTACTAGCGGACCTAACCCTGGTTCACTATCGCTATGGAACTGCAAGGAGTCGGCATGTAATATACAATTTTAACGGGAAAACTAACCGACATTCTTTGGCGTTCCATGTAAGCCGCGCTTTTCAACGTGATTTAGCAAGAGTGGGCGCGCTATTCGTCAAACCATACCTCAATACTTCGTTAAAGTTTACTGATTGACGCAGAGCTTTTGAGACTCGGGACTGGATCAGATTTCTGGCGCTAACGACCGCGCCAGGTGCCTTGCTCCACGGAAGCGTATTCGCTGTACCGCCGACGTACTACAAACAACGGAAGTTTCTCATTTTGCATAATTGGAGTTTAGCCATACCTGGTAAGGAACACCGCCTATGATTCAAAGAGTTAGGTGAGAATTAGTAGTGAATGGTCGCACTTACAATTCTGGGAAAAGTAATTGGTCAATAAAGAACCACGACCTAGTGGGGATATGGATCGTATGGAAATAAATGGGGTCATGATCTGTGCCTACATTTATGCTGGGTTCCCAATTCGTCAGTGGGGCGAAGAAGCATCTTGATCGGATAGACCTACAGATCTTAGTGGCCATCGTCGAAAGGGGAGTACCCCAGCCAGTGCTTGTTGCTGATACTCTGTGAAAACACGGTCCACTTCCGGTTGATCGTCCGAATAAACGGCTTTAATATGGTGTATGAAACCTCTATAAGGTATGTAATGTCCATATATTAGAACCTGACGAGAATTCGCCTCACCTTTGATGGGGTAGTTTGAAGGTTTGGCATGATCCAATTTTGTGGTCACGCCCCAAATCAAAGTATCCTGCACGAAAAAACGTCACGCCAGAAGCCTTCGAATAAAAGTGATCCTGAAAAGGAACTGGAACGTGCAATTTTCGGAGTGTATTTGGTGACCGGATGTCTCCCGAAACGTTAACACTGAACTAGATTAGAGTTAGAAAAGCGCAGTGCCCCGTTAAATGGCGTTAATTGACTTACACTACAATGGGCGCATTCGTGTTTCTCCCATTTATATCTAGGTGATTGTTGATATACCAGGTCTTCAAAATTTAAATTTGATGCATACCTGCATGATAGTCGCCCACAGCGATCGCAATGCCATCCTCTTGTCGTCGACGCGTAAGACGTGATGCCATCAACGTTGGGAGCCGAGGTGTCTATTGGCGGCTTCAAACTGCTTGTAAGCGCTTCATTAAGCACAAACGGCTTTGTAAGCTGTAGGAACTTTGGATCATAATCTAATTTGTCAGGCAGTCTCTGCAAGGTCCTCGGACTAGTCCAGAATAATGGACACTCGGGAACGAGACAAGCCCAACCTTGGATATACACTTGTGGCGACTGGTTATGACAACGGAGGCAGGTCGAATACAGAGGGAGAAGGGCTGAAGCGCTTCCTGATGTCATGGGAAGCGGTTCGACTCAACCGTTCAGACTTACTTAATTCCAGGGAGCGCTCTTTCCCTTAATTTCACTGCTTAACGTTAGATGAGCCCCATCACACATGGAATAACTTCACCTGGCTGCCGCCTTGGAGATGATGTCGATTTTGGTGATGTGGCTGCGATGCCTTGTGGACTAGTAAGAAAAAGGTGAACGAACCAAACCACTCGCTTACGCGTAAGTATACCCGTATTCGGGATCCACCAAGGCTCCCCCTGGATTTTTTTGGTCAATACGATCCAAATAATTGCAATCCATTCATACCTGGCCTTCACACCACCTAAACGCAAACTTATACCTGATTACACGCCCATGTTCATTCTGCGCCGGCTGGAACTCGGCTTCACATACGGATATGTTAATAAGGAACAGAATACAGAATAAAGTATCTGTTCATACCCCAGGCATACGCAATAGTGTAGAATCCCAGGACTGCATAACGCACTTCCTTCGCAGACAAGTCGAACGGAAAAAGAGCGTATCTGTCATCAATGACAAGAACGACAGGGCGACATTCCTTATGTGTTCTTAGCAGCGCGCGAACAGACCTGTCCTGAGCTAATTGGTCATTCTCAGCTGTCGCAAATGTTTGTCCTCGGCGTTGATGTAGGCATGCTGCTTTCCCGCCACTAGAGGCTAACGCTTGGAAATGAGCTGTAGAATGGCGAGTACACTTACCCGTGGGATATTATAAATCTGCCATCATGTTCGAATCTGTCGCGGCTAGTATGGCTATCAGTTGTTGTTGGGTCTGACCAGAGGTATCATGTAACCTGGCAGAAAACCCTCCAAGTAGGTATCCTTTCACAATGTCGCGGTTATAGTACACGCCGCCTTGATAACTTCTGAACCAACAGAAGGTTTCGCAAACCTCTTGACGTGACTTGAGGGCCTCATTGACGCTCAGCTCTTGATGTATGCGGAGGACGAACTCACTTGGGCCCAGATTGGCGGATACCATGGCAGCGGAGCCTTGCGTCTATCGATCATCAGGACCTGCTCAGAGTTATTGTGGTAGGCTGCAGAAATTTCGGCCTCTTCCACGTCGTAGTATAAAGCCATGGGATCATCACAGGTGCTAGACAGCCAGTTGATATGTAAATTGTCTGATGTATCCAGGTCCTGCTTGCAGTGGTTGGCCATAGAAGATACGTTTGTCAGAGAGGCGTTCAGTGCTACCGGTAGGGTCGCATGGCTCGCGGTTGTGGGGAGGTGGACAGCTGTCATGTTATGCGCAGCATCTGAAATGGGTAATCCTCCGTTATACACGGAAACGCTCAGGCTCGATATTGGCTGGGGAACAAGTCCCATCATTGAGTTCAAGGGTGGGCTTTTTATATTCGTAGCAGTGGGTATATTCACAAGCATTTCTTGTCCGTAGCCCACATCATTCCAATGATTAAATGAAGCTTCTCTGTCTTCAGGACCATTTTCCTGTACGAAAATCAAAGGATATGGTTGGGAGTCGATAGATATTGGGTCGACGATGGCACGATGTTCTTGATGAGAAGGTGTAGCATCTGCATAGCTTTCGTCCGATCGATTTATTTGCCAGTAATGATTATTTGTGTAGCGATCTCCCAGAGACGTTGAAGGGTCAACGGCCATTGATTCAGGCTTAGCATTGACTTTCGCCTTCGTGTTGCGCTTCTTGCGACGATTTTTGATAGCTTGAATTCCCGTCCCACGGTGAGTTCCCGGTTGACGTCTCCGCTTGAAGCTTATATATGCGAGTCGCCGACGGTCCTTGGAAAGGGAAGGAAGACGGGTGGGGGACCTGCCACTGCGAAGGTTGGACAGATAGATATCGGCTTGCTGGCGACTGTGCTTCAATCTCCACTGAAATCTGACAAATATCCGCCAATTACGGTCGTCTATAACGGGTTTCTTGTTTTTGGACCGGGGGAAAGCCAGATATCGCCAGCGCTGGACTGCCTTTGCCTGTCACCGTTTATTTACAGTTTTTAAGTATTGCTGAGATGCAGCCCTTTAGTTACATACCCAACCCTGCGTCTTTAGCTGTTGGATGACGCTCTTGAATTTGTCGTGTCTACTGCCCCGGTGACTGACATCGTAGCACAGGGTGTCAAAAACTGAAAATAGTGGATCCATCTCCAGGAAACATCTATCGAAAACAGAAACTGGAGCCTGCATGTCGCTGGCATCCAATTTTTTTTTGTGTTGGTTGGCTGTTTAATTACATAAAATTATGTGCACGTGATCAACCGAGACGGCCATGTCCCTTGAGCACATTTCTCCACGCGTAAATGCCGCCTTGTTTCCCCAATATAAAGGCAAAGTAGTCAGGTTGACTTGCAAACGAATTTCGGTCTGCCAAGATCCTTTCGTCGTTCGTTGCTCATGTTGTTACAGATTCATGGCGATACGGCCACTGTGGAGGCCAGCGATGGTGGAGAGTTGTGCGTACTAATGACAAGAGTATACAATACCGATTCAGCCGTCTCGTGTTACTGATCTTGTGCAGGATCTACGCATAGGTGAAGCAGGCCCTTACGTCGAACTTATTGGCAACGTCGTGGACTCGACGACCTTGAAGCTAATGACATATGTTGACCTGGGCCAAGAGCTCGGTGCGCTTTTTGAAGTCAACAAAGGACATGCATGTCACTCATGTTGCTCTGGCAGATTTGTCCGTTGTAGATAGCGCCATCCGCTTGATGCACGACCCTCGATTCGTCGGCAAATTCTGGGGACCATAGCAGTTTTTCCGGTTCTTGCGCCCAAACCATGATATATGTAGTATCATATTGCACACACTAAAATCGAAGATTCACTTGCTTCCTTTCAACTCACTGAAAATGTATATATCTCTATCTATTTTGACATCGCAGCTTGTAGCGATTCATAAACGTCGGCCTCAATGCGAGCCTCCATCTTTTCCGCCTCTGTCCCACTGCCAGACGCGACCCGTAGAGCCTCCTGGAGGTTCGTACGTACAGCCTGTCACAGCGGGAAAGACTCAGTCAGTGACACATAATCAGGACACAATGCACACCTCTACTGAAAAGTTCTCCAGAGGCGCGGCCTCTATGACATTAATTGTCAATCTATTGTTCGGATGGACAGTCGCAAAACCACCAGAAACTACGTAATTATCTTAGTCCATTGAAAATATCATTCTATGGGTTACGCACCAAAAAACTTCTTTGAGGAACCGTTGGACTCGATGACCTCCACGACACCAGGACGGACGGCCTCATTTGACGGAACATGGTTTGCAAGAATGCCCATGTCACCTGTCTCTGCGGATATGTTCACTTGTGCAACGTCGGTAGACGTGTACAGTGCCTAGTATCCGTCAATGAAGACAACCAAGTCAAAACTTATATATCCGACGCACTTCGTGTGGAAGAACCAAAGATAATTTCAGCCTATCGCTGATTTCTGCATATCCACGTCTTCCTAGGGCGAAGGTCGTCGCCCGACGGGCCGCGAAGGTAAGTAGTCGCAATGAAGACATTTTTCGAGTTGGTCGACAGTCCGTGTGTTTACGGATTCACGACCGCTCGGCTTTTGCCGGAACGGCACATACTACGTCTAATTTATTGAGGAAAACCCTATATCTCTGTAGTTCTCCGGAACCCATAGTATCTAACCCATAACGGAGAATTCATGAATACATTTGTGGCTGCTCATGGGAGGCAGACTGTCGAGGCTCAGCCTAGAGGCATTCTGCGCTGACTGAATGAGATGATTCAATATTGCAATGCGGTCCTCCATCGTTGGTCTGGATTCATACAGTCATCTGCATCTCAGAGATGTCCGCATCCGCAGACTCGTTTCGATATCACCCATTCAACAAGGCCGAATCTCAAACCCACTCCATTTGTGTCGCACCGATACATGAAAAGCCATATGTTAACTTATCACAACACCACCCCTGGCCTCTGCTCATTGAAGAGAGGATGAGGGTTCTATCCTGGCCGCTTTGAACGTCGTAGATAACTACGTCCGCCCTGCCCTATGGGTCTTGCCGGTCGCAGGAAGACGGTCAGCAGTTGCCCCGCTGACCATCATAACTCCCCCCGGAGTCAGGGATCGGCCTGACTCCACCATCATCCGAGGCAATTCCTTCCACCAACGGCGAAGCTAGTGCGGCCTAGTGGACGGGATATTCTACTGAGTTCGTCATCAAAAAGAGGGACATTGTGGATATTGGACCCATACCGTTTAAGGAATTCTGATTGCCGGCAAGCGATATGCCCTTAGTGCTGCCCCATTGCACCGCAAACTGCCAATCGACAGATACCCCACTAGAGGATCGTGACAAGCAGTTGCACCTTGAGGAGTGAGCGATCACGCTACTGCTCCCCCTCGTGTTACACGGTCAGCACTGCCGGATGCTGGTGTCGCATGTAACACTCCTCCAGAGAAGCGGACAACACCAGTGCCCACCCTCCTTCTGGGCTGTGTAATGGCGCATAGATAGGCGAGGTCTTGTCCATCCTATATATGTTGCCATTGCTGTCGAACAAGTCAGTCTAAGATATGCGCGTAGACAAAGACGAACACGACGAACAAATCGGTCGGATGAGCATTTCCAAGTAAGGTTGTAGGCGATGAGTGTCGGCGGAATGAAGATGTGAGATCGTCTAGCTGGCGGATTGTGGCAGTCGAGTTAAAGGAATGGCGTAGATGGTGGCGAAGAAAGAAGTGAGGAAATGTGGCTGACGATGTGGAGAGACAGATTTAAACGCGCCTGGTGAGCACGTGAGCTCACGTGAAGATTGCCTATATTCAGTGAGGCTAAAAATAGAGTTCAAGTTGAATATCTGCAATCTCTAATGATGCTCATAGAGAGGCAGCTCTCCAAAATCTCGTTACGAGGATGTGTTCGTCTTTGGTCGAGCTTCCGCGCGCTAGATGGCACCGCATTCATTTGACTCTGGATAAAGGCAAGACGGAGCACAGGGCGAGCATGAGACATTCAAATGCAGGCTGTCATGTGCATCCACTGAAATTATCAGAGGAGGAACGGTAGCGATCTCGGACGGACGGCATCAAATGTGGCGGAGCACAGTACACATGTCGCAGTTCTTTGTGGAAATGTTCACTTGTGCGATGTGTACCATTCCTAGTACCCGTTAAGAAAGCCCATGTATTTCGTGTGGCAATACCAAAGACAATTTCAGCTTACCGCTGATTTTTGCGCCGACGCCTACACAGCTCATAGACGCTATCAATTTACTGTCCGGTTTTCGTTGCAGCACAATATATGTCTATTGTCTAATCATCATGTCATGATAGTCGATGGTCGGCTAAACAAGCGAGAAAATCAGTATATTTAGTACAACCCAATAGATCCTTGGTCGTGGGCGCTCCCTTTGTAGTCGCATGGTAATAAACTCGGTTCGCGACGGACTCCACTTTCACTATCACTATGTCAGCGGACAACCTTATTTAAATGATTAAAACGGCGCACAGCGCATCCACAGCTTTCAACAGATCATAGTTGATCTCTTGGTTGACGACAGAGTCGAACTTATAAGACGGATGCGACCTCACAAAGTCTCGTATCCACGTCGCAGGAGTTTGAAGCTCTCCTGCAAACCCGGGTTAGAGTTAATCAAGAGACGCTACTATATTTGTCACCTTTAGACCTTCGGCGGATGAGTTCAAGGTATTGCTTGATTTTGGCCATTTCATCAATGCCCACGTCCAGGGTTTCTACATAGGCATCTGCAAGACCAATTAATCCGGGAAGATTCTCGCCCTACAAATAATGCCATTTGCCACAGTTTTATGTGCCGCCTGTTGACAAACCTTTCCATTCATGATCTCCTCCAAAGTCATCTCTTCGTATTCCTGCTCGACACATTGGCAATGGCAAAGGAACCCACTCTCTGGCATGGGAACAGACGGGAAACTGATGCTTAGTTTTCTGTCTTTCTTTTTTGCTTCTTCCATCGACGACGCTGGGTTGCTGGAAGATCCATTATGGCCAAATGCATATATATTGTTGCGGAAAAAAAAATTTTGTGAACGGGCAGCATCTCTCACTTGTGCCCTTTGCATGTTCTCATCTACCTGGAAATAGATTAACATATCATGCTACAATAATCTCTTCGCTAACCTTTGATATAGGGACATAGAATGTCAAGGAGAACTTAAGAATGGCTCGCGAGAGCAAGAGAATGAACAAAGCATATGCAGCGTTCTCGTAGTCCGTCATCTGGACCTCCATGGTACGGAACTCAACCCGCCACCCTATTTCAGAGTTCGCAGGCGGTGGCTTAAATCGCATACTTTGCCAATTGGTAGACTGGATATTCTGCGTGGGTATGTACACGATCAATTCATATTTCATCAAAGAATTGTCACACCTCGAAATGGTCAGTACTAGAGGTATCGTCCTGGTCAATTGATTCCGCAAAGAGTAAGATTGGATCACGAATGAATAAGTGTGCAAAATGCTTGGACAGAAGATCGTCAATGCCTTTTCTTGATTATAAACACAAACACAAACGCTACACTTGATACACTGACCATTGTCCCGTAATCGGTTGTATATATCATTATCATAAGGTGGATGTATCATTGTACTCTGGCCGATTGAACCAATCATTGGACATGTAAAGGTTGACACTGTCATAACGTGACTTGGGTATCCTGAATCGATTGTTTTCCAATGGCTGTGCAGAAACGTTTGTTGACCTGAGATATGCATTGGAATATTCGACATACTTTCAGACCACGTTCCTCTTCCGTTCGGTCATCAGTAGTGCCTGCAATTACATTCCATCTGCAGTCGACGTCGGTAAGGTAGCCACGCCATATTGGACTCGCAGCGGTCAATGCGAGCTATCAGATTTTCAAATCCCAAATCGTACATTATCTTCACTGAAGGACTTACCATGATCGGGCCAATAGGTACCAACGCATCGTATAGTCTTCTTGCGCCTGCAACGTCACATGCTTGGAAAGTCAGCTGCAAGCAGCAACTTCCCATTCCGAAACCTGCAACATCCAGATAGACATGATCCGGGAGTGCGGCACCATCTTTGGCCTCTTCGAGAACAGTCAGCAAGCTGCTGGCGACTCTCTGATGTATTACCTGAATCTTCTGGATAGATTGACCTATTCCATGGAATAGTTGGATCTATGAACGGTCGAGGTGTATTTTGATCGAAAAAGATAGGTAGATTGACAACCGCTTTAGAACGTCTCCGATTTCTGACGTGGGGCGGCAGCGTGCTGCGTTATTGTTAGACGAGCGTCAGCATCGTGTATTCCAACTTACGGGAAGCGCACATGTATACACGCTATTTCGTCAGGGAGGAATAAACTACGACCAGAAACCGCGTCGGCTGGATCATAATATGGCTCTGTAAATTGGCCCGGCACGCCCAAACGCGGAAATGACGTGATTGACATGAGGATCTCATTCGGTTCCAGGTGTTTGCGGACAAGGTTGCGACTAGTTACCTAGTAAGATCATGCGCTCCGCGCCATAGTCGGGCTCACCGGTAACGCATATTAGCTTCGACAGACAGAAGGTCGGATATGGATCCAGTGTATGGAGAGCCAGGAGTCGATTCTATCATATATCGACCGAACTCGGGATGGAAAGTGGGCATTGAGATGCTGAAAACGGTGCGAGATGAGACAGTAACCATCAGAAGCTGGCTTACTGGTCTGGCCCATCTGCATTGGTGTCGCCCACAATGGAGCTCAACTTGTCCAATATTTCATGTTGTCTGAGGGATAATTTCGCATTCTTGTTTTCGTCGTCGAACGCGACAACCATATATTCAATCTTTTGGATCTAGAATCAATCACAATCACTTTCTCGGGGTAATTAGTGAGCATACCTCGTCACCCCAAAGCAACTCGAAACGACGTCTATCTCTGCATCGGTTCCATGTATGCAGAAACTGGGTTATTCCATGTGACCGAACATGATCAACATACTTCTGTTTCTTCCATGCAAGGTTCGGTGATAGAAATCCATGAGAAAAGTTGAAAAAAAACAAATAGCTGTACGAATGATTAATGATGCATAATGATGCGTGTGAAATTGTACACAAAATGAACGGTTGCAAGCAACTGCAACAACGTAGTTGCTCCGATACCTACGCATGCCGCTCTGGTTCAAGAAGTTGATCTCACTGACCGGATTCAGGGCGTTATACTATTCAAGGCCGACACCGTCCAAACGGAACTCATCTGGTCAACTTTACTTGGAAAACTCCCCATAACCTTGACTCCGGTCAGACATGTCGACTACTCAGTTCTCAGTCAGACCTGGTCAGGTCATCGAAGAAGAGGAAATACGTTTTGTATGACTTAAAAAGCTTCCTCTAGAGTCTAGACGAGCTCCACGATTGCGATAGGTCAGACTTGATGGTCGATCTTACACGAGGAGAACATGTACATATATATCAGGGCAAGAAGGGAATTCTTTCCACCTGTCATTGCCTCAATCTCTCTCTGGTCACTTGACGTCCACTTGGCTAGCAGCAGTGGGCATCTGACATGCAAACGTTGCCAGAGCAGAGATCTTCTCTACGAATGCGCTAAAGGTGGAGTCCTGGAACCGAAAAAATCAAGGCAATCATCACTCGTTGCGAGGACACACTTATATCTCGCAAAGTACACCAACTCGCAAGTGTCTGGTGCGTTGACATCCCGCAATTGTGATGTTTTCAGGGCATGTTTCTGAGTCTAAGTGAATACCGTGATAAAAGCCTTTGTGCTTCGTGCAGCACCAAAAACAACTTCAGCTTACCCTGGCTTCTACGACGACTTCCGCATGTCCATCTTGCTGAACCGAGCTGCCGAGTTAAGCAGCTGATTAACGATACCAATTTACTATCCAAGTCTATTGTCTAACAAATTTAATGCTATCATACGATGGCCCGACCAATCGGCTAAATCGACTGTTGCAAGGCAAGGCTTTCAGACCAACTGCCAATTTCACACATATATTACAATCTGATGGATCCTTGGTCGTGCGCGATCCCCTTGTAGTCGCATGGTAGCAGACTCGGTTCATGACGAACCCCACGCTCACTATCATCATCTTAGTGATTATACCATTTGACAGATTAAAGTGACATACAGCGCATCCACGGCTTTCAATAGATCATAATTAATTTCCTGGCTGACGACAGAGTCAAACTTATAAGACGGATGCGACCTCACAAAGTTTCTTATCCATGTTGCAGGAGTTTGAAGCTCTCCTGGAAACTCAGGTCATAGTCAATCAAGAGATACTACTATGCTTGTTACCTTGGGACCTTCGACGGATGAGTTCAAGGTATTGCTTGATTTTGGCCATTTCATCAATGCCCACGTCCAGGGTTTCTATGTAGGCGTGTACAAGGCCAATTAATCCAGGGAAATCCTCTCCCTACACATGATGTCGTTCATCGCAGCTTTGCATGCGACGTATTAACAAACCTTTCCATTCATGATCTCCTCCAAAGTCATCTCTTCATACTCCTGCTCGACACATGGGCGATGGCCAAGGAACCCATTCTCTGGCATGAGAACAGGTGGGAAACTGATGCTTAGTTTTCTGTCTTTCTTTTTTGCAATTTCTTCCATCGACGACACCGAGTATGGCATTGGGTTGCTGGAAGATCCATTATGGCCGAATGCATGTATATTGTTGCGGAAAAAGAACTTTTGTGAACGGGCAGCATTTCTCACTTGTGCCCTTTGCATGTTCTCATCGACCTGGAAATAGATTAACATATCACACCACAAGAATCTCCTCGCTCACTTTTGATATAGGGACATAGAACGTCAAGGAGAACTTAAGAATGGCTCGCGAGAGCAAGAGAATGAACAAAGCAAATGCAGCGTTCTCGTAGTCCGTCATTTGGACCTCCATGGTACGGAACTCTACACGCCACCCGACTTCAGGGTTCGTTGGCGGTGGCTTAAATCGCATACTTTGCCAGTTGCTGGACTGGATATTCTGTGTGGGTATGATACATTACAATCAATTCATTTTCCATGTAAAGATTGTCACACCTCGAAATGATCAGTGCTAGAGGTATCATCTTGGTCAATTGATTCCGAAAAGATCAAGAATGGATCACGAATGAATAAGTTTGCAAAATGCTTGGACAGGAGATCGTCAATACCTTTGGACCCGACTATCAATACAAACACCAATGCTACAGGCGAGGCACTGACCATTCTCCCGTAATTGGTTGTATATATCATTATCATAAGGTGCGCCCGTATCATTGTACTCTGGCCGATTGAGCCAGTCATCGGATATGTACAGGTCGACACTGTCATAGCGAGACTTGGCTATCCTAAATCGGCTGTCCTGCAAAGGCTATGCAGAAACGTGCGTTAACCCTGGACACATGCATCAGAAGGTTTGACATACTTTCAAACCACGCTCCTCTTCCGTTCGGTCATCAGCAGTGCCTGCATTTGCATTCCATCGGCAATCGACATCGGTAAGGTAGCCACGCCATATCGGACTCGCAGCGGTCAATGCCAGCTATCAGGTTTCGTATCCCAAGTCGTACGTTATCTTCACTGATGGACTCACCATGATTGGCGTGATAGGTATCAACGCATCGTATAGCCTTCTTGCATCTGCAACATCACGTGCTTGGAAAGTCAATTGCAAGCAGCAGTTTCCCATTCCGAAGCCTGCAACATCCAGATAGACATGATCTTGGAGTGCGGCGCCATTTTTCGCCTCTATTTGAGAATAATCAACAAGCCTCCGACAATTATCGATGCATTACCTGAATCTTCTGGATAGATTGACCTATTCCATGGAATAGTTGGATCTATGAACGGTCGAGGTGTATTTTGATCAAAGAAGATAGGTAAATTAACAACTGCTTTTGAACCTCTCCGATTTCTGACGTGGGGCGGCAGCGCGCTACGTTATTGTTAGACAAGCGTCCGCATCATGTATTCCAACTTACGGGAAGCGCACATGTATGCACGCTATTTCGTCAGGGAGGAATAAACTACGACCAGAAACCGCGTCGGCTGGATCATAATATGGCTCTGTAAATTGGCCCGGCACGCCTAAACGCGGGAATGCCGTGATTGACATGAGGATCTCATTCGGTTTCAGGTGTTTGCGGACGAGATTGCGACTAGCCACCTAGTGAGATACGCTCCGCGTCGCGGTCGGGGCTCACCGGTAACGCATATTAGCTTCGACAGACAGAAGGTCGGATATGGATCCAGTGTATGGAGAGCCAGGAGTCGATTCTATCATATATCGACCAAACTCGGGATGGAAAGTGGGCATTGAGATGCTGGTAACAGTGTGAGATGAGACAGCAACCATCAGAAGCTGGCTTACTGGTCTGGACTATCTACACTGGTGTCGTTCATAATGGAGCTCAACTTGTCCAATATTTCATGTTGTCTGAGGGATAATTTCGCATTCTTATTTTCGTCGTCGAAAATGACGACCATGTATTCAACCTTTTAGGTTTGGATCCGATCACTTCATGACCACGATCAGCGAGCACACATACTTCATCGCCCCAAAACAACTCAAAATCATGCCTATCCTTGCATCGGTTCCATATATGCAGGAATTGGGTTATTCCATGTGACCGAACATGGTCGGCATACTTTTGTTTCTCTTCCCATGACAAGGGGGTCCCGGATGACAGACAGCCCATTGAGCAACGATGGCTGAGTAGTTATCCAAGGGAGGTATTAATGGGGAAGTAAGAGTAGACTTACATGAATCGTTAACGCTAGGGCGATGGCTAATAAGCTCGGTAGAGAACACACCTGGAGTTTCTTCAGACAGCATTTCTTAAGCGATATCTTATCGGATATCGCTTCTTAAGGCACATCAAATCTAAGTTCAGGTCATATGTCGGCGGTCATACTCATTTGAAGCAAATATTAAAGACACGGCGAAGTGTTTCTGTCTCTGATTGTATTACGGACAGACGGTCCCTCAATGTGTAATAATTGACAAATCACTGGCTTACTTTCTGGTTCCATCCATCCGCAGGCGGTGGGCACTCGACGTGCAAATGTTGCCAGACGCCTCATCTGCTAGTGTGTCAAAGAAGGTGGAGTCCGTGGACCACTTGACTGAGCGCACCACCACTCTGCCAGGCACCACTGCGGGCCTGCCACAATAGGTGATGGTGACCGGTGACCAGAGAGAAGAAGAGAATGGCAGGCGTGAAGGGACCTTTCCGTTGTTGATATTCACGACATCCCTCAGGTCGTAGCCTGTAGTTGATGCTTAACCGAGTTGAGCGGTACGTCCGCCGAAGAATGAGCTTCGAGGCACAAGAGGAGGAACGGTTGGACGGACGGCGGAGCACTTGTACAAATAAAGCCCATGGGTTTCAAAAAAACGATCTCAGCTTATCGCTGACTTTTGCGCCGACTTCTACATATCTTGGGTCATCAAGGACGAGCTCTGGAAGGAAGCAGCTCTCCGGCGGTATCAATTTACTCTCCGATTTTTGTCCAAGCGTTGCAGCAAAAGTACATGTCTATAGTCGATGGTTGGCTAATTCAAATAAGACTAGGTTTTCAGTTAATTTTGCAGTATAACTACAACCCAATGGATCCTTGGTCGTGCACGCTCCCTTTGTAGTCGCACGGTAATAAACTCGGTTCGAGACAGACCCCACTTTCACTATAACGATTAACCGTATCAGTGGACAAATCATTTGAAGGATTAAAGCGACATACAGCGCATCCACAGCTTTCAACAGATCATAATTGATCTCCTGGCTGACGACAGAGTCAAACTTGTAAGATGGATGTGACCTTACAAAGTTTCGTATCCACGTCGCAGGAGTTTGAAGCTCTCCTGGAAACTCGAGTTGGAATAAATCAAGGGACGCCACTATATTTATCACCTTTGGACCTTCGACCGATCAGGTCAAGATATTGCTTAAGTTTGGCCATTTCCTCGATGCCCACGTCCAAGGTCTCTATATAGGCATATACAAGGCCAATTAATCCGGGGAAATCCTCTCCCTGCAGATGGTGTCGTTCAACACGGCTTTGTATGTGATATATCAACAAACCTTCCCATTCATGATTTCCTCCAAAGTCATCTCTTCGTATTCCTGCTCCACACGTTCTAAAACCCCATTCTCGGGCATGGGAATGGGTGGAAAACAATTTCTTAGCTTTCTCTCTTTCTTTCTTGGAACTTCGTCTATTGGCGACACCGAGCCAGATGATGATGCGGTGGAAGATCCGAGTGCATATACGTTTTTGCGGAAAAAGAATTTTGTGAACGGGAAGCATCTCTCACTTGTGCTCTTTGCATGTTTTCGTCAACCTAGAGCGGCGATTAATTTATCATACCACAAAACTACATCACTTGCCTTTGATATAGGAATATAAAACGTCAAGGAGAACGTAAGAATGGCTCGCGAGAGCAAGACAATGAACAAGGCAAATGCAGCGTTCTCAAAGTCTGTCATCTGGACCTCCATGCTACGGAACTCAACGCGCCACCCGATTTCAGAGTTCGCAGGCGGTGGCTTAAACCGCATAGTCTGCCAATTGGTGGACTGTATATTCTGTATGGGCATGGTCATCAGATCAAATCATCTTTCATCAAGCTGTCAGACCTCGAAATGATCGGTGCTAGAGGCGTCATCTTGGTTAATTGATTCCGAGAAGATAACCAAAGGATCACGGATGAATAAGTGCGAAATATGCTTGGACAGAAGATCGTCAATGCCTTTGCCCCAACGATTAATGCAACCTCGTATGCTACACTTGAAGTACTGACCGTTCTCCCGTAATCGATTATATATATCTTTATCATAAGGCGGATCTGTATCGTTGTATTCTGGCCGATTGAGCCAATCATTGGATATATAAAGGTCGACGCTATCATAGCGTGACTTGGGTATCTTGAATCGATTACTTTTTAATGGCTATGCAGAAAAGTCCGTTGACTTTGGAGACATGTATCGGATGAATCGACATACTTTCAATCCGCGTTCCTCTTCCGTTCGATCATCAACACTGCCAGCAATTACATTCCATCGGCAATCGACGTCGGTAAGATAGCCCCGCCATATTGGACTTGCGGCTGTCAACGCCAACTATTGAAGAGTCTCATATCCCAAGGTCGTATACATTGTCTGGATTAGCTCACCATAATTGGGCCGATAGGTATCAAGCCATCGTACAGCTTTCTTGCATCTGAAACATCACATGCTTGGAAGGTCAGCTGCAGGCAGCAGCATCCCATTCCGAATCCCATTGCGTCTAAATAGACATGATTCGGCAATGCGGCTCCGTTTTTTGCCTCTATTCGAAGATAATGAGCACACAAATTTCTGGCCCTGAGATATTACCTGAGTCTTCTGGGTAGATTGACCTGTTCCATGGAATAGTCGGATCTATAAATGGTCGAGGCGTATTTTGATCAAAGAAGATAGGTAAGTTGATGGAGACTTTAGAACCTCGTCGGCTTCTGATGTTGGCCGTCAGAGTGCTGTATTACGATTAGACTGACATCGGCAGCTATGTATCCCCAACTTACGGGAAGCGCGCGTGTGGGTTCGTTATCTCCTCTGGCAGAAATAAACTGTGACTAGAAGCCGCGGTGGCCGGATCATAATACGGCTCCGTAAATTGACCTGGCACGCCCAAACGCGGGAAGGACGTGAATGACAACGGTATCTCATTGGGCTTCAGGTGCTTGCGGGCAAGGTTGCGGCTATTCGCCTGATGAGATCACATACCCTGGGTCGCGATCGAGACTCACCGGTAACGCATATTAGCTTCGACAGACAGAAGGTCGGATATGGATCCAGTGTATGGAGAACCAGGAGTCGACTCTAACATATATCGACCATACTCGGGATGGAAAGTGGGCACGGAGACACTGGCAACCGAGTGAGGTGAGACAACAACATCAGACGTGGTCTTACTGGTCTGGGCAGTCTGCATCAATGTCGCTTACAATGGAGCTCAATTTGGCTAGTATTTCCTGTTGTCTTAGGGATAACTTGGCATTCTTGGTCTCGTCGTCGAAAATGACGACCATATATTCAACCTTTTGGATTTAAATTCAATCACATTCCCGTGCAAATCAGCAAGCATACTTCGTCGCCCCAGAGCAATTCAAAACCATGCCTATCCTTGCACCTGTTCCACGTATTTAGAAATTGGGTTATTCCATGTGACCGAACGTGGTCAGCATTTTTCTTGGACTCTTCCCATGATAAGGGGGTTCCGCGTGATAACAAGCCCATTGACGATGGCTGGGCAGTGGGGAGGGAAGAAGACGCAATAAACCTTATTTAAATACTGAAGTTATGATTGCTAATACATGATGCCGAGCGCGGACGAATGTGCGCGTCGCGCTGGATGATAGATAGCTAAGCGATATCTTATCGGAAAGATGTCCGCGGCCCTAGATGTCATCGCCCTTCGTCACCCATTCGTCGCCCACTTGAGACATATTTTGAGAGCTAGAAGAACATGGCGAAGCGCTCTTGTCCACGACTCCTCCTGGTTGAATTGCAACTTGACGGAAACATCACCAATCTTGTCCTTGGATATTCTGAGTAGAGGCCATTTAGATTCGGTCAGCTGGCCGATCATTGACTCACTGGTGCGGGAAGTCGACGCCACCGTCCTGTGACTTGATGTACTCCATGATTTGCTTCAAACAATCTAGAAAAGCAACCATGGCCAAATCGAACCGTCTATTATGGAATAGTCGGCCAAGATGTAGGTCGCCTGAGCCATATAATTCGTAGGTTGCCTTATCACCTATTGTTCTTTCTATACGCGAGAATGAGCCCATGGGGATAAGACGATAGCTGCACATGGAAATCAAACAGATGGATTTTGTTTAAGTCTGGAACGGAAACTCACTGCTCAAAGGTAAAGTCAAGTTTGCGAGCAATGGTATACAGCAGTAGGAGCATCTGACCCCATGCAGCATTGATTTCAGCCCATTCAACCTCACATTCATTTTTAGGATCAATCTTGAACTGCATTCATGCACTTACCTGGACGCCGGCGACTCGACCTAATCGCAATCCATTGATGGTTCCGAACACTCCGTCATGCCCAATGCAGAACGCGTCATTATAAACGTTCGTGCGTTCCAGCTTCTCCAGTGTTGCCGCATCGGTAGCATATGCTGCACGCAAACTAGCAAGTTGGGCGGCCTGTTGCTCTGAAATAAGGAGCTGCTCATTGTGGGCTCGCCAGAATCTTATTTTTCTTTCTCAGTAGAATGTTACAATCCTGTAATGTAACATACTCAGCTTCTTCAGCCTCCAGTGCTTTCTCATCGAGTTCCAACAGCTTAAGCTCCTCTTCCAATTGCTCACGCTCGCGTTCCGCTTCCTTCAATTGTTCTATCATGTGTTGTTCCTCCAACTTCAGCTTTTCAATTCTCTTTTCAGTATCTTCTTTCGACGACCCTTGACTTTCCCGTTCTTTCTCCCTCCTAAGCTCCTTTTCATACGCAAGATAACCATCTCTTTCCTTCTTTGTTTCGTCAAGCTGCCGCTGCAGGGTCGAAAGCAAGGTTTGTGTGCATTCAGCACATAAGGGATGATCAATGTCTGTACGGGAAGAGAGTAAATTAAATAGACGGGCTGTCAAGCGCAAGCGATGAGAAAGTGGAGATGGATTGGAAAGTTCGGTGTCTTCCCGTTGCGGCTGCGCTAAGACCTGATTCGATTGGGAACTCTGTGGAAATGCTGAAGTCCCCTTTGTTCGGGCGGGAGAGGGCGTTGGGGACGGGATATTACGGATGACACTGTCTTGTAAGAGGACGAAAGACTCGTTGGGAAGAAGAGAGGTGTGCTGCGGCTGTTTTCCCCGAGCAACTGGCGATTTAGTGCCGGAGAGCCCATTTGGAGCGTTTAATCTCTGCCAGGAAGCATTGGGAGAACTGGACGAGTGAGGGACTGTATGGAGCCTTGCATTGGATGGCGGCGGCAGATTGGCCACAATCGCGTCATAGGCAGAAGGAGCGAGGTCTACCAAGGATGCGTCGAGCTACAATACCTGAGAATACTGATCTGTTGGGAAGGAAGAGGATACCTGTAGCGGTTCCTTGCATTGTTGGCAGACTATAGGTGTACTCATTGTTAGGACCGGAAGACCATGGCAATCTCCGGCCCGCCATTTCTTTTATGAAGGCTCTGTACACCCTCCATATATCTTGTCACGCGCTGGACATGCATCTTCTCATTCACGGCGTCTTCCTGGCTTCATACTTACTCCGCATAGTCTCCAGTTTGCAACGCCTTCTCCACCATACCCGTATTGATCAATAAGAACCAAGCATGGCTGTTATATGCATAGCTTGCAGCTTCAACGCCGTTCTTTGGCTCAAACGTGCCTTCTTCGCATGTACCTTTTAGTTCAAGTACAGCGGCTGTAATCCTCCTCGACATTCTTCTTACTCCGTTGCACGAGGGTAATGTTGAATCACCGACGTCCGATGCCTTGCTGAAATCATTATCCTAGACATCCTAGGGATGGCCACGCGAACCTTTGCCGTCATCATTGGCATTGACACGTACAAATCTCGCACAGTGCAGAATCTGCGTTCTTGCACGAGTGATGCCAAGAAAATCAAACAATGGCTTTTAAACGATTTGTCCGTACCAAAGGAACACATACGCCTGTTACTGGGTAGCGAGGCGACAAAATCCGAGGTAGAGGACACCATCATGGAACATTTGGTCAATAATCCAGATATTGAACACGGTGATGCCATATTCATATACTTTGCTGGGAATGGGAGCCGCCTCAGTGCTCCTGCGGACTGGTTTCAAGATGGCAAACCCGACGGGTTTGTAGATATTCTTTGCACCTATGATCACGACACGAAATCCTCCTCTGGCCAGATGGTGGGAATATCAGACCGATCAATGCACGCTTTACTTCATCAGCTTGCTGATGTCAAGGGCGACAACATCACTTTTGTCTTGGACTGTTGCTTTTCGCCACCTCAAAGTCGTATCAATAACCACCGTGTGCGCTGGACGACTACACTTCATGCTACACCCGATGACTTGTACCGAGGCCTCTGGTCGGCTGCTCGTGGAAACCCTTACGCCAGAGGCTCCGGTTTCTGCGAATTTCAACCAAAAACTCACGTGTTGCTTGCCGCTTGCGACCAAGGCGGCAAGGCTATTGAAAGCAAAAGCGGCGGCAACTTTACCAGCGCCTTTCTGAAAATAGCTTCTGATAACGCCCTCCATCGAACTTCTTACGTATATTTACATGACCTTCTGGGTCAAGAAACAAAGGGGATGCAAATGCCGATCTGTAATGGCCTAAATAAGAAAAAAATTATTTTCGATGCTGTCCCTTTCGTCGCTGATGGACAGTTTGTTCCGGCGGAACTTGACGACATGAACCAACTATGCATCGGAGCAGGCGCTGTCCACGGCATAACAATAGGAAGTGAATTCACACTACATCTGCACAATTATCGTGGATCAAAAAACCCTTCCCTTACCAATATCCGTGTCGTCGAGATGTATTCGACCTGGTGCATCGGCGAGTTACAGAGCGATACGATTTCCGTGCCAACGAAGACCTGGGCTCGAATATCTCGGTGGAATAACTTGATACCGTATAGAGTCAAGCTGAAGGCAACTTTTACCGCGTTGTTACGATACCTGAAGTTGAGGCGCTCTCTACCGACGAAAGCCAACAGTGGACAATCGAGCCTTTGTGGCTTCAACATTATTCGCGTAAATGACAAATCGCATGCCGACATGTCTCTCAAGATAGGTCGTCACGATATCGTCGTTGATCGTCACGACCAAATTTTAACTACAACATGCCGTCCTACGATTAGAATTGAACGAAGATCAGGAATGGATGTTATTAACGACGCTGCCCGATTCCATTTACATTTACATTCTGAAAACCCCGAGCATCCGCTAACTGATCTAGTTAAGATGGAGCTATACAGTCTCGATCCTCTTACCTGGCGTAGACGAGAACCAAACTTGCTTGTCGATGGGAAGGCCACGATCCATTGCGATCAATCTGCTATCTTCACCGCTGTCATACGCAACAAGTCGGATCACGATCTCTGGCCCTATCTCTTCTTCATGGACTCCAACTGCTATGGCATCACCGTTTTATATCATCCTGATCCGACTTTGTCCTCACCTCCACTATCCAGACACAGCACATTACATGTTGGTTCCGGTAAACCGGGCTCTGAAGCACTTTCGTTTGCCCTCGCGGACCGGAACCTCGATTCTGGATTCCTTAAATTATTCTTGACGTCTTCTGCTGTGCCGATGAATATGATTGAGAAGGGCCCTTCAGAGGAGTGGGCTCATTCAGCTAAGTACTTGGAGGTTTTCACTCACTCTTCTTCGGATAATGATGATGTTTGGGACACTTCTCTTGCTTGCCTGTCGTTTATGAAGGATATCATGTACTGATGCAATTCTCTTTATCTGAGCTTGCTTATCCACAATCTTCTTATTACTACGCTCTTACTAGTTCCTGGCACGTATTATTGGTATTATTAGTGTACTTGGTGTCAATATGTATTTCCATCCATGTCACGAAGCACGTGACGTGACGTTTCGTGCATCCCCGCTTGTCATGAAGGAAGAAGCCTCTCAGGAAACCGAGAGTCTCGTTAAACGCCTCGCTGGGCCATCCACAGGAAAGGCTGGGTATCTCCAACGATCGTTCAACACAGCAAGCATTTGATGGTTTTGCAGGCTTGCGAAAGACCAGACTGAAATCAATCGTATCATCGCAGATGCGTCCAAGGGCTCTAAATTCTATGAAGTGAGCATATCTCATTTTGCTTGATCCGTTATATTACTCCTAAACTGTTATCTAATATGTAGAACGAAAAAAGGAAAGACAAGGAGTTAACGGAACATATACAGCATATACTGAAACAGCGAGATGAAGTAATGAAAGGCGCCGATATTAGTACGCATGATAGTTGTTCATGGAACGCAATTTGATATTAGATGCAGAAAGAATCGAAACGTCCGTGGACCGGATGGTTAGTGAAACCATCGCAAAGTATATGTATACGTGCTGAATGTCTTGCTCAGCTGTCAGAGCTTGAGGCACAAAGGGATTTGTCTCAAATTATCATTCATGCAGACATGGATGCGTTTTTCGCTGTACTGTATCATTTTCCATTATAGGCCTCGATGCTTGGAATATCTTACTGTTGCTCAGAATGTTGAACTGCTCTTCAATCCAGAGTTGAAGGATAAACCATTCGGCGTGAGTAAATTCCCGAACCTGTCATCACACTCTGAGCTGAAGCTCGAGCAAAGGTCGGTCGTGGTGTGTTATCAACAGCATCTTATGAAGCCAGGAAGTATGGCGTGCGATCAGGAATGCCCGGTCTGTCCATTCGTTGCACAGTAACGGCGACACTTCATTTCTTTACAGCTTTCATCGCAAAAAAGCTATGTCCTGACCTAATTTTGATTTCCATGAACTTTTCAAGGTACACGGAAATGTCTGGCAAAGTCATGACAATATTCAAAACATATGACCCAAATATGTCGGTGGCGGGCTGCGATGAAGGCTATCTCAAGTAAATGAGCACATTCATGACCGCCCAGGACCTGCCTCATGTTTATGCGTAACAGCATTACTTCATACTGCCATGGGCATGATATGACTCCAGATGAATGTGTATCAGAGATGCGAAATAAAGTCTTCGAGGCAACTCATCTCACAGTCAGCGTCGGAATAGCGCCGAACAAGGTATTTGACCGGACTCTGGCACTAACAGTAAATTTGACCTTCTGCTTCAGATGCTGGCGAAAGTAAGTCGCATGCATAGATTCGACCGCAAGTGGATTCTAATATTTGTCAGATATGCTCTGATAAGGTTGATTTGTTCTGCTACTGATGCGCATTGATGATGATCTCATTCTTCGTTAGAATAAGCCAAACGGACAATTCCATATGTCATTTGACGCGAAAGCTATAACTGACTTTATGCGAGAACTTCCAATTCGGAAAGTTCCTGGCGTCGGGAGAGTAAATGAACGTATGTTAGATTCAATTGGAATCAAGGTCGGGCAGAGTTGCATCCTGGCTAATGGTCATCATTAATTAAATTAACTGCCTCCGCAGACGTGTGGAGATGTTTTCACGCATCGTGCCACAATTTACCTCATGGATAAACATTTCGGGCTCAACTTCCTGTTGAGAACACACCTTGGCATTGCCTCTAATGTGGTTCAACCACATCAACGTGAAGAAAGGAAGAGTATTGGAGCTGAAAGGTGTGTTCTCTACTTAGCATAAGTACGATATTTCTGATGTTAAAATGTATGTAGGACCTTTGCCCCCCTGAGTGATAAGCAGAAAATTCTCACAAAATTAGAAGAAATAGCGGAAGAGCTTGAAGAAGACATGGAAACCAATGGATGGACAGGAAGGACTGTTACGCTCAAGTATAAGCTTGATACATATCAAGGTAATTAAGTTTTTTTGAGGGGGTTTGCTCCTACACTCAAGTGCAGTGTTCACAAGAGCCAAGTCGACAGGCAAATGGGTCAAGAAGAAGGATGAATTATATACTGTGAGTAACCAAATTTAGGCGAGTTTGGGATATTAATGACAATGATAATGACATCTCCTTTCTGTTAGATAGGCAAGGAGTTGTTGATTCCGGAGTTCCCATTAAGACTGCGGCTTATAGGCCTGAGAGTAACGAAACTGAAAGATTTGCGAGTATCAAGTGAAATCGGTATCAAACGGGTACGTCCCTTTTCTGAGGTGTCATTAATTTTAAGAGATCATTTTTAGTTCTTCGAGTCGCTTAACGAGAGTTCACCTCGCAAGCGAGCCAAACACGAAGTGCATGAGCTGATAGAAGTGGACCAAGATTCAGACAACTGTTCTGAATCAATGCCAGGTTTCCATGAACACGACGAAAGAGATCTGGACCCGAGTCAGCACGACGAGGATGAGGGCGAATCCTCACGGCTGGAAAATCTGACCCCCGCAAAGCCGGGAAGAACGAAATTGGATGCTAAAAAGTTGAAGCCCCGACCACCCGTGTCTGCGCCAGCCCGTTCATTCCCGACTCTAGATATTCCGGACGCTGTCAACGATACATTGCCAGGAGAACGTGCGACCCGAGATCGCATGACAGCGCGTGCGACGCGGCCGGTTAGCACAGGTCAGCCCTCGTCCAGGGCCCAGACAAGCAAGCCACTCTTATCCAACGAAGAACCTATCGGTTGCCCTGTATGCAATAAACCCATTTTTACCGACAACCAAGGATTGAACGCGCACATCGATTTCTGCCTCAGCCGGAGCGCCATCCGTCAAGCGCAGGCGGAGTCTATCGCTGACCCCATCAAGCGTTCCAAGGGGTCCTCGAAACGGTAATTTAAGGACAAAATGTACCTTTACTGCGTGTAGTTCATCTATCAATCGATAATCTACGGAGTTTACTTTGTGGTCCTTCCTCTCTACTTTCCTCTGTGCTTCTTGAAAGAAGCTTGTATTCCTTTCCCGGATTTGATATCCTCCATACACGATGCATCAACTTCCTCAACTTCAGCAGCCAATTCTATTACACGTTCCTCCAACGCCCTTGGAACGCATACAACGCCTTCCTCGTCTGCAACAATCCAGTCTCCAGGCAGAATTGTGACAGGTGGATATACACGAGAAAATTCATCACCATCTGAGTTGGAGATAAGAAGTGGCACATTCACAGCAGAGGGTCGCGTAAAGTGCGACATTCCCAATGTCGATTGCGCTCGTGCAAACACAGGAAAGTTGGCGAGGCGGTGGTCCCCGATGTCCCTGCATCTACCGGAGATGACAACCCCGACAGCTTGACGTGCTTGTGCGCCGGCTGTCATCAGTCCGCCCCACACTGCATTCTTTGCCTCTATAAAACCTCGGCGGTTTAGTAGGTAAGACAAATGGAGGTAAAATTAAGCTCAACGTTGAGGGACATCTAATACGACAACAGATTTGGGTGGTACAGTGTCGATAAAGTGCTCTGTTAGTGTAGGGGCAGAAACGTCCGATGAGAACACCATTTTAACGGTATACGCTGGGCCACAGATGCGGATCGGGTCTAGACGATATGACCCTGGGGACATCATGTGAATATCGGATAGATGACCGCCATTGCGAACACCAAGCTTGACGAGGGCGTCTGAGATCGCGCAGGTAGAGTACTTGGACAAATGTGACATGAGTTAGGCAGTTGGACTCTTGGAGTACATACAGGAGAACGCCTAATCTATTTCACCTGTTCCAGTAGTTTCACCAACCCTCCCAGGAAGGCTGCTTCCAGTGCCCTGCCCTCTGGCTCCTCGAAAGGGTACCTAATGCATTCCTTTCGCTCTTCTTCGAATAGGTTCTTCTGACCACGCTTAGTCCCTTTGTACGTCACATTGGCGGGCGCCAGAGGGAAACTCAGCGGCAAATATACAATACCCACATGTGGCAGAAGAGTGGACAGCAGCTTGTCGTGCATATATACTAGAGATTGATCAGTGCACCGAAAAAGAATGAAGATGTAGAAACCATCATGCCTTGAGCATTATAATACAAGGTCCAAGGATCTACCATATACATACTTTCATCATAAGGCAAAAGCTGAGGTTCGACTGAAAAGCCCTTCGGACTGCCATAACTTGTACAGGTTGGGTTAAGATACCAAGTTCCATGCCAGACTATGATTTTTGTTCGGATAGCAGCATCTTTTTGGATGGCAGTCAGAGTCTCCATGATTCCAGGAAGAAATATGCTCAAGGTTGCATGCAGCGCAGCGTTAATGATACATATTCCCCTCTTGTGTCGATGATAGCTCCGCTGGGGGTACAGATTATCTAAATCAAAGTATTTTGTAGAGGCATTTGAACACAGGTCGTCGACAAATGTCCAGTTGCCAGCCATAGTTTTTTGGCTAAAATAATACGTCCAAGCAGGAGCAGGTACGGGGCCGCGATTGAGGATCAGTAAATCTGTTTTACGTGCCTGATTCATCCAGAAGGCGTTCTTGGTGCGTATACCTGTTCGTTGGTCGATAATTGGTGTTGTGAAGGCTGGATCGCGCGGGTTATTTGACGCATACAGAGTGGTAGAGAGTATGAACCGAAGAATGCAAGATTCATAGGCCGCCAGCTCGCGCAAACCTGGAACCTTCTTGACGCGGGTCGTTGACAACGAAGCTTCAAGGGCGCCATCGAGACACGCATGATGGAATGTACAGAATTCCGGGCCAAGGCATTTCCTGGATGTATTGAAATATTTTGAGAGATCATGTAGCCAAAGTGAGTGAAGATGGAAAGTAGTCTCAGGACCGACGAGCAATATCTTCTTGGCACGCAGCATCGAGCATAAGCTTAATACGTGTTTCAGTGATTTGCGCTCCACGGTTGGGCAGATAACACTTGGCGTCAAAGTCTGATCTGACCAAGCTCCTTGCTGAACGTGACAAGCCAATGAGTCTTGGACATCCCCGATGGCAAGCACATTCAGGGCATCGGAGTTGGAGCGGCCAGTCTGCAAAGTGCGCACAAAGCCCGAGAGAGCCTGATTTATGGCCCTGTCGACATCATCCCGAATATACCGTCGGATAAGGGAGTTGTGGATGGAGCTGGGCAGGAGACACCAGACGGAAAAGGCGGCTGCGGCGAGGAGTAAAAATCTGAATGGCGGATGGATCAAAGGCATTAAATTGGTTCGCGCTCCTTTCTCCACCACTTCGAATGCCCCGCCTCCCTTTCCTTGGTCGCCTGTTCTTTCGTGAATATGTTGCCCTCATCCTTGGCTTCTTCGTCCTAGCCCTCGAAAGACTCCTCCAGCTCGCAATCTTCTTGCTGCCAAAGCTCGTCATTGACTGGTTCTACCTTCGTTCTCAAGCTCTCTTTCGCCTTCTCGGCGGAGGCACATGGGAGAGGCCATCCGAAGAAAATTTGATGTCAGACCAGATCCTTAAAGCCAAGGATTTCGGCGAGCTGTGCGATTTACATGGATATATGTTCGAAGAACATGTCGTCTTGACCAAAGATGGCTACCTCTTGGGGTTACACCGTTTATCAGCCAAGAAAGGGGAGCGACCAGCTCACCCAGGGGCAAGCACAGGAAATCCTGTCGCGTACCTCCATCATGGCTTGCTCATGAACAGCGAAGTTTGGGTATGCTTGACAGAGGCCAGGCGCTGCTTACCTTTCGTCCTTGTGGAGCGGGGTTACGACGTCTGGTTTGGAAACAATAGGTGGATTTTTCATGGTCCATGCGTATACATATACTCATCGGTACAGAGGAAACAAGTACTCAAGGAAGTCTCTTCATCATAGCCCTACTGAGGCAAAGTTTTGGGACTTCAGGTATGTCCTACAGTCCCTCACTAGTCACTACTTATATTTTACTCGGAGCAAGCATTGACAATTTCGCATGGAACGACATTCCCGACTCAATACAGTATATCCTCGACATCACTAAAGTAAAGACGTTAAGTTATATCGGCTTTAGTCAAGGTTCCGCGCAAGCTTTCGCGGCGCTTAGCATACACCCACAATTAAATGACAAGATTAATGTATTTATTGCCCTTGCGCCTGCTATGAGCCCCGCAGGTCTAGCTGCTCCTTTGGTGGATGGTCTCATCAAGTCATCGTGAGTATGGATCCTCCGCAAATCTTCAGACTTGACCTTCTTGGTCCAGCCCAGCCCTCATGTTCTTGTTCTTCGGTCGCAAATCGATCTTATCGTCTGCAACCATGTGGCAGTCTATTTTGTACCCGCCTATTTTCGCAAAGGTGATTGACAGCTCGCTTCGCTGGTTATTTGACTGGCGTAGCGAGAATATTTCGGTTGATCAGAAGATTGCCGCTTATGCGCATCTATACTCGTTCGCATCGGTTAAATCTGTGGTGCATTGGTTCCAGATCATGCGCAATGCCGCATTTCACATGTACGACGACGACGTTATTTCGCCGATAAGCCGGTCCTTCGTCGGTTCAACTCCTCCGGCTCGATTCCCAACAAGGAATATCTTAGCTCCAATTGTGCTTCTATATGGAGATTCGGACAGTTTAGTCGACATCGACACAATGCTTTCACAATTGCCTGGCCATACTGTGGCAAGAAGGTTGCGAACGTATGAACATCTGGACATACTGTGGGGAAAAAATGTACATCAGGATGTGGTGCCTCTCGTGCTTGATGCGTTACAGGTGTACAGTGTCGAGTCAGGGATGCAGTCTAATGGGATGATAGCAAAGGGACCATATTAATATCAGTGTTACTCTGTAATTTTCACCGCTGCTGATGTTCCAAACGGGAGCTAAGTAACCGTGGTCCGCGCCATCTCAACCTTGGGATCTTCCCGTGTCGAACACTTTAACTTAGATCCTGCGGGCCATGCATCGCTTACTTATAAGCGAGGGTTGGAGATCGTCACGCCAGAACTTACTCCCCCAACTGCAACCAAGAGCATATGTGCGTCCAGGAATGATATTATACGGAGGATAATAGGTTTACGGGCCCAACTCTAGTTGCACAGCACAACCAGGCGTTCATGACTTTTTCTGTTATCCAACAGGCACATCCTAGTCAGAAGCGCAATTTACTATCACTTAATACGGAGGTCATTCTTCTCTTGCTGAACAAATGCCTCGCAGTGGACCTCATCGCTATTTCTCAAACATCTCGTCGATTGCATTACATTGCCATGTCTCTATATCTCACGCGATTTGGTGTCAAAAATGGCCTACAGGCAAAGGAAGTTCATCTCGAGGGCAGGTGCATGCATGCCTTACATGGCCTGCAATCCTCTCTTGCGATTCCGGGTCTGGATCGGTTATCAGTCAAGTTTAACGATGGGATATACTTTGCCCAAGAAATCCGCCATCTCATTTCGTTTATCTCACGTTCTGCGTGCATCCGTGAAGTGACGCTACACTTTGCAAACATTGACTCGCGCTGGGTCAATGGTCTTATTTCTGTCAGTTCTGCGACATGGCGCTCTGATTTGCTCAAGTTGCTCTCGATCCTTGTAGAGCGCAAGTGCGAGGTGCTCAATGTGCGGCTCGGATATTTCTTGACCTACGAAACCCTTATCACGGCCGAGCAAGACGCGGCCGTAATTCCCAAAAGTCGTGCTTTCATTGACCGTCAGATATCCGCTGTGTCAAGTCTGTTGGGCGTTTCTTTCACAGGGGTCAAAAGGAGGCTTGTTGTCCAGAAGCCCACATCAATGGACTTGCAAGATCGGTCGCTCCGAACATTCAGACTTCACTGCAACATATTCTTCACTCATACGTTTTACTCATGGATGATGGAGATGTTCAGAAAAACGCCCCTCACTTCCTTATCTCTTCAAGCGCTGGGTGTCATGGAAGAGGAGTGGACTGCGTTTCTTCGATCTTTAACCATCCCCACTCTCACCCACGTCGCGTTTATATCGTCACACATCCTATTCCAAGAAATACTCACTTTCGTCTCCCGCCATCCCTACCTGAACAGTGTGGATTTGCATCCATATTATCAGTGTTTCGTCGGCAAAGGACTTTCTAAAAGATGGAAGTTTGCGCTACCTGGTCTTGATTCGATCGGCGGTAGTCCGGAAAATGTGAAGCTTTTCCTCGGTCGCATACAGCCAACCCCAGCCATTCAACACTTCTCCCTCTCTCTTCCTGTACACCAACGTCCCTTTGGACTTGGCGACTTTGAATTGGTCGACAAAATGATTTTGACCGCTGTCAAGAACTATCATCCACACACCTTAACGCTCGAATTCGTCGTGCCTGTAATATCGGACGAACTGTCATACGAAGCGAGCAGCGGCTGTGGTGATTCAGGGGCAAGTGCCGCTATTTACGCGCACCGCAGGGTATTCCCATCGGTGGAAACCATTAGGTTCAGCTCGGACGAAAGCTTCGCATTCTCTAAATGGATTTTGCCTTTGCTTCCACTATGGCTAGCTACGTTTCCCTCACTCAAACAGGTCTCTCTCGCGACCAGTTGTCTTCCGCATGGTGCTGATAGGCAGCAATTTGTGGAAGCCATTCAAGAGGCTTGTCCTGGAGTGGACAACGTCTTGGTGGACGACAATGAATGCGTGCGCAAGGTCGCGTACTGGCTCTGAGAAAATGCTCTCTCGTACATGCTATCAATGCGCAGAACGAATATCTTCTTTTTCCCTGCATTATATTTCTTATCTCCTTGGGGCTTGACAATAGCATACAAATAGTATGCTTTCTCGGGTGTGCGGTTCTTTTTTCTCTGGTCTGCGGTATTTACAGGATCTATATTCTGCTCGGCTATATAATTATACGTTAGAATTAGATTGCAACACCATGGACGATAGGGTGTACATGAATGATCTCTATTTCAAAACAAACGATTTACACGGAGGATTTTGCGAGCCATTGATTATAGGCATCCATTACTTTCTTTTTCACATGCAGTTTTGGTGCTCTTCTCCCAGTCCAGATACGTGTCTGCTCGTAGGCTTGTTCCAGTAATAGGTCAATGCCTTCTACGCTTGTCCACCCGTATCCCTCTGCTCGTCTATCTTGTGCGAGTGCAAGTAGGTTTGTTATTCTACTATCGTATGCCAGTTCCAACGCGACACCCCCAGCGGGGGACAGATGTCCGGCTTTTAGGCCTAAATCAATTGGCTGAGGAATCTCACTCGACCTGTCCATCGCCGGTGTTGAAGATACTATTATGGTTGGCGAGGGGTATTGAGAATGCAATGGTACATTCAGCTTATCCAGAACGACTATCCGCAATAATGAATCTAGCTTCCTGAAATCTTCCGCGATGGATTCAGCCTGCACCCGTGAGCGGTTGTATATCAAGAAATTGATAACGCCGACTTGGTATAGTGCGTAGAGTGCTGCACGAGCGCTACCGCCAGCTCCAAGGATAAGTGCCGTCGTGGTGGACGTGACGGCGAGTGTTGGTGTTAGTGAGCGTAGGAGACAGATTTTGATTGCCCGCCAGTCCGTATTGTCCCCAGTCAGTCCCCAAGCACCCCCTGATATGGGCGTGATAGTATTTACCGCGCCTATGATACGTGCGTTGTGCGAGAGGCGCTGAAGGAGCGGTATAATATCACGGGAATGGGGAATAGTGACGCTTGCACCCCCAAACGACGGAGATGCCATGACTTCCCTGAGCTCTTCCACCGTTGCAGTTTCTTTTACCTCGTACGTGTATGGAAGGCCGAGGACACTAAAAGCTGTGTTATGAATGGCGGGTGACATGGAATGTGCTATTGCATTGCCGAATACATAATACTTTCTTGGAGGGAGGAGACCTACAAGGTGGAGTATTTTTTGACATTCATTGTATGATATTTGACCCAAAGCCGCAGGGTTTGGAAGCAGTGGATGCGATACTGGACTAAGGATAGTGTTGAGCGCTCGCGTTATTTTGCCCTGCAAGTATCTTTATTATTATGTTCGAAATACAAGGGCATGGCATACCTCAACGCCCACGTTTATTGCTATTAAAGGTATTGTACTTCGTTCAACGCTCGCGGCAAACTGCCGCAGGCTCATGTTGTCTTCAAAACTCCTCGCCGTGTTGACAATCTGGACAATTCCAACCCCCATCTTGACGATAGATTCATATATTTGCCACATCCGTAGACCAGTCCATGGCAGAGCACCCGTAAAATCGTGATAAGAACCTATTATTGTTGTGTTTCCACATAGGCGTGGTATGCTATCACAAATTTGGGCCGGGTAGTTTATTTCCAGACCCAGATACTCAACACCGAGTCGTAACCCGTGCTCGAGTAGAGAATTGAGACGTCGGATGGAGGATTGATCTTCGTCTGGCGGGGAGGGATATTTTCCACCCTGAGAGGTCGTGCGAACGGTGAATAGAACCGGTAGTGGCGAATGCCTCCGAAGGGTAGCAATCTGGAAAGAGAGAAAGTTAAGATCCCATGACTTGAGAAAGTCTATGCGGATTTCCCAAAGATCTATTCCAATTGAGATGTCATCTATCACTGGGATGGCTTGACTGATGTCGTCGTAAGTCAACGAAAGACAATATGTTCGATGACCAGCGGGATTTAACGATACTTTATTTGTGTCCACCCCATGTATGAACCGGAGTAAGCGGAAAATATCTTGTTCCACGGGCTTGAGACGGTAAGACTGATCGCCTTTCCCAGGTGAAAGTGGCGATGATACAGTGAGCGAGGCGAACTCGAAAGAGCAGCATTCTCTGAAGAGACCAAGCCTCTGATCCCATGCCGACGCGTCTATCTCGCGATGCAACGGACGTTCGTGGATGTACTCGAGTGTATCTGCTTTTTCCCTTAGAACATGGATAACAAGGCCATACTCTTTGAATCGACGGATAAGCTGACGATTCGTATCCGAGTCGATGACACTGCTACCGCAAGCGATGACCTTTTCGGTTGTATTGTTCGGAAGGACGTCAGCGAGAATGTCCGACTGGGCCTGTTGAAAGGCAGCCAAACCTTTCTGCTCGACAAAAAATTGGATAGGTGTTTGATGTCGTCGCTCGAATATTGCATCGGTGTCAAGCACATCCCAGTTCAATGCGCGTGCTATAATGGTTGCCAGACATGATTTGCCAGCTGCAACAGATGATTAGTATGACACATAGTGACAACATATGTATTTGAACCTCCGGGTACACCTATAAGGGCAATGCTGGCTTTTCTAAAGAGACGCGTGTCCGGGGACAGAGGCGGGCTCGACGAGAACATTCCTCAATGCCTACAGTGATCAACCCCAAGATTGACCGTGCTGATAGCTTGCTTATCTTGAAAACTCAAGTACTGCCGAGGGAAAAACAAGAACGGGTAATGAGCCAACCAAAGGTCATACAAATGGGACTGGTGTAGGCGAATGAAGGGCAGGAAGGTCATGTTTCGGAGAATTTCCTTCTCCGCCAAAAACATTGATATAGTCTTACGCTGCCACTCATACCATCACTCTCTGCTACTTCCAAGAGCTTAACCCGCTGCCAAGCCCCCTTCTAGGAGTGCAATAGGCGTCGGCATTAGGCTCGGGATTGCCACCGCTAGGTGTCGAGGACCTCGAACTTCCCGACGACTTTGATTGAAGCCTTTCCTTGAAGTAGTCAGCCACACTTTTGGTTGACTTTGTAATTTTGTCTGCCGTAGTAGTCTCATCGTCCGGTGTTGTCGATTGTGTTAATAACGACGACGACGAGGGTGCAATTCCAAGGATCTCAGATATTGCCGTCGTAGAATTGGATATCATCTTTTTAGCTGCAATTGCGCGTGCTCTATGTCTGCCCACAAGGTTAGCGGTACCGCCGTATAAATTGACATTCTTACGCTCTATGACGGGGTATTGTAGATTGAGTGGACTCGTTCGTTTTCCGTTTTTTCGACTTGTGTTCCTCATGTTTCTGTTTCCGATTCTTTCCATCCCCCGGTTCACTGTCTTCCTCCTCTATGATCTCCTGCTTGTTGTCTTTCTTTTTCTTTGCATCATCCTTCTTTGCCTTCTCTTTTCTCTTCTTTTTCTTCTCACTTTTCTCTTCCACACCATCCGCTACTTCTTCAGATTCGCCTCCCTTTCCCTCACTGACAAACCCTTCAACCTTCGTTCCTTCACCCTCTTCTTCGCTGTTGGCAGCCTCATTTAGCCTTCGCAACAAATTTTCAAAATCTCGATTCTGCTTCCACGCGATACCGTCTGGATCATGCACGTTTGCGGCACCGATCCCCAGCATATCTAGCTTATGGGCTACCTTGATATGCGATGTTCTTCCATCTCCTTCAACTCCGAGCCCTTTGCCCGAGTCCCATCCGAATTTTGCGAGATAGGCGGATCCAAATCTGGATGCGTCTGTTCATATCATGATAGGTTCCGGGGCAAATATTGAAGAACCAATTAGACCAAACGTCCTGCGGGCAAGCAAAGACGAACCATCTGCCCAGGAGAGGTTTCTCGGGTCTGCGCCAATGCGCTGTTTTATTTTTCTGCCCGCAAGGCCCATCAACTGGGCTGGTAGGTAGCAATGCTGAGTAAGCGTAAATGACAAGTACAATACAGAATCATAGGTTCGTACACCAAATTTCCAGTTTACCTTCCGATTTGCCTTGGGCAGCCTCTCGAGCTGTCTCAACTGCGAGTTCAAAATCAGATTCATCTCGGAGTGACACCTGTCCTCCATCTTCATCCTTGAACTTGATGCTAAGGCCCGTGAGTGACCTCTCAAATTTGCTTGTTAATTTATCCATGAATTCGGCGAATGTCGTGTCGGCCGGTATTGCCATTCCACGAACATCTTCATTATAATGTATCTAATATTAGACGGTCAGTCGCATGCAATCTGGCATTTCATTACAACACACTTTGATACGAATTTTTTGAATGTCAAACGGAGCTTCTTCGTAATCTCCACTGCCATACCCCTCCTCTTCCTCCTCATATACCCTCGGATGACCGCGAGTAGAACGCCTTGTGCTCTTCCTTGTCTGCGATCCGCCAACCGGTGCACTACGCAGTCCAGACATACGACTCATGGTACTATCACGTTGCCGGCCACTGTTACGATTCAAACGATAGTTATTCGATGCAGGTACAGGTGGCGCTGGTGATATTGCAGGTCCTGGTGTGCTCTCAGTGTCACCATAAGAGTCGAGGTAACCGTCATATAGTTCAGTAACACGTTTATCTGTTTCCGTAAGTACATGCGCGGCAGGAAAGATAAATTTCTCAAACCTTTGTTAGAAGTACTGGGAGTACTCTCATGTATCGGAAGGATATCGAGTACAGGTGGTGGGATCCGCTTACTTGGCCCTCTAGCCAAACTTGCTAAGCCATTAGATCGATCAGCCGAAACGGTATTGCTGCGGCTGAGGGTAGGGGCATTGCTGGCAGAGTCATTGGATGGATTAGACTTCCTAGAGGTACGCTCGCGAAAATTGGAGGGCACGTTGAGGATGGTCTTGGAGCGCTCGACGATAGCTGCTGTCTTGGGGACGGAATCAGTATCTGGTTGTTGATCAGCCTCCCATGCATGCGGAAGAGCTCGAAACTCGCCAGTCCGTTTGAACGTTGCTGTTGTAGTGCTGCGTGCAAGACTAACAGGGACAGGGTTGATATCAGGTCGATCAATAAATATACCACCTGGAGAAATGCCCTGTTTCAACCGAGTTACGCCAGAGAATTCAGTATAAACGTCAATGGGATCGCTAGCTGCCACAAGTTTCTATGAAGAGGGCTGAGATTTATTTCTTTAAGAAAAACGTATGTCGTACAGCTTTCCCCAAGTAATCCTTGGTCATCGCATTCTTCAATTTTTTCTCAGATGGGCGGTATATAACCCCGACAGGCTAAGCCGATACATCGTCAACGAAGACTGGGGGCGTGAAGGGTGGAGTTACATACGACGCTGAACACTGTATAGCCATCCCCCTTGTCACGAATTGCTTCGTCAATGACATCGTGCTGCTCTGTCACTTTCAATCCGCTAGCTTCCATCATACTTTCAAGACCCTCTTGTACGCGGTCCATGTATATCAGGCAAATGCCCTTGTTAAAGAGGATCTCGGCAGCATGCAGCTGGAAATTAAGACCGAGTTGTTCATAGTTTCTGTCATCGATGCCCCCGTCATCTAAAGCCACATGCGCGCCAACAAAGAAACACACATATTCTGATTACCTCTGAGATACAACAGGGCGTCCTCAAAATTCTCCAACGCCAAGTCAAATTGGCTTATCAGGAAGTTGGAGACACCACATTGGAAATAGCTGCCATGCATAGATGAGTTCATCACATCGACAGGCACATGTTTTTCCCAATGTACTCACGCAATGGCCAAGTATTGGTCGTGGCTAACAGCCTCCGCGAATTTCTCTATCGCGCTCTCGTGTTCACCCAGAGTAGCATAAATAAGTCCCATGTTCGTAAGTATCTTGGAGGAGTCGGCGATTTGCTAGTACGAAAGTTTGGCGGAACGGTAAGATAAGAGGCTGATATCTTATTCCATCAATACGTACAGAGAAGAGTTCCAAGGCCTTGTCAAAATCCTCTTCATCGTACGCCTTCAGGGCAGCAGCCCAAGCCTCGAGTTCGACTTTAAGAGACATTTTCAGTTTTAGTGATGTGGAATAAGGCCGAGTCGGTCCTGAGGCCAATACTAGGTTTATTGATCGCACTGCGATTTGAGCGTTCCAGACGCAACAGACGAGCGCTTGAGCTAAGAATGGGAGGAATGTACAATGGCAGGGCGACTCTATTAAGTAGCCATCGTTGTTGACTAGCAGACGTTGTCAAGGCTCGTTGCGCGCGGGCGATAAGGAATTCTGAGGCGGTGCTGCGGATCGCATTATGGCCGTTGTCATGGCTGTGCAGCAACGGACAGTAGTAAGGAAATATAAGATAAGTATGCATGCGATATTATAAATTACAGAGTGGCAATCCACCCAAGTGTCTTAATACCCTGTTGGCCGTGCATCTGACTTCGATGTGTCGTATGCTCGTATGAGCTTCGCCTGGTCCTGTTTGCCTGCAGTCTCCGTCTGGCTGAACGCGAACCCGCGGTTGCGCCGCATTCGCTGCACGGCGCGGACCTTTTTTATTGCTTTCTGGAACCTAAGAACGAATCAGTCTAAGTCTGTGTTCATAAAAGGTAACATACTGCTCCTGCCGAGGTCGATAATCGGGGATGTTGTATTTTTGTAATTCCTGAGCAATATGGTATGACAATGGTTGGTACGTCCGCCGGAAACTAAGAAAACCTCAGCCTCGAGCAACCTAAATCGAAAGTTTACTCACTATTTCCAGGCAAAGTCTCTTGCAAGGCAAAATATAGGAACCAGGAGTAGCATGAAGTAGAATACGCTATTGGTCCATAAACGGGGCACGATGCCAGCATATTCTGTGGAAAACCCAATAGCAGGAGCAACCGTCGCATATATCGGAAGGCAAATCATGGTGAAGACAAATGAACCAGGTATAGCTAGTCCCCAGATGAGATCTCAAGTGCAGTCTGTCACCATGTAACACTCACCAGCAACCGTATACTTTGTCCATATGCTGTCAAATTGTTTCATTCAGTTCAAACGATGGATTGCATATGAAATGACGTACTCCGATATCAGAGCAGCTTTTCCTAGGACAGTGAGAAGCACTGCAAGGTAAAGAGTTGTTCCCCAGATCCAATGACCCGCGTCCAGGCCATCTACCAACTTGAGATCCCCCCAAAATAGGATAACGGAGAATCCAAATAAGATCTAAGACGGTTGGTTGATGGCAAAGAGTTCACTGTATGCCTGGACTTACGAGACTGTGATACAAAGCGTTCATGACCCATAGCCAAAAAGCTGTCTTCGTGAAAAACTCGTTTCTCTGACCAAGGGTATAAAGCTGAGGATATCGGTCAAGCATTCGCGCAGACACGAATTGGTCAAAAACGCCAATGACAATGGGAGGAAGCACAGTAAAAATAACATTATAAAATGATAACGTCCATGATTCGTATGCAATTTGTCCGGAAAAGTTGTTGAAAAAGGAGTACTAGAAACCCATTAAGCAAGAATGCGACTGAAGATGCCGGGCACATACCCAGAATTGAGTCATGTAGAGAACAATGTTTTTGTAGAAAGAATCTGTTGCGATGCATTGACCATTAGATGGAGAACATAAGCAGCATAGAGATGACGCACATAGAATAAGTTTTGACAGGCGGCGGTAGCTCCACGCGCCATGAACAAGCAGGAGTTTCTTGAGAAATCTGAATTGGGAAATGGCAACATCTGCTGAACGTGCTGCTTGGAGACCCTAGGCACCATCAACATCCACCGATTATCAGCCAAAGTCTACCATACCTCCACACCTGAAATTCCAACGCCAACATGGGCAGCCTGAATCATGCTGACATCGTTAGCACCATCGCCTATCGCCAAAAGAAGGGAGTTCATGTTCTTCTTGACAAGTTTGACGACTAGTGCTTTCTGCAAAGGAGAGACACGACCTGCAATATCATGCGTGAAATCCAACCACCAAATCATTCCGAGGCTAGACTCACAACAAATGACAGCTTTGCACATGATTGCAAGTTCAAGGAATGTCTTTGAAATGCCCTTCTCTAACGCAAAACCAAGACTTTTGCCATCTGAAAACGTGGTGAATAACGAAGTCGGTTTTAATATAAGATGGCCCTGACCTATAACCAGCGCCAAATCTTCTAATTCACCAGTACTCCTCTGGTTTTTGATAGCGGAAAGTCGTCTAGTGATGAAATCTTGCGTATCACGCGAATTTTCTTCATTAACGATCACCTGTAAAAGAGTTAACGGTTACCGTTCCATCGATATGGTGACGGAGATACCAACCAAATTCATTGACTCGGATATCAAACGACATGACATGCCAATATTAATGGCTGTTTCTTGCCTGTCTCCAGTTAAAACCCATATCTAGAATGAGATTAATAACGCCGTATGTGTACTGTTTGCATGTGCGGCTTACCTTAATCCCAGCCATCTGTAACGTATGAATAGTGTCTGGAACACCATCCTGCAGCTTATCTTCAATAGCTGTCGCACCCAGAAGAAATAGATCCTTCTCGATCAGCTCAGCTGCTTGATCCAGGGCTTCGCCACGTCCATTAATGGTCGTTGCTGCCTGGTCGTAGATTCCAGCCCACTGTCTGTATTCTTGTTCGGGTATATCACGGTACGCAATACAGAGGGTTCGCAGGCCCTCCGAAGCGTAATCCTGTGAATGGTGGTACATAAGTATAATCACCCAGGTGCGTATCTGATAACGTACCTCAAGATGTGCAAGAGTCTTTTCTGTGTATGGCTGACTTTTGCTTAATCGCTCTAAAATCACGGTGTCGGCGCCCTTTGTATAAAGCTTGATCTTGCCATTCGGTGCACGGATAACAGTAGACATTCGCTTCCTCGTCGAGTTGAACTCGCATACATTAAGGATTTCGAATTCCTGCTGTTGTCCTTGGATATTAATGAACACGGATTTTGGCTTGCGCATCTTGATCAAAACATGTAAGCTAATATGAAATGAGAAAGGTGTTTAGACTTGCATGAAATTGATATCCCAAGATCTCCGCCCCAGCGACTAACGCTGCCTCGTCCGGACTACTGGCCTGGAACACTGTCTTTCCATCCCTCACTTCAGGATGACAGTATGGCAGACAGCGAGCAATGTGAGGAACTCATTGATAACGTCCCGGTGCTGTGCTTCTCCAATCACCGCCGACGAACCGGACGCAGCATCTCGGAATGGGTCTGCACCTTCGTTCATGAGCATCCTGAGTTCGTCAAACGTCCTCCAACCCTCTTTGCCATCCTCTCCTTCTCGCTTCGTCTCATCCACCAGGTCCGAATAGACCACACCTCCTATACTACAACATCGGAACTCCATTTCGTTTCTCGTAAGAGTCCCCGTCTTGTCGCTGAAAATGTATTCTATCTGACCGAGCTCTTCGACGAGCGAGGATGTTCGGCATAATGCCGGTGTATCGGTACGGGCATAGTACATGTCTAGGTCGAAATTGATGAAAAGAGCCTGCTGGAATTTGACGACTTCCATGGTGACGATGAGAGATATGGGAATTAAATTGTTGTAAAGGATGATGAACGTCAAGATGTCTGAGGGCGAGAGTCAGAGAGCTATCAATCAAATACCAGTTTGCAATGACCTTCTATGAAATATTGTGCTGAAATGTGTTCAGAATATGGTTGAACTGTAACGAGAATGCACACACCTCGACCAGATAAAGAGGATGCTTCAAATAGATACCACTGCTGGCTTGAAAAAAACCAAGTCCGTATACTGCTCCCTATCGTGGAACCGATCGATAATGCTAGCAGGAGAATGAACAAAAACACGATTTGGAGGTTGACTTGCTTTTCAACAGCGGTCCGTTTGATAGGTGCCGCCCTAATAAAGTAAGGTCGCAAAAGGTCGCGAAACAGTGGTCACTCACGTAGCGTTGCGCATCAACTTGGTTTCATGGCCAGTGAATACAGCAAGGCCATACACCCACGGAGTATTCCGTATTTGCGCGCCACGCAATAGTAACTGATCTGGACCCAATGGCACCTGCCTCGGTAGGCCGCCGTCAGTGATGAGATCCAATGTTCCCTCGTAAGTATACAGCGAGTTATTGGGATGTTCGGATCGTAGGGAGCCGTGCAAGGACAGAACGGCAGCGGGGGTGACAAGTTGAGCCGTAAGAGGTGATGCTTGCTTAATCTTAAGGTTTGTCTCGCTGTTGGACTGAATTGGACTTGGAATGTGAAACGACGCAAACACTCACCCATCTAAATTTGAAGTCTCGATGTAACACAGGCCTTCCGGTTCACTAGAGCTCAGCAAAAGCATATCTGCCGGTATAGGACCATCGCTCTCCAGACGAACCACGTCGCCGACTCTAATGTCTTTCCATTTCGTGTCCGCGAAAGTTCCTTGTTGCGTCAGAGTCTTTGTTTTTCGTGAATTCAGTTCAGAATCGGATTGATGGCGTTTCTACGAAGACGTGATATCAGAGGGATAAGCTGAATGATTGTACTTACCAGGTCTTCTTGGACCTCCTTGAAAGCAGAAGCTAACAATACGACCGCCAGCGGTACAATAGTAGTATATTGATTAGTTGGCGATACACCCGGTATTTGCTGGATGCACGCGGTGAACAGGAAGAACAAGTTGGCATATTTGGAAAATTGTTCTAGTTGATTGCGATATGAGTGTCAGAACAAAACGCGGACAGATGAAACCGACCAAACAGGAATTTGGGTACAAAGGTGACAAGATTGTACTTGCTAGTTGAGATGGAATTTGAGCCGAAATCTGCGTTGGCAGCACTGTTATTGAGCGCGACCATCCGCTCGCCTATCAATTGCCTCTCCTTCTCCCATGGCCATTTCCACTTTCGCTTGGGTTTTGTGAGACGTCTGTCCTCTTTCTCTGGCCCAGGAAACGATGCAGAGCCTTGAAAAGCAGGCGCGTTTCCCGATTGCGGTTCGTCATCGTAGAAGTTCCAGGTCTGGGGGACACCGTTCGCAGGCGTTATCTGTGAAGTACCAGCAGGTGCTGCGGCCGCATGTGCTAACGGGAGACCACTCTCCTGCGAACGCATGGCAGAATCAGAGACATTGTCTTCATCGTCGTCGAAGAAGGGATCAAGGAGCTGTGGAGGCGGAGGGTAGGCGTTGTTCGCTGGCTGGTACTGACGAGTAGCGGGGTTTGCCTTTGAAACCAGCCGTATGAAATCGTCATTCATCTCAGCAGAAGCGCAGCTGCGCTTCGCCCGGCGTTGCACCTAGCATATTACGTAATCTACGCGATTACGCTCTGTTTGGCAATGTTTACCTGTCGCGATCATCTCCCATTGCTGTAGTGCGATGCCAAGGCATAGCTTTACAGCGCTCAACTCGACCTTTGTTGTTGATGCAGAGTATGAATTTGTCAAAGAACTAGGCCAAGGCGCATACGGATGCGTCGTCGCTGCACGGCATCGCCGATCGAACGAGGTTGCGCCATCAAAAAGATCACCAACATCAACAACAAGGTATGTCAACGCTATGCGTGAATACACGTCTGACTTGCCCGATTCAGCGTATCCTGACAAAGAGATGTCTGCGCGAGATCAGGTATTTATCACTCGCATCGCTGACCACAATCGTGTGCTCAGACGATGTCCAGGCTTCTGCATCATTTCAGAGGCCACAAAAACGTTTGTATGCTTTGACCACCCAATGTGCTCCTGACGATCGTTCAGATCACCTGCCTGTACGACATGGATATTGTATTTCGACCAGACGGAGGATTTGATGAAGTCTATTTATACGTACGTGGTCACACACGATTCTGGATCGCACCTCATGTAATGGTATCAGGAAGAGCTCATGGAGGCTGATCTGCACGCGATTGTTGTGCTTTCTCTACTATACCCAATCTAGTATTGACCAGTTCCTTAGATCCGTTCGGGGCAGCCTCTGACTGATGCTCATTTTCAATCTTTCATATACCAAACCCTATGTGGATTGAAATACATTCACTCTGCCAATGTTCTGCACCGAGATCTCAAACCCGGTAACCTTCTTGTCAATGCTGACTGTGAACTCAAGATTTGCGACTTTGGTCTGGCAAGAGGTTATACCCCTGGTGGAGGAACTTCTCGAGTCGCTGGCAATTCCGGTTTCATGACGGAGTATGTCGCCACGAGGTGGTACCGTGCTCCTGAAATCATGCTTAGCTTTGCCAACTACGTGAGTGAGTCTTCTGAAGAAGTGAATGCGGTTTTCAGATGTTTGACAGAGCACGGCCATCGACGTCTGGTCGGTTGGTTGTATTTTGGCAGAATTGCTAGGTGGAAAACCCATTTACAAAGGCCGAGAGTACGTTGATCGTCGCTCTAAGCGTTATTTTAACTTATTGTCACGGTCCAGCTACGTCGACCAATTAAATCAGATTCTTCATTATCTCGGCACTCCATCTGAAGATACATTGCGACGTGTTGGTTCTCCGAGAGTAAGCATGCGTTCAACAATCCAAACGCCCATGGCCCATGTCATCCTAGGCGCAAGATTATATTCGCTCGCTTCCCATCAAGCCTCGTATACCCTTCTCAAATATATTCCCAAAGGCGAATCCTCTAGCGATTGATCTCCTTTCTCAAATGTTATGCTTTGACCCGGCAAAACGGATCAGCTGTGAGCAAGCTCTGAACCATCCTTATTTCCAAGTTTGGCATGACCCATCCGACGAGCCGGTCTGCGACTCGGTAAGCGCATATCTCTGAAATGCGATATAGATAATGACTGGCAGGCAGATATTTGACTTTGGATTTGAGGAAGAGGACACGATCGATGGGATGAAGAGGCTGATCGTACATGAGGTTAATGAGTTCCGCGCCGAAGTACGAGCGCAAGCGAGAGCCGCCAGTCAGATACGTAGACAAGACAGGTACCAAAACTTGCGCTCGAGTCGTGTTTGGGTTGTCCTGATCCTTTCAACTTTAGCCTTCCTATACCCAGCCGGGATGAGATCATTAGCTCTCCTATTCAGGAATACGGTCCCCATCCAGGTGCAACATCTGGCTATACCCACCAACCTCCTGGACGCCCGCCCAGTCCCATCTTTGATGATCCCAGCGCGGAGCTCGAGCGTGAGCTGGCAGGTACGCATTTGGGACGATAAGAAGTTGTACCAGGGAGTGGTCTTCGGTATCTGTAAAATGTGCGTCATGTAAGGTCAAATTGCAAAGATATTTTCCGTAATTACAGATCGACTAGTTTTACGGCGTGAATGAACGACCTGACCTTGCCTAGATCCTTCGACAGACCATCATCAGACTCAACACCTCCACTGACATCGACAGCCCAGGGTTTGACACGAGCAATGGCGTCCGCCACATTCTCAGGATTCAACCCGCCAGCGAGAATAATCGGGAGCGGGTACGTCGGCCGTGGCGGAGGAGAGGAAGCGAGGCTGGCACTACTGCTACTGTCCACGCTGCCTCCCCCTCCGTGGGTCACGTCCAGGATCGTCCCGTCCGCAGCGCCACTCCAAATGGAGACCTCCCCAGTCTCGACTACCTCCCTCGCGAGCTCGAGATCGACGACCTTGCCGGAGCCACCGCTCATCCCGCTCCCGTCCGCACGGACGCTGTCGAGGAGAACGTGCTGGTGTTCGCCGCCGCGCGTGATATCCCGCACGGCCGTGGACGAACCGGACCCGAGACGGTCGCGGCTGCTGATGTGGAAGACGCGGATGACGGGGACGGGAATCTGTCTCGCCCACTCGACAGGTTCCGACCCGTGCAGCTGTACCATGTCCAGCTGCGCGTAGGCGACGGCGTCCAGGATCTCGCCCAGACTCGCGTTTTGGAACACGCCCACGACGAGCGGTCGAGAGAGCCTGATGAGCGAGGAAGTAAGTCTGTTGGCGTGCGTCGTGAGCCAGGGCGTGGTTTCGGACAGGGCGGGTTCGGGGGGTTCCGGTTCGCCGTCGGTCGAGGAGCGGAGGGAGCGAATGGCAGCGCAGATGTCGCGTGCTGTTTCTAGCGATATGTAGCGCTTGGAGGTGGGTACCAGCATCAGGCCTAGCAAGTCAGCGCCCGCTTCGGCGATGGCGACGGCTTCTGCTTCTGATCTGACACCGCATATCTTGACTCGAGGAGGGTTCGTGCGCCAGTACGGGACTGGGGAGGGTGACTCAGACATGGAGAATAGGTCGCGGATAAAAGCCGTTGTGTCTTTTGCGCGCATGAGGCTTTCACCAATCAACACGGCGCCAACACCCTCGGCTGCATAACGCATCACATCTTGCGCGGTTGAGATGCCGCTCAACGCGCATAGAATGACGTCCGTATCCTTGACCATGTCGCTCAACATGCTCGTCGTGTTCATGTCGACGTTAAAGTCGTGCAGGTTGCGGTTGTTCACGCCAATGACTTTGGCAGGGAGAGATAGAGCGACTCGCATTTCTCGTTCATTGTTGACCTCGACGAGAGGTTCCATGCCCAACCCGAGACTGTACTTGTAGAGGTCGCGGAGGAGGGTTTCTGGGAGCATGCTGACGATGAGGAGGATAGTGTCTGCACCCCAGAGACGGGATTCGAGGATTTGATATCGGCTGAGGATAAAATCCTTGCGAAGGATGACGGGACGGTTGGGAAGATTGGAAACGACTTGGCGAGCATGGAGCATGTCTTGCAAAGAGCCCATGAACCATTTTGGTTCTGTGAGGACGGAGATGACGTGTGCGCCCGAGAGGGCGTATGTGAGCGCCTGCGAGGCGGGGTTGGTGCCCAGCGAGATGGGACCCTTTGAGGGGGAGGCGCGTTTAATCTCTGCAAACAAGGCAGGATGAGCTGGTGTGGACTGTTTGATGCGGGGGACAAAGGGGATCAGAGGGGGAGCGGTATGGAGTTTGTAGAGGGTCTCGAGATCCTGGAGAGTAGAACCAGGAGTAGATCGTGCCTTTGCAACGTCGTTGAGTCGCTGGGCGTGTATTTTTTCCAAAATCGAGGGAATCTTTGCAGCATTTTCGGGTCTGGAGGACAAGTCTCTGGGCAGCGCCTCGAGTGGAAACGGGGGAAGAGAGGCATCTTGGACCCTGAATTCTGGATTTTCGTCCCAAATGCCGCCCTTGAGGGACAAAAAGTTGCGAATAAAATCGTCGCCATGTTCGGAGAGGATGCTTTCTGGGTGGTATTGGACGGCTTCTAGAGTATACTTGCGGTGTCGAACACCCATAATGACGCCCGATTCTTCTGTGACAGCGGTGATGGCCAAGTCAGGGGGAAGTGAGGTGTGTTCTGCGCTGAGTGAGTGGTAGCGGATGGAGGAAAAGGCTTGGGGGACGTTTTTGAAGCATCCACGGTTATCGTGTCTGATTTTGCTGACCTTTCCGTGCATGATTTCGCCAGCATAGCTAAAGAAGGGATTGGGAGAGGAAGGGAAGAGGAAGGAAAGAAACTGACGTGATCTTGCCTTGGTAGAGATCGACGAGGCATTCGAGACCCATGCAAACGCCGAGGACAGGAACTTTGCCTGTGAAGAAAGCGATGGCATCCTTGGAGATGCCCGAGTCCGTCTGTGGATGGCCTGGACCTGGAGAGATGACGAGATAATTGATTTTGAGTTGAGCAAAGAGGGAAGGCGAGATTGCGTCGTTGCGGATAACGGCGACATTTGCACCGAGGAGTGAGAGCTGCTGAGAGAGATTCCAAGTAAACGAGTCAAAGTTGTCAATCAACAGGACATCCAGTTGGCCCGTCAGTTCAGGCGGCAGTGAAGACATGACCGACAAGCCGATTCTCACCCTCTCCTCCACAATCACCATGGCCATCAACCCCTGCTCACACTTTTTGGCAAAGACAGCTCCTCTTCGAGCACATATAGGCGCCCAACATCAATCCACACCTAACATGTGCACAAGGCTGTTCGCCCTGCTTCATATCAAGGCATTCTCTTACCTACCTTATAAGCGGTCCCCTACCCTCAGCCCACTCCTCGGCTACGTTCCCTTTTCCACGCCATGGATTTTAGAGAAACCTTTCAAGAGCTTTGGGCTGGCTGTGTCTATCTGTTTGACAAGACACGTGGTAGGGAGCCTTCTGCTGACCGTGCTGCGAAACGTCCAGGTTACTTTGAGAATGCCTTTTCAAGACCTCGTCCGCCTCAGAGATTCAGGCGAGCAAAGGAAATACCCTCTTCATCCCGATCGCCCCCACCCAGATCTAAAAATGAAAAGGACCCTTTGTATGTACAAGTAGAAAGAGAAGTCAATGTTGACGGACAGAGACAATGGCTCGGGAATGTATACGGTCTCGAACTCATGCACATGGAAAGGAGTGAAGGTCTGGAAGCACAGTTTGAACGGGAGTTGGTAAAAAGAGGATATGCTCCTACGCGAGGTACGTTGTTACCCTTCTTCAGATTTCCTCGTCGTATTCATCTATCCCTCCAAGCTCTCCCTGAACGGTCTCGCGATCCTGAGAGACTGAATAATTCTGCCCAACTAAGAAAGCCTGAACCGCAGCCTTCGTGGTGGCGCAATATCTATAAACGTTTGTCTCAAAGCGATCCAGACGCCGAGGAGCCACCATCTTTGTCCAACACTCCTCCAAGGTCAAGAAGGATCTCCCGTTCTCGCCGATCTCCCAGGTCTGGTCAACAGCCTCTCGTCAGCAATTACCCCGCCAATCTCGAGGATCTTCCCCCGCGGAGCATACTAGGAACGTATCAGCGGCAACACAAGGAGGGCCAGAGAAATCACAGTCCGCGAGGCCCTGACGTTGACGGTGATGTTTTGATGCCACTACCCAGAATTGCTAGTCCAAGCCGGTCCGCTCATCGACAAAATCTGCCAATGGTGACAGTTGATCGCGAATCCATTTTGTCTCTGGCAGTTAACCATCCATTTCCGTCCGTAGAAGGTAATCAAAGTTATTTGGCTCCCGTGTCTAGCCATGCTAGCCGCTACAGCCGAGCTGATAGTCTCTTGGGAAGGTTGTTCCCCGATACTATGACAGAAGGTGATTCGATGAGCATGACAGACTTTGGAACTGTAGGCGATGGTACCCAGTCCATTTTGTCCATGTCAACAGACGCAGTGGGGCAAGCTAGGAAAACTCCACGCGCTCGTTTAACCACCAACACGCCGCAAATCATGACCAGAGGGACTGTCCTTGATTCCACCGGGCCGAGAGCTCTGCTTCAGCCTGTCCCTGAGCAAGTACAACCTTCTCAAGAGCTGCCGGATCCTTTAGCTGCCGAACTTCTGGTGCCTGATCGCACGAGCCCACTAAACCAGACGTACAGCGATGAACGCAAAGTTAGCATCCATCGGCGACCTCTCCCATCCCCTCCATCACTATCTCCACCACACGGGGCAGAAGAGCTTCAGCTTCCGGTCACAAGAACCATTCGACACCGTACCAGTCGTGATGATTTGGACATCTTGCCGCTAAAACACCCAGGCAATTCCCATGACCTCCGGCGCAGCAACGCTCGAGCGAGGCCCCGTTCGGCAACCAGCCCTCCTGAGGCGCAGCATTTTTCAACTATCCATTCCTTTGAGATCCCAAGGGTGCCTGACCACACGTATGCCGCACTTGGCCGCCCCTCACCACAGAATACTGCCGGGTCACTCTCTTCGGGACAAATATCACCTAGTCACTCATCCAGCAGCATGCTGCTCAGACCTGGCCTATCAAGGAAACCTGTGCCGCCAATGAGGGATATTGGCTATCAGGCTGCTTCTGACACTAGGGGTTATAACCCTTCAAGGACCCCTGAAAGAAATCTTGTCCCAACCCGTCACCGAACCAGGGATGCACCGGCTCAGTCCTCATCCCAATTAAATCCACCTTCACCACACTCACCGTCTTCATCTCGCGCATCGCGCCCGCCCTATCCTCAGGCTGCGAAGCCATTCAGCACTATCAATAGACTGCGCAAGCATCAGGAAGGAAAGCACGCTCGTTCTCCTGTGTCATCTGATGATAATCCCTCGTTTTCCTCACGCTCATCGCAAGCGACTTCTGGCGCTTCTCGATCTCCGACCCACGGCCACACTAACGGATCGCATCATGGTGCCAGAACCTGGCGAACCATAGATTATCCATCAAGTTCGTGGTATATTCCTGTCAATCCTGACTCTTGATTTATCACGAATCTCATCTCACGACATTTTTCACGACCTGCAAAATCTGACGTACTCATTGTCTTGCTTTTTTCTTTTTCTTTTTACTGTACTGCTTGGTTGTATTATGGTGGACATGTGTGTATTGCACCTTGTAATTTTTACCGGATCTCGCATCACATTCATTTTTCAGGCTGAGCGACGCGAGCGAATCAACGGGCGTTGCATCGGGTTTATCTGACGACGCGGCCCGCCAGCCGCCCGACTATGAACTGATAAATATAAACTAGTTTGGAATATGTAATGGAGACGTAAGAATAAACGATCAACCACTCGACACCCGCACAAGGCCCAGCTTTCCCGGTTCCAATCGTGCCACGTATCCATCTATAGGCTCCAGCTCGAAATTGCTAATGGCATATTCCGAATGAACGACTCTGCGTGCATTGATCTTTCGTAGCATCATGCGCATTTCGCTTGTCCTCTCAGAGTCGGAGGACAGTTCCGAGTCTTCCGACTCTAAATGGCTCGTACTATGACAGCTTTTCTGACCCACCCGTAGCGCGCTTTCAAGAATGACAGGGTCCATCACCGGAACTGTCACGTCCAAAAGTTCCTTGCCTAGTCTTCCCGAGCGGGAAAGCCATTTATGCTGTTCGGAAGAGGTTGGGTTGAATAAATTCACGCAAAAGTCCAGCGACTTCTGTAATTCAGATTCCGAGAGACGACTGCCGATGTCCGAAGCTCCCTGTATGACTAACTAGATGGTCAATATCATAGCGCGTGTTGACAGGGTTTACCTACCTGGTCTGAGGGATGCGAATGCACGATCATAATTATCCTCGCTTATATCAGAAAGAACGTCGACATTCTGCGCTCGGATCTGCTTGTAGGCACTGAGAACAACGACCTGAAATCTGCAAATATATTTCAGTGGCTGGAAGGGGGGATGCAAAGCCGACTCACGCACCTCGTGTAGCTAATGGCCACGCGCCTTGAGTGCCATTCCGCTGCTAGCTGTTCTGAGCAATGGCCACGGATGGAAGCGCACACAGATAACGCGGCAGATAAGGCTGATGTAAGTGCTAGATGTATGCCACTCGAGAAGAAGGGGTCAATGAACGCTGACGTTGAGAAGCTTAAAGGGGGTGACGGATAGAGAATTTCATGACCGACCTCCTGCATCGCCTATTATGCGATAGCCGTTCCCTGAATAAGACGGTGCCGAATAGCTGAAATTGCTGGCGCTTCTGATGCTTCCTTGGGCTAATCTACCATGAGGATTCACGAGGTTCACAAGGCCTGGAGCAAGAGTAAGATTAGATATATAACGGGACGCCGTGCTCGAAGCATGTGGGGAAGGAATGTGCTCGGATACGAAAGGCGATGGGAATAGCGGCTTCTTGGCACTTTCATTGTACGTTCCTTCGTTCATAACTATGCCTATCGACGTGGTTCCATCATGAAGAGGGATGAACCATGCCCAACCAGATTCATCTGAAAGCTGATAATTGAAGTACTCGCGCAGAAGGAAATCGGTATACTCACCAGTCAGCGCCTCAAACCACGGTGCGCCTTCCCTGGCCGTTCCCTTGCCATAAATTCCAACATTGGTCCAATATCCCCAAACTGCCACATTTCTTAACGATGCGTTGAAATATCTATTCTTCAAATATTTGGTAGACATGATTCCAGACCTCCCAGTAGCATCAATCAGGTAAGAAAACTTTGTTACTCCCCTGATTGACACCGACGGCGATGCATCATCAGTTAATTCTGCACATGGACGAAATGGAGAGTGCGAGGGGGTAGATGGCGGCGAAGGTGGAGATGGCGGGGGTGTGTGCGACCATGTAGCAGATATAGGCTTCGTCGGATCGCGATCACAAAATGATATACTTTCGACCCTGGTACGTTCATAGACGCTCACGCCACAAGATCGAGCGTGGTTAAGTAGCATCTGGTCAAACTCAGAGCGCACCTGTAAGACATTAATCTTGTATACGCATGCAAATATGTGATACGTACCACATTCCAGGCGTTGTTATTGTGGCCAAGTGCTATAAAGTCTGTATCTGGAAGACACTGAGCGATTGGTTTCCAATAACGCAAGGCATAACGTACAACCCTCGCGTTTGTATTGATTGAATTTGATGGCAGATCCAGGCTGAATTTACTAGCACGGTGAGGGGGTGACCACCATCTATGTCTAATGCTCACTTTGCATACAAAACCGTGATTCAGTAACTTCTCTTCTGCTCCAATATAGCGGAGATAGTGGCGAATTGAAGGAATCAGACTCTCTCCGACGTGATAGCTATGGAGCGGACTCGATTCTGGGATGAGATGCCTAGGGAAAAGACGCACCGAGGGAATTTGGTGGCTTCGAATAGTGTCACTTGAAGGCCCTCTCTAGCCAAGGCTGCGGCTGCATATGAACCAGCGGGGCCCCCGCCAATGACAAGTATTCGAGAGTGCTATGGAAACGTATAAACGAGAATGCGAGCGAAGAAATGCGCCTCCCAGATACCTTTGGTGGGAGGTTAGACGACCGTCGAGACATGGAAAGAAAAGGGGTAGCGCTTATCGTGGCAAGTAAGAATGGGGCACTATATACCAGGAAATGTCGTAGAAACATGTCATCGGTCGTATGATTCCTAAATCTGGTGAAGAGCGGCCATTGGGCAATCCATGTAAGCAAGCGAACTCCTCTTTCCGTCTTGGAGAAGTAAAGTTCCAAGCTTTTGTCTTCTTTTTTCACAAGACTAGTTTTGCTCTCAGGTCCAGCCCCGGTGACTACGATCAAGACAGAGAACGGTTTCTGCCTTGGATGCGATGCCCTCCGCAACAGAGCGGGATGGAAGAAGGAAGCGATACAAATCGTTTTTGGCCAACCATTTGCTTCGCTTGAGCTCCACGTGGTCTTCTGCTCGACCCTGCCATGAATGTATGATGGCGCAGTGCTGGCATATCATGCACGTTCGGGAAATGCACGCAGAACCATCGATAGAATGCTAGGACTTGGTCTCCAAGCTAAGCAATGAGTTAACCAATAAGTTAACGCCAATCAGAAGAAGATGGGACCTCGGAGGAAAAAGTGGACGGTAGCAATTTCACGAAGACTTCCTGTGACTAATTGGCCAACACCACGGAATACTTCTTTTATTCGCGTCACCAAAGTGTCAGTAACCACCCGCAAAGGCGGGTTCGAAACCACAGAAGTTTCATCTCAGAGATTTACGTGGTATCCGATATCGGTAAGGCGCACATGGCGCACGAGCTCCAGGATAGGGATTAACGGAGATGAAGAGTCATATCTCCGTCAAAAAATCAATACACGAGATGCATTCATGCTCCTACTGGATCTTCTGACCTCAGCGCAATCATTCTGCAGGGTTAACGCCGCCCATCGCGGTGGCACTCTATTTTTCCCCGTGAAAAACGTAACGTAGGGAGTGAGCACTTATCTCTAATGAGAGCGAAAGGGCCCGAGTGCGTATACGGGCATTAACATTGGTATCCACATGCCACGATCCGCGGATTACCTCGGTCGACATGGGTAAAGAGCTGCAAGAGCTGCCCAAAGCCACGACGTAGTTACAAGCTCAGGCGACGAGTTTCTAAATAAACGTCGACAGAAAGTGTCAGAGGAAATTAGACTTGGGCTCTTCGGCCTTGTTTGGACTTACTTCATGGCCTTGAGTTTGAATCAAACGGATATGCAAACGTGCCGTATGGTTGACAAGATAGAGTTCGTGTGACACGATGTGACGAAACGCGTTCGTGACGCTCCTACTGATGCACAAAGCTAAATGCATCCTAAGGCGGATGATTTAGCAACCGTTCGCAAACTGATTGCCTCACTTGACTTCGCGAATGATAATGTACAGCACCATAAAGACATTTACAGTAAGTGGTCAATCATAAGCACGAGAGCTATATGTTTACCATTATTCAGCTTATATCAGTGAAACGATTCTCGCATCTCAGTCTACAATCTTGAACATCGAACCTCCAGTAGAGGTACTGGTATATGTAGCAAAGAAGATTCTCTTCCCGAACTTGGCTCAAAACATGATACCACAACTGCTCGATGTCGTAGCCAACGTCGAGTTTTATCGTCAACGCATGCAAGTGCAGGCGAAGAATGCCCTCAAAGGAAAAAATTCTCATATGAATGAAGACAATAGCAAGACTATTTCTTTAAGCAACGACGATGAAGTGTTCCTAGAAAAGCTTGAAGTTTCAAGCGATTCTTGGAGACAGGTCTACATGACTATCTTGTGCAAATGTTGTCATCTTGTAAGACCCTTCCTTCTCCCTCAAGTGCTTTAGTGATTTGTATTTTTCAAGGATTTGTATCATTTGTGGACAGCCAGTCCACCATCTATGGTTGACTTTATGGTTCGCTTTAACGAATATTTCCCATCCCTCAATAAGCATTGCACGCACGAATCACCGCGCCTTTTGCATCAAATGCTTAGCACGGATGAAAGGAGTAAGTTCAAGCAGACGGGATTAAGTATCTCTGAATTTGGGTACAATTCTGCCCAGTGGGTGAAAGACAACACGCGAGAGGAGTCAGCTTCCTTGCATCGACCATCCGCTTTGATTGACACTTCCAACTTGACAGCGAACCTTTTTGGACCCTGTTCGACACCAAGGAATTTCAAAGAGCTTTCCCACCTCCCTGCGCTGCAAGACATTTGGTGAAACTGATATGTAAATACCTTGACTATGTCGCGTCCGTCGTGTTGAAAGTAGATGGAATGTTAAAGATATCAAGGAACCTAATTTAATAAATATTCCAAACTCTTAATCCCATTGTATACTTTTTGCATATTCTTTGATGTTGGAAACAAAACTGTCCTGAATTTCATTGCCCACACCAGTCGCCACTTTCACAATAATTTCATTCAAACCAGTTGATCCTAAAATGTCCACATGGTCGCTCGTATTTGCTCCACCACGTAGAATGGAAGACATTGGACGATGTGGAAGCTGGTTCCTCGTGTCAGTGCACGTCAAATGCATAACAGTCCATCTTACTTCAACGGTCGTGACTTTAATTTTGGCTGGATTCCACCGAGGCCTCCTCCAGCCTTCCACGCACATAGCGCCTAGGCTCAGCAAGCTGACGGTTCCGTCACCCTCACCCATTTTCACACCATATCTGACCTATGTACAAACGTCTGCGACGTTGTCCACTTTGGATTGGCAACGTACTTTTGGGTTAATGGTCTCATCCGTATACTCGGCGTCGATCCAATTCCTTCTGACGAGTGGTAAATCCAAGCGATTTTCGGCATAACTCGAGCATCTTGAACTTTGAGGATCATCGCACACAACGTCGATAGCGTCTGGGTTGCTTTCTTCTTGTTCATGTTCCCCACGCGCGTACCTGCGAGCAATCACTTTATGGTCGTGTGCTTCAACCATCATCACAAACCAATATGATCTCTAACTCCCATTATTGCACATGATTTCAAAGAATGCACGGATGCTCACTTCGGTCTCCTTCCCGTGACCATAGACGCAATATATCTTCATCGAAGGCGCAAAAGGGAGTCTTTTTCGCGATTATTGGACCATTTCCATGTCAAACTGTTTTTCTTACCTGACCTCAAGAGGATTCGTCCATTTAGTATGGTCCAGATTATTTTTTTCCAATGCATCTTCATTTCTTTCGATTCCCCAGGAGTAGTTAGTCCCAACATTTTCTGTTTTGCATGTCTAATAGGAGTGAACACCGGTTTATTTTGGACGTGCCTGAAAGGTGGTGGGTGTATGTTGAAGGATCCATGTGGCCGCGTCATCTGCAGTCATATTCCCAATTTTATCTGCATCGCTAACATGCAATGCAGCCTGGGCTTCGCGAAAAGCAATGAGAACACCATGAGTATAGGTTGGTTCTTCGTTATCATCTGGTGCAAACGTCGTGTTACCCCAGACTGCATTTCCTCCCTGATACCATGAGAATGGTACAGCAAGACGCATGAACACAAGTTCGTACCTTGAGCCACATACTAGCGCTACCAGCCCAACTCCTGAAAAGTTTTGCACGTTCCTTTCGAGAGAAAAACCGCTCGAGAACTGAAATGATCAACAAGGGACAACGAATCACTGATTAAAACTCGTCACCATACGATCCTGCTGGATGCAACTGTACAGTGTCCTTCATCTCCCCGGATAAGAAAGCGGACATGGCTTTAGCCTTAGTCACGTCAGTTTCTAGCAGTAAGACCAATCTTTTTGATACATACAACTCCCTGCCAAGATGAAACGTTAGGTTCTGAGACACAAGAAACAAATTCACCAGATGAGTTCCTGCGACAGAGATGTATGCTTCGACATGATCCTTAAACACATTCAGTGTCTTTTGTGAACATCAATTACGTTGACAAACCTCAACCCAGTTTGTCCCGCCTTTTCCGTGGAGTTGCGATTCCACCCATTTGAAACTAACATTCTGCATAAGTAAAGACGACCTCAATGATACGCCCGTGTTATGATACACACAAATACTAGTCGAAAAAGTCAGTCGAGGAGACGATGAGACAATAAATAGACTTGTACCAATAGAACCTGAATAGAATGTGCGTCAGGGACTGACGAAACTGGTGACGGAAGAAATGTATACTGTAGAACCCATCGAATGAGCTACGATGACCACTTTATTCCTTTGTCGCATTCTGTACGGCATTGGTTCATGGATGAAAAGACGCATCGACGACATACCTAAGCCCTTCGATGGCGCTCTTAAGCTTCGAGAAATATCCGTCACGTTCTTCAAGATTATAAAATGAAAGTCTCCAATCATATGGTGCAAGGTAAAGGTTGTTTGTATCATAATTAACGACTGCCAGGTTTTCGACGATTTTGGACCTGAGTCGCGATCGTACCTGAGCGACGGTTCAAACACGGCGGAAATGACATTACCAAATCCAATATCCTTGGATAAAACTGCTCGCTGCGTCAATGCCTTCAGCTGCCCTGATTTTTACTCCTGGTGGATCAAGGCCAGTGACAGGATCAAGAAGCATGGCAGCTATCCACCTTTCCTTATTGAGGGTAACTTGAGAAAGCATGTTGAATCCTCCCCATAGCTTCTGACGGAACAGGGGACGATACTCAGGAGAAGTGGACCAAGATTCCAAACTCTGTTATCCATAGACTGACATTGAGAATAAGGATACAGAAGAACTCACTGTTGAAATAACACCTGGAATGAGAATAACTGGATGTTCGGCCGCCAAACCCCGCCCCTTCATGCGTTCTCCCACTTCAAACTCCCTTCCGTCGTTGTTGAACTTCCAGATATCCGGAATGTTACTCCTTAGCCGCTGCCATTCCACGTCCAACCGAGAGAAATCAAGGCCGGGAAGTGCAGGAATGTTAAAATCATATCCTTCAAGCAACAACGATAGATGAGCTTGCAATTCTTGTACTTCTGTTTGCTGGATCGCGGCAAGGGCTAACAATACGCCAACTGAGGTGCGATGTTAGAGCTGAGTGACCGTAATACATCGGAAGACAAACAGAATAACCCGAGAGGAAATAAGAACCTTCCTGAGAAGTATGGCCTTGTCTAGTGCAAGAATTGGTGGATGTTGTGGCATGTGAGAAACAAGCTGGGTCACCTTTAGCTTGCCAGCATCATTGTTCGTGACAGATGCGGTGGGGCGCGTTGACGAGTTATCCTGATTTTTCCTTCGTCTGAAAAGAACCATGTTGTGATAGATATTAAACGCGAGAACGATAATATAGTGTAGTACATGTGATTGTCTCGTCACTCATTGCCCCCAGGCCCATGGACTACGCTGAGACCCCGCTTGGTGAGCCAGGCTCTCGAACTCTTCTGCACGACTATTGCTCGCATCAAGCGTGTGACCATGTCCTCCTATCCGTTCCCCACATTCCGGACACCTCGATGCTTCCATGGCACCCCCGCACTATCAAGCCGTTAGCTGTATCTCGATCTAGTGCCATACCAAGTACGCACCTCAGTAATGACAAATGCATGGCCGTTCCGGCAGGCGTAGAAATGGCCAGTATGTGCTAATGAATCGGTGTCAGGACCTTATACGTAACAAAAAAGGAAGAGGTAACGCACAGAAATTGAAGGCCTTTACAATCGCCATTTTTTCGTCGAGAGATACCGGGCATAAAAAGTATCAGACTTCAGAGTTTGTTCCAGGTTCTTCCACTCTTCTTGGATGGCCTTCGCTGGTTCATAGAAATTTTCCGACAACCAACCACCAGGAATATCGCTTTGAAGAGCCCTTGTATGTTCTTTCATCGTCTCAAAGATAATTTGCTCAGCGGTAACACCTTCTTCTTTTGCCCGATCTGCGTACTTCAATCTCTGCCCTTGGTCCCAAAGTCCGCATTGTTTAGTCATTTCAATGTTGACACGACATTTCTCCAATTCGGTTCGGAGCGACAGGAGCCGGGTCCTGGTCATCTGCCGTCGACTACCCGACTTCTCAGCGATTTCATGTGCGATTTCGATATCCCGCTCGCATGAAGATAATAGGAAAACCCCATATATTCCCCATTCCATGCGCTCTGAAGGCGGATAGCTGGCTGAGTCCTCCACAGCCTTGATCCATGTCTGGGCAAGCTCCACAAGAGTGAAGCGAACCTGCAAAGTCGCCCAAATGGCTTCGACGAGGAACCTCTGGTCTGCGCGTGGCTGCGGAACCCCCACGCTCATTCGAGCTACTCGCATGGCGTGCTCTTGCGGACGCCTAGGTGCATGTGCTGGATCGGCGACAGCCTTGTCTAACTCTTGTTCGTACAAGAATGAGAAAGCTGCTTCCCAGGCATTAGTGTGAGCAGATCGAATATCGCAAACGTCAGCAGCATCCTTGTAGACCTTGGTCAAGCCTCTGACAACTTTCTTCCAAACTTGGACGACTTGAGAAGAGATGCTGAAAAGTTTGGCGTTCGGGATAATGTCGTCAACGGACACTGGACGTTGGTCCTTCTGGTCGAGAACGGCCTTTCGGGCTTGCTTTCGCGCCTTCTTTTCTTTCTCGTTACTTCTTATGGTGGGCTTCACTGACTTGGCCTCAGTAGCCAAAGTGTGTTCCATTTCCGCCCTGATAATCTGGTTCCAGGATGCTTGGACTTTATTCATCCTGTTGGACATGTGGGAGATAACGTTTCTTTCTAACACGTCCAGGTTGGCAGATTTGAATACTCGGCCATACCGTGGCGACGTAATCGCAGCGCGGCATGTAGGACACATGGGAGGTTTTCTTCGCTCCCCGGCATGCTCGGGAGTGGTCAAGCCCAGCCATCTTTCTTGCTCGGTCTTCGTGTAGTACTCCCCGATGCTGCAAATACCATCAAGCGTCTCTACGGTAAAGACATGGCGGCAAATCGGAAGCGTTATCAGAATGTTGTCGAGGGATTCCTCGTCCGCCAAAACATCACGAAGTTGGAGGTACAGGATGAGATCTACAACGGTCTCCTGTAATTCTGGAGGCGCGCATGTAGGGCAAATTTGGATATCGCAATCCTCACCACATACTTTTGCATTCTTAGAAAAGAATACAACACATTATTGTTGAACTTACCCGACGGGCAGCGATGTCCACACTTCAGAACTTTATCACACTTCCTGTCACAAGGAAGGCGGGTACAAACCTGTCGCGAGATCAGTACTGGTGGAGTGAACGTACACATATACTTACGGAGCCACACGGAACTGGACAGACATGGTGTGAACACGTCCTAAAATAGTAAAATGAGCATTTCACTGTTGTAGAATGGACTATCGGGTTACCATGTACAAACTTCCTTACAAGGTTCACAAGGTGTTGAACAGTAGTCTGAACAGCTACTATGGGCGCATTGTTGCCGACAGGCTTCACGGCATATCGTCACGCATTCATGGTCCCGTGAGCAGTGCAAGGTGCATTCGTGACCGCAATAGAGAGGTTTCTTGCATGTATGCTTGAGATGTATCGCTCTCTGGATTTGTCCGATCCCATCCATTCGATTCTCGGCTTGGCATTCAAAGCATGACGCGTTACAATTACGTCCACAGCACTCCATTATACCATTGCAAGGCTGAGAGCAACGGTGTTCCGAAACATCGGTGCTACAGGTAAGCTCAGCGGTATGTTCACAACTCGTGAGCTGCTTCGTTACGATGACGTCGCAACTGAAGGAACCGAGATCCTCCATCATATAGCTTATACGGACCATCAGTGAACTAATCTATGGAGCGGAGACCTGACAGACCAAGGAACGGAATCAGCCACATGACCGCAGGGCAATTCGACGTGTGGGATTGGATGTAGACATTGCCCGCATTCTACAGAACATTGTTTAGAACACGGATGACCTCTAATGCAGAGCCTTCTGCAAGGCTGAGAGCAGACGACAGCAACATGATGAGTATCGTCAGGATGGCACTGAACGAACGTCAGGAAGCGAACGCCAGTACCGCTACATTTATTTACCTTGTAAGGACAGACGTGGCCACATTTTAGTCGATATTCACAAGGTCGCAAACAGCCGCCTGACATGCATCATTAGTCCGTATGAATAACACACACGCAAGTATTCCACACCATCAGGAGCGAACCGAGGTAATTGGCCAGGTTCCGATATATAGTTGATTATGTCTGAATGACGGTGGCACGCAACTGGGAATCCTTCGCCTATATTACCAGCGCGCTGGAGTTCGTCAAGGACGGTGCTCCACATTCCACTCTTGGAGGCGAGCTGTGCGGCATTCCCCAATATGAACAATCCATGTTTAGCCCGAGAAAGTGCGACTACGAAAAGTTGACCAATGACACGATCGGCTTAAGAGGCTCCATACCATTTGTCCTGTTTTCCGACTGCACACCGGTCAGATCAATCGGTTTAAAAAAATTTGTCCCATACTTTCAAGAAGCCGATAGTGCGCCTGAAATGCCCCCCATCATCCTCGTCGTCGTATCCCCCGGCATTCCGGACCAGTGAGAGAATCACGATCTATCACCGTGAGCTGCAGACACTACATCGACAACACACTTCTTACCTTCGCTTCTTCTCCTTGATAATTGTCGACAGTGCGCAACCGTACCTAGAAAGAGTTACGCGAGACTTAGGTCAACGTCAAATATCGTACCCTCTTGGTGACTGTATATGTTCAACTCGAGGCTCTTCAAATTCATCCTCGGCTTCGCGATCCGCCAGTTCTTCTTGGTCACGTTTATCCAAAACGACGGCAACATCCCGTGCCAATGCATCTCGTACCCGGGCCAGTTGGCCAAGGTAAGCACAGAGAACTACTATATCGCCATCTTGTGAATAGCATCCTTGCCTTGTGGGAGTGAGTTAACCCTAGTACTACGTGTTAATGTCTCACTGACCTGAGAAGGTACATAACCATGTCTTTGATCATTTGCACCTTTTTTTTCCAGATAATAATCAGTGACAGTATAAGACAGATACTCATACCTCGTATGTATTATATTTACTGCCAGAATCCTCTTCGTTCCCATCATTCTCGCGATGCTCATGTGTCATGAAGAAAACTTTACGAGCAAATCCACGGACGTTTGGATATTGTTTGACCAAATCGTGGTCTTCTAAACCTGGATATAACGCAAGCCTATGAAAACAAATGGAGCAATTATCAATGCTACATTATAGGCAAATACCTGATCAGTTGTGATATTTCCGGCCTCATACGCCGTTGAATGTCGATACGAGACATTGGGAAACCTGACTTGGACAGACGCTCCATAAGGGACATGTCAAACTTATACAGCAGACTACCACGCTGGCTGTCAACCGAGAGTTCTGTTTGCATAGTTAAGGAAATATTCCATAAACCATCTACTAACTTACTATAGTTATTGAGGGTTGGCCGTAGTTGTAGCGGGTCGCCTATCATGATGAGGTGTTCAATGGAGGGGACTAGATTTCCTAGAACGTGCGCCTCCATGACTTGCCCTGCTTCTTCGATGACGAGTACTTTCGGTCCAATACCCTATCTCAAAGGTATGAAGACAGATAACGCGGTAGACAAAGCAGTAGCTATTTACCCTTAGCAATGAGGCGTATTTTGCCGCGCCTATTTCACACATTCACTAAAAGGCGAAAAAGTGAGAAATAATTTACCTGTAGTTGTACAACCAATAATATCAACCTTCTGCAGAAGACTCCGGCGAATCTAATAGTTTGATTTCGGGCTCTTTGAAATTTGTGAAGCGACTGATGCAACGTACCTCATTCTTTCCTTCATTGACGAGCTCCAGAAAAGCTTCATGTTTTTTGCGCAGATTTTCAAACTCTTCCAGCTGGCTTTGGAATACATCTTCTCGAGTACGTTCCCGCCAGAACCGATCCAGTCTCATCCTTTCGTTTAGTGACAAATCCCACATAGATCCCTGAGCTAGTAAGTCATCTAACGGACGATCTGTTGTGGGAATCTCTGGGATGCCATTCATAGAATGTTCGACAAAGAAAGTCAAAGGATCCTGTATGTCCGAAAGGTGTAGCACAGTTTCATCTGGAGTCATATAAGGCGTGGATATGTCCGATTCACTCGATTCTGGCGAAGTTGGCCTCTGTGGTTCTTTGGCTCTGGGGAATTTCAATCTTTGCCAATCGGCTTCCTGCTCCGAGTCCGAGTCCGAGTCCGATTCTGACCTCATATCGCCCGAAGAATCTGATGAGTCGGAATCTTCGACTGCGTCAATGGACAGTATATTGAACGTATTCGAGATTTCGGGGGAGCTCTTTGCCAGCTTTTCCCGGGGGGTATTCCTGGTAGGAAGGTCAGGCCGGGTCTTCAAAAACTCCAGATCCTCTCCACGTAACCAACTCCCATACGTCGTGTAATCAGTAGACCATCTTGAACCCTGCTTCCTTGCGGTTTGCCATCCAGCGGCGCCATCCTCTTCCTTCGAGTGAGACCAAAATGACAACAGAGCGGTGATCCATGAAGGCGGATTAGAGATGTGTTCGTGGTGCTCGGGATGCTGTATCTGAATGTACGCTGTAATATCGGATGATATTATTTTCCTGTGAGAAAAATCTTTCACGAGCGAAATAAGCTTCTCTTGGTTACTTTTGAGGTTGTGATAGTTTGCTCCGAAATTCCTGCTCAGCCGAGACTTGTCACTTGCCCTCTCCAGGTTCTCTATGCTGTATTGGGAGATTCGCTCATCCGCCGAACGCGAACCCAGACGAACTATATTTCTCGTAATTCCAGCGTCAAGAACGCTTGAAAGGAGGTGATCCAATGCATGGTTTGTGAAAGCTATCATTAGTATTGGCCGGATGTGCCCAGTGACCAGGACACGGAGCAGTTCAACGCCTGTATAGGACTACCGAGGGAATCGACATACATTTAGCCATTCGCTTAGCTAAACATGTCAAACAAGACAAACCTTGCCCGTCCCAGGAGGTCTGCGTACATTCGTAAACGCGATGAACTGTGAACACTCAAACAATTACCCACCCCTGAATGAGCGCAACTTCCCTTGTCAAAGCGCACACTACCGCATCGACTTGACTGGGGTCCAAACGACTACCTCTTTTTAATTCATTTCGGGCATTTTCTACTGAATCCGGGTCGTTGACAACCATAGCAAGCTCGAAATCTTCTTCTCTAGCTCCCCGATCAAACAGACACTCAAGGCGATATTTGAATCGTGGGAGAGTGGCATAATGTGGCGCCTTAACGAGGCAAGAATCGAAGAATCCTTGTGGCCGATGAACCAAATATTCTTGGAAAGGAATTGTCGTTGGCTCAACAGTCAGAGCCTCGAGGAAAGGTCGAATGGCTTCGTACATCATCGGAGCCTCGACGAGCAATATCTGATCGCCATTTATCTTGTGAGGGGACTTCAACACACTTAATATCTGCAATTCCACTGTTGAGTCGAAGAAGACGACACGTGATGAAATCTTGTTTTCGCGTTGCCTGGCCGATTCAGCCAACTCCTTCAAAGAACTGGCGACTGTTCCAAGATGAACGTCAACAACCTGGCCGTTGTTACGGGACCAGACAAGTGCGACAAGTCCTCCTTGCATCAGCCGTTTTCCGCTCGTTTGTTCCCAAAATATGGCTCGTGCGCGGCCACTGACTTGTCGAGCCCGACCCGGAGGAGTATCAAGACTGATGTTCACCGAAAGACCGCGATTATCCGGGGTCATTGAATGAAAACTAACCCCAGTATAAACGTTGAACATCACGCTGTCCTCGGCATCAGCAACAGAACGATACTTTCCACCCCTTTTTTCTAAAATAGTGGCTAACTTGGTCTTTGGTGATTTGTTCATTAAATCGTTTCGCACGTGGTTGATTGACGATCGTAGTGGAGCTCTGTCGATGATAAACTTCAAAAGCAGAAGCTGACAGTCGCAGAAGAAGACATACGTGAGTTCTTCTCTAAGGAGTCTGAATTGGACATCAAACAGTCTTTCCATGCTATCGAGAGGCAAATGATGGGGCGCTTCATAAAAATTGGCCGGCAGAAATGGTTCCGCCTTGCAAATAAGCTCTTCGTGCGTTGGAGCAATTCGAATGTCCCTTATATCGATCTCATCATTATCATGGCGGCGTCCGGTGGAACAGAGTTCTCCGGGCCCATCAAAAGACATATTGAGCATTGCCGCCAAGCCCTCCATTGAATTACGAGATGAACCCAAAGGCGCCGGCGTGACTTTCTTCTGGAGTCTTTCGTTTCGGGCTTCCTCTCTGTCCACAATGTCCACAACGGACTGAACTTTTGCTGTGAGATGCGATATAATATGGTCCCTTGCAGCAATATTATCTCGAAACACATTATCAAATTTCGGAGGCTCGCCCTTGATGCCTTGGACCCAGGCATTGAGCCATACTTGCAATTTTCTGACTGTCTGTACAATCTGCGGGTGGGTCGATATGGCGTTCTTGAAACGCGTTAAACACCTAATTGTTATAAGATTGCTAGTATTGACAACTATTGTATTTGCCGCACTGAAAAAGTACTCCAGAAATGGAGGCGAAAACCTGGCTACCAAATAAGTTCTTTGTGGCAGGGCTCAAATGGTCCACAAATGATTGCCGGGAAATCATTTCGTCCATGGATGTTATCAGTGTGTTGCTGAAAGATTCAAAATCATTCATGACGATTGAGTATAATGCACTACGGAGTTACATCAGACCATTGGCATGAGCATGTAAATCATTAGTCGTACTTGACATGCTGATGCAAAGTGCTTTTGACAACAACGTCGGACGATAAAAACTAGAAATCCTGAGATATACATTGCTTCAAGGCCAGCATACTTACACGCAAGAAAGGAACCCATGTTCGTTGAAACGATAGAACTTGAGGGCTTGACCCAGCCAGTGTGGAAACTTCAGTCCAACGAAGTACCTCGGACATTCTAAGTAAACTCCTGTCCTACATATTCTATTCAGTAGACCGTTGTAAACAAGCGGTGCTGCACGAACCTTGGTCACATCTGTGAGAAATGTCTAAAATCGCGATTTTAGTGACTATATGAACCGCATTGAGCCAGGAACTACACACCTGGCCATCATCATGTGTCTCGAGTGGCGATATAAGCGGGAGAAGACATTAAACTTTTAAAACGTACCCATGTTAGATTTGTGGAAATGGCACTATTGAACGGAATAAAGAAAGAGTATACGTCGAATGTCTTGTTGAAATGAAAGTCGTCTGCAAGGAACCTCTTCATTCGATAATGCGCTTCGCCAGGTGTAAGTGGATCAGCTGGTTTCGGCGACAAAGAATCAGTATCAGCGCCTGTCACCTTAGCCAGCCCTTCGTCGGTGAGGAATGGAAAAAGAGCATCAGGTGCAGATGAGCGAGTAGCTGATTCAGATTGCCTAGTGTGCTCGAATCGACAAGAGTCTTTGTCACACCGGCCATTCGACCAAAAAAATTTGCAGACACGTTTGGGGACTACGGACGTAGGATTGTTCGTAGGAGTTGCTCTCGGTCGGTGGTCGCTACTAGTGGCACCTGGGGTGTTGTGGGAGAAGGTGCAGTTGCTTCTCCGACAACCACCGGGTAGGTACTGGTAACGACAAGGCCTGGACATGGTAGTTCGAGCAAGGGAGCATCGCGCGCAGCATTTGTCTTATATATTAATGCCTGACTCTGAGTCACTCGATGTTGTGACTGCTGCTGCTGCTGCTGCTGCGCAGAAGGACGCCACACACCGTGGGAAACACGGCCTTTTGAGGCGCCGTGGTCAGCCGGTCGGCACAAGATGCTACGAGCAAGGACAATCGTCCGCTACCAAGCCCTAGCATTCTCCAGGTCATATGCTTCATCATCTCCCCATGCATTGGTATTCCTGGAGCACAACAATGGTACTATCGTCTCCGGCTCTCTGTCAGCCTTGACCGCAGCAACAAAGCTTGGTGGTCAAGTTACCGGACTCATTGTGGGTGGCCCAGAACACGTTTCGAACACCGTAGAAACGGCAAAGAAGTACGCTCGTTGTAATTCATTTAATCTTTTTTCCAAGTGACATGTAACTTAGTTTGAAGGGTCTCAATACAATCCTGCACTCGACATCCCAGCAGTACACCGAACCACTCCCTGAAACCCTCAGTCCCCTTTTCGAGAGACTACTTTCAGGCACATTACCTTTTACTCACGTAGTATCCTCAACCTCGTCATTATCCAAGTCACTTTTGCCGCGCGTCGCAGCACGCCTCAATGTTCCAGCAGTTTCGGATGTTACGTCACTCGAACACGACGAGGCCTCCAATAGTACCACGTTCACTCGTCCAATCTACGCCGGCAATGCAATTGCGACTGTTCGTGCGCCTTCCTCCGTTCCCATCAAGTTCTTTACCGTCCGCGGGACCGCTTTTAATGCAGCTGGGCAGGATTCGTCGGCCACCGTGGAAGTGAAAGCAGTTGACCCGGTCGAGGTCTCGCAAACCCCGACTGAACATATCAAGACGACTCTCGCAAAATCTGACCGTCCTGATCTCGGAGTTGCCTCTAGAGTCGTTTCCGGTGGACGAGCATTGAAGGACAAGGAAACCTTTACGGCAATGATGTTTCCTCTCGCAGACGTGCTGGGCGCGGCAGTCGGAGCTTCGCGTGCAGCAGTAGATGCAGGATATGCAGACAATTCACTGCAAGTCGGACAGACAGGCAAGGTTGTTGCACCGGAATTGTACATGGCTCTCGGTATCTCCGGCGCTATCCAGCACTTGGCAGGAATGAAAGATTCAAAATTAATCGTGGCCATCAATAAGGTATGTGAACGTATAAACAGATTTTTTCGGTGTGTCAAGGCTATATCCAGGATCCAGATGCACCCATATTCCAAGTAGCTGACGTTGGCCTTGTGGGCGATCTTTTCGAAGTTGTGCCAGAGCTAATACAGAAATTGAAGCAGTAGTCTCGCGAATCATTTCAAATGGACTTGGAGATTTACGTGGCAATATTTGTTGCATTTGCATACCACGTACTTTAGAAAAGACAGTCTGCAATAAATTATGTTGCATGAGTTACGTAACTACATTTTATCAGGTACTTCGACTACAATGGATGTCGTATACCGTCATTCTGAGCGCAACTCTAACATTGAGGGCAAGGTTCTCGTCATCGTTAGCCCTCTTATCAATCCCGCAGCAACTATGATTACTCAAATATTGTATAGCCCATTGTCTCTACCGCAAATGTCTCGCAACTAACCGCTGACTTGCTCATAACATCCCTATCTCTAAAATATGTCGCGACTCTCGACCCGGGCTATTTCATACCTATAGCAGGGGGCAGGGACGACGGAGAACCGGGGATTACCACCCCTTTCGAACGTCAGTATCTATGTGGCATGGCTGGTTCTCTAAGCTAAACCAAAGCTTCCAGTGTACACTCAGGATAACATCAATCTAGCTGTTATCCAACAACGCTCTCCCGTTTTGAAGGCAGGTCGTTCATGACCCGATTATTACTGCTCATCACAACTCCTTGCGGCAAGTCGCGCAAGCAAGAATTTGTAGACGCCATGCTTAATTTCATCAAGAGCACTGGCGCAAGCGCTGTACTGTTTCTCTCGGGAGTCGATGTCTCGAATCGGACAGACTCTCAGATGATGTACGCTCTATCCCTTTGCACAACGCAATCATGATTCTCATCACTCCAAAGCACCCCAACATATCAGATCCAAACAGGTCTCTCATTGACATCTTCTCCGTTGCAGAGGCTAAATTCTTTGCCGATTCCTACCTACACCTCTCCCGTATCCCAGCATCCTCAAACAGGTGACGGAGCTGCACGCATTCCATTCATTCCTGGCGGTGGTCTGACACGACGAATTCTCTCCGAGGTCCCACAAGAATGGACAATACCGACCGCTGCTCTTCTACAGTTCGTTTTTGAAGGTGACAATAGAGCAGATGCACATCTTTTGGCCTCCGTTGTGTCCAAAGTTCTCGATCTCGACTCTGCTATATCAGAATGGAGACACCCGCGTAGTTGGGAGCAGGGTCTATTTGGTACACCCCCCGAGCAAACATTGTACGGATGAGCGAGCAATGGGGGCGATGAAGAAATTGTTGCCTGTACGTGATACACAGTAATTACCGTTTTCCCGTAATGCCTATTTTTTGGCCTCGTCCCTTCTTTTTGGCCGCGTCTCCCAAGGACAGATATGCATATGGTTCCATACTGCCCTTTTTGACATCACCACTAGCCTTCTGCTCCACGTGGTTAACAAAGGACCGATATTTGAACCGTTCTCTCACCTTTGCCTTGAAGGCATGTCCAAACTTTGGTGTTGACGTTTTCTTTTGGCTTTTCTTCGATTTCGGACTTGTCCCATCTTCCATCTCAACGTCCCCGTCAAGGTCCTCCTCTCTTCGACGTTTCTTAGTGTCCTTGTTAAACTTGACATGCCCGTTTCTGCCGCGTGTAAATCCATCCACAGACGTGAGAGTTTCACGATAAGCATTCCCTTCAACATCTTCCTTCCCTTCCGCTGCTTCTTCCTCTTCTTCCGCTTCATCGATGTGCATCTTCCCCGTCTCTTCATCTGTTTTGAAGTGTGCGGCATCTTGACCAGGCTTACGTCGTCGAGTGGATGACACACCTTCGTAACATTAGTCACTAAAGTAGCATCGCTAGCAACTCGAGTGCTCACTCATCACCCGGGATCCGGACAGTAAATCCATCGGTTCGTCGTCATCGACGCGTATACGAGCCCCATATTCAGCGGCCTTCTTGGGTGCATTTGTTTCATTGTCATCGCTCTCTTCTTCACTCTCACTGCCGTAGAGCACGTCTTCAAATGCATCACCAGTCGTCTGCTTAACGGAATGCACCTATGGACATGTATCAGTTAACGAACCTTGAAAAAATGGAAGATTATCCACTTCATCTCCGTCTTCCTCATCCTCTTTGGTCATAGCTTTCTTGCGTTTTGCCTTATCCTTCCGTTTCTTGATATTCACGATAACTTTGGCTGCTTCGCTGTCTCCCGCACTCTCGTATATCTCCTCATATCTGAAACGCCTCAACATGCGTTCGAATATATGTTGCACTTTCACTTTGAAGTGATTTCGGTGATCATGAGACCATTTCAGCAATGCCGGAACAAACTCGTCCAGGCGGGGTCGTAATAGTTCCGTGGGAAGTGTGTGAATGGCGAGCTTTATGAAGCCAAGTACAGACTTGACAATCTCCCTGTTAGCAGAAGAGAGGAAGACGAGCATCGTCGATAGAATTTCATTATGCATGGTATGGGAAAGCTGGTCTATTTACCAGTTAGCGGGATAGATGACAATAAAAAATATGCTCCACCTTTGAACTCAAAAACAAGGCGTGAAATGGCTGTCACTGTGGCGCTAATCATATGTGGGCTTGCACCTGCCAAACCCCCAGCTATCATCGTCATGAACTCGTCAATACTAGCTGTCACTATTGATGCGAGAATGGAAATCAGGTTTATTGTCGCATGTCGCAGAGAAGGTAAGAATACCATCAGCGGCCCCGAGGGCATCGTCATCCATCCCGTCTACTAGGCTCCTCTTCACGATGCCTCCTTCACTCATTTTTTTACCCATTGCCACGATGAGGTCAAAGGCCTCCTCGCGAGCCTTCTCAGATGGTTCCTTCGTGCCTAACACCGTCTCGGGAATAAGTGAAGGTATGATATGCAACGAGTCCGGCGGAATGAAAGGTACAAGGACCGACATGAAGTTGAAGCGGTCCTAAGATTCTAGTTTCAGAAATGTAGGATTTTGCATATGTCATATAGACCCACTTTCTTTGCGGCTGGTGAGCCACTCTCTAAAACTTCGTTAGCCGTTTGAAAAGTGGCCGTACATCTGTGATAAGCACTTTGCCACTTGCAGCAAGTTTTGACAACATCTTGTAGCCGCGCTTCTGTACACCGTTTTCCTCTGAAAATAGAACATCGTCCGACAGGCAAAGGTGGAAGAGAGCGCTGGCATCTCTGAGGACAAGTATGGCAGGAGTAGGATCAGGATATCCTGCGTCATTGAGGCAACGCTTCCAGATTCTGCATTTCCTTTACTGCTTGGATTAGCCAAATTCGTTTTGAATACATCGACAAGTTTTTTGTAGGCTTTGTTTAATCCCTGAGTCACATGGAGCAGGTCGTCAAGCCCGGGGAACAGTTACACTCACTCGTTGTCCCGTTATAGATGCCCAGACGCTAATGACATCACCAATCATACCCCGGGAGTCCTTGTTCACATTGCTAAATACATTGCCTAAGACTGCTAGCCAACTTTCAGATTGAGTACGCAAGAAGGCAATGTTGGCGTTTGCCTCTTCTACAGATATTTTATTTTTGGAAACTAAATTGTCATTTCTGTTGTTAGGCGTTGCTAACGCTACATTGGATTCAACCATAACCTTGAGCGCTTTCAAGACGGCTGGTCGGAGCTCCGTTTGGGTGTACAAAAGTTCAGATATAAGTTGCGAAAATGCAGGAGTCATAGACTGCACCAATCAGCCGCCAGTTTCAATCAGCGAGAAAATTCGCTCACCTCTTGAAGGCCGGGGGACGCAGAGCAATAACCCGCAAATCCCGCCCATATTTGTGCAATAAGCACAGCCCAGACTTTAGCCTCGGAGTGTCTTCCGTCCTTCTCAGCTTTCTGTTGCAGGTCGAACATGCGTTCGCTGAGGGGAACAAAGTACGATACAAAATGGCGGAGGGGAGATGGATGTGGCTGTGAAAGAAGGGGAAGAAGATAAGCTCGAGGTTCCCGGCATGCATGTCTGTTTTTCTGTTAGAGAAACCATATATAGTGAAGAGACTAATCACCGGTCAGCGGGTTCCAGGTTGAGCGGTAGGGATTGAAGCAATACTTCTGGTCCAAGAATTCGCATAGCTGCAGCCAAGGCTGCGTCAGCCTTTTCTTTATGTTCAAAGCCTTTAGAAGACCTCATTTCGCCGATCTTTACTAGCAGAGGAAGAAGAAGAAATTCAGCAGCAGTTCCACTTCCATAACCTCCCGGTTTGTAAGACAAGTTTGTCACCATACTTGATATAATCTCCAGGACCTCAGGTATAGCTCGAGTGTAAGTCAATGAATTGAGCGCCTTCTCCGCTTGCATTACAAGCTTCCTTAGAGTTGGCTTATCGCTCTCGTCGGTAACGGCAGAGGTAATCATCGAAGGTGTAAAACAGCGACACAGGCATTCGATGGCTTTGACAGTAGCCTTTCGCGTCGGAGCATCGCTTGAATCAAGATAATTCCATACAGCCTTCCACACTTTGCCCAGTTCCTCTGAACAGGACTCGGGACTTGAACTGTTGAATGCTACCATTGAATCTCCAAGAACTTGCACCCAAGCAGGTGACAAAGTTGTGTCCGATTTGGGAGGCGGCGTCGCAACGATGACATTCAACACTTCCGGAATTTGATTGCCAATATTGTTGAACGTATCGACAGCGGCCAATGCGAAAAGATCGGATAAGATGGAATATGCGGAATGAGATAGATATGGATTGCCGAGACGTGGCAGAGACAGAAGCAATGTTATAATGGCGGGTAGGGACTGGAGGGTATTGTCAAGCATTATTTTTCAGTTAGAGTCCCGGTAAACTCACTACTGCTGGGAGGTTTGAAAGAACAGGGCGCAAAAAAGCGAGGGCATGGATTGCAGTATCGGGACCAAAACCTTCCGAGAGTTTACCATGCTTTGCTTTGGCAAAAGGACTGGCATTAACCTCGACAAGTATGCGCTTGACCCAGTCCGCCACTCGCTCTGCATAGGGATGGCGCAATAGCGGAGAAGGCGGAGCAGCAAGCACATCTCTTACAACATCTGATGCTTTTCTACGGACTTTGGGTCGAGGATCCATGCACAGCTGTAGTATCGATGCAAAGGACTGCCGGGCTCCCTGCAAGTCAAGCTGCGATTTGTCCAATATTTTGAAAATGGATTGATATATTGAAAGCTGTGAACGCAATGGAGGGCCATGCGCAGAGAGAGCAGGGAACAATGGGCTTGTGAGGGCCAAGAGTGTATTTAGGCGTGATCGGACGACCGGAGGAGAAACGAAAGGTAGCACCAATGCTAAGAGATATAGTTCCGCCGGGAGAATGTCCCCTTCCCCAAGACCAACGTCGCCTTCGTGGACCGTGCCATCTAGGGTTGTCAACAGCGCGGCAAAGTACGCGGTCGGGGATGGTTCTGTATTTTGCTCTTTGAGAGTAGACTCGAGCGCAACCAAAAGAGTTGCGGGTCGCTTTTGGTGCAGAAGCGACGAAGAAACATGTGGTCGTATTTTAGACAGGGTTTCTTCCATAGCTCGCTTTTTTTTGATATTCGGAGCCGTTATCTCAAGAACTGCTTAGTCAGCGGCAATTCTCTTGAAGTAACGCATGCCACTCGAACCATGCTCACAGGCTCCCCGACGCCGTGGTCATACGTCTTTATAAGGTAAATCACAAGCCAAAAAGACACTGCTGCTGCTCAATCCAATTTTAGACTTTTGTTCAGATTCGTCCTGAAGATTTTCTATGGCACCATAGTTGTCGAAAACACGCATTTAATTCCAGAGACGGGAAAACCATGGTGAGATGCAGACCCTCCCCAGCCCTCGAAGGCTCACCTGTACCAGTATCGTGTGCGCAAATCATAGCAACTCGTTGACCGATGCACTGTGAGTAAATCTTCCTCCACCGTCGTCACCTATTTTACTGAAACTGCCAGACTTTTGGTTACCTCCATACCTCCCAAGGCATGGAATTGCATATTAGTTATGCTGTTTGCGCTTAGCTTCGACTAGAAGCGCAACATGTTGCGGTTAACAGCCAAGTCTACGCAATTTGGCCTCAAGACATTCACGAGCTGGCTCATCGAATCGGCCGGAACGGTTCCTATTCAGCGACGTAAAGACATCGCTGATTCCGAAGTAGACAACACAGAAGCTATGAGAAAGCTGCTTGAGGTGCGTATACACAATGTTTTGCGATTTCCTTTAACAGCGGGTTAGGCACTTGAGACTGGAGATGCCGTCTGCCTCTTTCCAGAGGGCCTTAGCAGATACCATCCAACAATAGCACCTTTGAAAACTGGAGGTGAGCTAGCTTTCCGCGTTGCTAACACCTATTCATAGCAAGGCAGTTGCCCGCTTGGTTGCAGACGTATTATCCAGAAATAAGGGCAATCCAGAGTTCGAAATTTCTATTTTGAATTGTTCAATAACCTACATGTAGGGCCTCTATCTGACCTTCATTTGTCGTTTGCTGATGGCCTTTTTAATTATATCGCAGGCACCGACAACATTTCAGGTCAGATGTCCTAGTCACGTTTCATCCCCCAATGACATTTAATCCAAGAGTAAGTATCTGCTCTAGATGAGTATCATGTTCTTGAGTCATTGTAGGACAATCCCGAACTGGTGGACCCAGTCGACTTCAAAGACATTCGAGCCCTGACTGCAAGAATGCACCAAGTTATTAGCTCTGGGACCATTGATTCCCCAACTTGGGCTTTACTCCGCATAGCTAAACTGGCGGCGCGCATGTACGCCCCTCTTGGGACTTTTATGACTCTTGGCGATCATATCAGAGTAATTCGAGTTTTCCTCGAACTGTTTAAAGCTATCGAGCCGAGCTCCCACACCTCTGAAACGGAAGGCTCTGGCCCCATTTCTCAGATTTCCCAGTTACACGATAACCTGAAGGTGTGCACTGTCCTTGATTCATTTGAGCACCATTTATTTTGTCGCTCATGAGCAGGACTATCAAGATTGGTTAGCTTCTTCTGGGATTAAAGATGATCGCATCCGACGACCATTGTCAAGGCAAACTATTATTTCTCGATTATTCATCCGGTTCATATGGGCCCTTGTGCTTTTCACTTTATCACTTCCAGGACTTATATTGTGGCTCCCCATATTTATCACTACGTTCACTGCCGTGCACAATTTCACCAAGACGGGGCCAATATTCGACACGTACGACGAGATTGCACAATATAAGCTGACGTACGGTCTAATCTCAGGCCTATGCGTTTGGCTCACAGCCTCCCTATTCATGTGGCGTTACGACATCACTCTTACTGGCGTTTTGTCCGTCCCTGCACTCATGTGGATTAGTCTAAGATGGTTTGAAGACGCCGTTTCATCGTTCAGAGCATTTTTGTCGCTTCTTCGCCTCCTATACGTGGGGAATGTGGCTTTGAAAAATGTGCATGCAAAACGACAAGATCTCCACGGCCAAGTTATGAATTTGGCCATCGAAACTCTCGGTTTACCGGACGATCCCGAGAGGTACTTTGTGTCTGCTGGTGGTAGAGAAAAGGGAAGGGTTAGAGGACCATGGGAAAGCAGTGTTAGATATTTCTCGATTAGAAGAAGAAGAAAAAGGGACTGGAACGAAACTTTACGTCTATACGATAAGGTAGATTATCCTGAAACCAGCTGACGATTGACTACGCCATAATTCAGATGCATGTATATCTACCGTGCGTGAGCATCCTACCGATAATATATCATTTTCTGTAAATATGCCTTTTCATTTTAAATTCGGGACGGATTTACACCGTAAAGGTGAGCGAGGAGGAATATCCGGCAGTGAGGAAGCTGGCTCCCTGGAACGTGATGCATAGTCTACTGGCACTTGATGAGGTGGTCCAATATTATGAGGTCGATGCTGACTTGAGAGGCCCGGAGGTGAGAAATGTGAGTTTTCCATGTTCGGCTGGAAATGATCAGATCAATGTTCAAATAACCACAGTTGATGACGAACCTGGTCGAGTACGCCTAGGGAGGCACCAGCCATTGTAATGGCAGAGGGAGTCAAGGCCCTGTAAAACGAATCCGGCTGCTCGGTTCTGTATACAGGAACTAATTCGAAATTTCCTCCGCGAGCCGAAAGTAGGAGCGAAGGTCTGGAACATTTGAAGCTGCCCTTGCAGATGTGGGATGCTTATATGAAGGAGCCGATGCTTCCGAGTACATGGATTCAAGAGATGCGATTGAATGGGTGGATCCGAATCCGCGTCGCAAACTACGCGTTGATTTCCTCGGTTGGCGTAAAAGCATCGGGACTCCTAGTTGTCTGCTTGCCTCGTCTAACCCTGGTTCGAGTGACAGTTCTCGGAGAGTAGTTGTAGGGCTGATAGATAGTGGGATTTTTGAACAAGCCTGTTTAGAAGAGATTCCTAGCATTTCTGAGATATGAGGTGGGAGGATGACTCTTTTCCCCTCAAAGTCCTTCAACAACATTGGTTCGCTGATTATCTTTCTTAGAGGAGAGGAAGGAAGTTGTGACGAAAAGGATTGAGGGCTAGGACTTCTCCAGCCAGTAGACGACTTTGCTCGGGTCATTGGAGTGGTCATAAAAGCAAATTCCGGTAATTCACGGCGACGGTATCGACGCAAAAACGCAACCGTCATGATGGCCCCAACGAAAACGCCGACAAGGGCAGCAACCAGACCAGCAATCATTATATCTCTTTCTGACACCATCTCGACAAACTTCAGAAGAAAAATTAGTAGGTTCATCTGTCAGTGCATCGTGACAGGCGTACCGGAGAGAGTTATCTGAAGTGGGGCGAAATCGAGTTAGAAGGGTGTCAGACGGTTCTGTTAAAAACCCTTCCCCAGCGCAAAGTACATCGTTTATCTTGAAGCATTGGATATAGTCATTTCGGCATGACTGCAGAAGAACAGGGTTTAGATGCTTCGCGTAGCATACGCGCCGAATGTCGGGCAAGCATGCCACTGCAAACGACGCGACGAACTCGGTGTTCTATCGTTTACGTAATGTGTCGACCATTTTTTTCGCAGCTTGAGCTTGAGGTTTCCAGATGCATCATATAATGCGACAGCCACGGTGTTGCATGACCCATGAGTGCATGAGTAGCATGTCGGGCATCAATATGCATCAATGCATCAACCTGAGGTATACCATATGCACTTTGCGAGAATGAAAGTTTTAATCTCTCATTGCAAGCCTGTTTTCCATCCAGCAGCCATAAGGCTAGATCTTCAGAGCTTCAGAAGGCTTCTTATAGCTGTCGCGAAAGATTCCTCTGTCTACAGACCAGAAGTCATGCGACCTTGAACTATCTCCTTCTTACTCTGTTCTTCCCCAGGTGACTTTGTATTTGGTGACAAGGTAAGGGGCAAGTCTACCCCGGCTGAATCTTTTGACCCGCGACATGCGTGATGCGAATCCAAACCTGAGGCCCGAGGCCTCAATGCATTACGAGGAAGTCAGGGATGATTGGGGAGTATTACAAGTCATCGGGGCATAAAATGGTTGAACGAAACATTCCAAGTACCGCAAACGATCCTTGATTCTCCCTTGCAAGTGCCCCTCGACGCAAACGTCAGCCTGCGAAAGTTCTGATGGTACGTAGCTGCTCTAACCAAAATAGGCACGATTTGACACGCCTCAGCAGTGCATGACTTGGCTGCATATGGCCTTCTTCGCACCGTTTTAAAAAAACCTTTTTACCCACGGACCATCAGGGTCGCGTTTGGACAAATATGGCTTCTTGTAATGAACATTGTGACTGACGATGCAAACCGGCAGATTAACCGCGTCTAGATACAATCTGGCCACGCAACAATGTACGGCCGATAAATTAAGAGCGGGTACATGTCAATGACCTCGGCCAATTTTTTTTGGGTTGTGTGTATCAATAAAACGACGAAGACGTTCGGAGAACTCTCCTGGCCGATATGCGAGTGTTATTTTCGTTCTTGATCATTTAATGTACTTAACGGCCCGTTAAATCTGACATGTGTGAGTCATCGCAGAGTATTGTTATGTTATTGACCATGTGTGGTGCAGTGTGGCTTTGTATTCAGGTTCCCCACAATTCCAAGTTACTCATGGGTTTTCCATATATGCTCTGGTAATAATCTAGAGTTTCAGACAAGTTAAATAATATTGCCTGCACAGGAACCGATCAGCCTTCCCAATGATCTCGTCCTTATTCCTGGGCGCGATGGAGCAATGTTTCCGAATACGTGTGGTGACCTGAAAATAGTCGACCTGTCACTTTGACTAGCTGCGGAGAATATGCGTTTTCTGCAGCGAAAGCGGTAGTACTCTCATAACGCCTGCCTTGTCGGCAAATTATTTACTCACATGCAATTGTCGCCTAATCTAACGAAGGCGAGCGGCGATTCGTCGGCCGTGCTCCAGACAGGTTCGTATGAGGAAATTTAATTTCATGCAAGTGATTCGTCGTAATCCCGTATTGCCATTTATTGAGCGCTGTGCCGACTCATATCTGTAGCATAAGTCAACTTTGTTGCGATCATAAGAATGATCGTTAGGTCATCTTTCATCTCATTTTTGCCATTCTACATGGAGAAAATGGACAAGGGCGGCCAACGTGAGACGATCGATATGACGTTTAGATCTCATATTCCGCCTGTATGATCCAATTAATTTGGTGTCGCATAGAAAATGAGTTGCAGGTCAATAATTACATAAAATACATGAAGATTGGCAAAGTCAGAGTTCACAGATAGTACGGCAAAGTTACATAGGACTGTTAAAACATTAATGAGAAATTAATGGCAAAGTAACTTAGGCAGCCGTGACACGAATCTACGTGAATAAGAAAGCAAATTAGGAGTTAGAGATGCGGATGTAACTAGGTAGTTGTGCTTCCAAAGCAATAAACAGCCGATTCAGTAACCGCGGGACCATTTTCGGGATTCAGAGTCTTCTGGACCTCGAATGCGTTGATGTGACGAAGACGTATGCGGATTATGGGTACGGGACGTATCTTGAGGCGCGGCTGTCAAGTATGATACATCCGTCATGGTCACAGTACCGCTAGTATCGTAGGCCGAAGACGAGTTACCCATGTCACTCATGAACGATTCTCCTGGCGAGCTAACAGTAAATGAGTGATGGGTTGTAGAGCTAACAGATGACGATTGGCGATTAGTCTGTCGCATAGACTGCCTTTTGTTCTGGAACCTGTATTCTTCAAGTCAATGATGGACCTGAAGAAACCGATAGTCTTACCAAATTTGAACACTCCTTGGGGACATGTCCAATGCTTTGGCCAATGCCAACCGCTCTTCCGTAGATGGAAAAGCAGTTCTAGCGTAAGTCTCATTTAGGACTTTGAGTTGGTTGGCGTCCGCGCGCTTACGCTTTTTCTTAATCGTAGGTTCCTCAGTCGTGTTGGTTTGTGAGGATGAAGCAGCCGGCAAATTGGGCTGCTGGACGTTAGTTGTACCTCTGTGAAAAGGAGAGCCAGACCGCGGCTCAGATCGCTGAGTATCCAATTCGCCGTAAACCGTAGTGGGTGAGGATGTAGTCATGGTCGTCAACGAGGATTGTGAGGGGTGTTCTTGAGGAGGAATAGGATAAGAATAGGGAGTAGTCGGGCTATAACTTGGATATACAGAACCGTAAGCGGTAGAGGAACGGACTCCAGGTTGATAGTTAGACGACGTTGGGACGTAATTAGTTGACGACCACCGTTCAACGTTTGTGGGAGGGATCGGAGGCAGTCTTCGAGACTCCCCGGGGCTATCAGGGCTTACGCCTACAGGTGACGATGTTCGGGAAGGATAGGCTGTTGTTGTATAATTGGACAACGAAGAATAGCGCTCAGTAGTCTCATAATTAGGGTATGCAGCCGAGAGCTGGGGCGCTTCATAGGAAATATTTTAATGCGATACCTTTGGACAATAATCATAAAATCACATACATGTATTGCCGGATGGCCATGAACCATAAAACGCCTGAGGGGTAAGGTCGTACCTTCCTGGAGATGACCTAGGTTGCGTATATGGAGTGGTATATGTGTTGGGCACTATTGGCATATTGAGTGCGTTGCAAAAAAACAGCACATGAGAATAACAGACCTGGAAAACGTGAGGTTGGAAAAGCTGAAGAAAGAGGAGGCAGCACAGTTCGCCCACCCTGTCCCGTAAAAAAAACACTACCCTGTACGTCCCCTGGGGGACTTCTACGAGGTTTTGCTATGCCAGCAATAACGCGGTTTTCCCTCGAGCTCGTCGACATATTAGTGAAGGCAGATAGTTATTAGAAGAGAGAAGGAAGGAATATTAATTTTGGCGGAAATGGGGGAGCGGGCTCAGAATATAAGTATGGACAGACACGAGGTGAAAGAGTCAGTATATCGTGAATACGAAGCTGTCCTAACTGGAGACGAGGCGACAGGCATACACGAGGAGTGAAGACCGAATAAGCAAGGGCTGCTGATGGTAATATGAATCACCGCGAGCAATCCAGAGTCGCGCGAGACAAGCGTAGGTGCTGGAGGTGGGCTGTGTGCTGCTGTCGAGTGCCAAGGTCTGCGTTCCTGCGCGCAGGAACAGATAAACAAAGATGGTGAACTTTATTGTTACCGGTTGTGGAGAGACTTACAAGCGCCTCGGGCCTACTCTTCCGCCGTTTGTCTATCACGGCCAATGCACCGAACAGGGTAAATGGGAAAAAATAAGAGAGAAAACAGTGTCACTGCACTTTCGCCACGCGGACTTAGCGTTGTCTTTAATAACTGGTGGATCCAGATTAAAGTGCCTCATGTCAACAGGGTTCAACTAATGATTCAAGAGGATCAAGTTCCCACCAAACCGGAGTCTTCTCCACCTATGAATGGTGAGCATGACCTAGATGTACGTACTATCCTTTTGAGACCACTGACAAAGTGTGAAGGAGTCGCGGCTTTAAAGATTCTAGGGTTAAGACCCTGCTCTTACAGCTCAAAGGCGATCGGTTCTTGAACGTTTAGGGTAGAACCAACTCGAAACGTCGGGACTAACTGGCTCTGATGACACAGGCGATGATTGACATGTTTCTCAATGCCATTCCTAGGGTAATTTTATCGGATGAAATCATGATAAGGTCATGAGGTACTGATGTACGTACAGCGATGATCCAAGGAGCGTGTTTTTTAGAGGCGCCGTTGATTTGATTTATTTGGTTTGTTTTGTTGTCTGTTGACATGATATCATTGTTTCCATATTTGTCTTTGTCAAGATTCCAGCGTGTTGTGCGAGTTTCTTAGTTCTGGTATTGTCGACAATACAACGCCCTCCTCCAAGGCAGCCAATGGGCGCGAGGCCTCCGCCGAATCCAAGGCCTCTTGATGTTTTTGAGCATCCATCTTTTTTATCTTATCCATACCCAGGTCATTCTAATCTCATAATGCTTGAGCCTCAGGACGAGCTGCCTACTATGACAATTCCTTCTGTTGCTCTTCTGCATAAAGGATTTTACGACCTCCTGGCAATGATACCTACTCTTTTACCATCTCGTTTCTCGTGGAACACTGCTCCTTCAGAACAACCCCCGGTGGTGGCTCCTCGATATGAAGACATAACATCCATGACTGCAGGTACAAGACTCACGGCCCGCGAGGGACGCAGAGTCAGCAGGAATATGGTCTCGAAGCCCACTGGCTTTGTGTAGGTTGTCATTCAGAATTGGAGTTCCGTACTCATAATTCTCAGTCACTTGGTACATGCATCTGATGTGTATCAATTGGAGGCGCTCCTGACCCGTTGGGGCCCAGATGGCATGGGGAAGCTTGGAGGTCAGATGTTCCACGTCGTTGTGCATCCTATCCGCTCATGAAAAGGCAAGATCCTAAATGGGCGGACTTCATCAAACAACGCATTCAGCAGATGAATCAGGCCAGAGCCATAAATGAAGTTGTAAATACTTTGCGACTTTCTCCAGACAGTAAGGCTGGTTTCAACGGCATCGGGGAACTCCATGTCGTCAACGGTATAACCACAACGATGTCGTCTACTCTCACCACAGCTGCCAAGGAAAACGTCTACATTGGGCCGGCCATTCAGGAAGGTTCGCCCGAATTTCCGGCGCAATCTCAACTAGGAAAGGCATTGAAACCGCATTTGGAAGAACAAGAGAACGAATGTGCAGAGGCCCAGGCGGTATTACCGGGGAATCCTCCCAGGGAGATAGTGCCTTCATTAGCAACCCTCGAGAAAGCTGTTGCAGCTCAGATCTACTTTGAGAACTTGTATTTTGCAATCCTTCGGCAACCTCCATCTCGAGAACAAAGGCGACTAGCTATGGAAAAGGATATAATGGAAATGAATTTGGCATCCGAACAGAAAGAATTATTGCGAGACCGATGGCGACAAAATGAATCTGATTACTTACGTGAACGCAGGAACAAGGTCGATGTCAATGCATTCGTAAAACTGAAGACAATCGGACACGGTTTGTTTACGCGCCAACTTGCGAATGTGAAGACTTTGTTCAAAATCATATAGGTGCATTCGGCGTTGTTTCGCTTGTAAGGGAAAAACCTAGCGGCAACCTATTTGCTATGAAGCAGGTAGAAATTAGTAATTCCCACAGAGATCCCTGCCCTGATGCCTATCAATAGCTCCGAAAAGCAGACATGTTGCGTAAAGGTCAAGAAGGTCATATCCGTGCTGAACGCGACATATTGAAAGCTGCGTCGATGTCTGGCATGCCCAATGCAGATTGGATAGTGAAACTGTACTATAGCTTTCAAGACCGTGATCATTTGTATCTGGTCAGTAGCGATGCAACAAATCTTGTGATTATCTATCTCATATCAATTTCATTTCCATTATCAATTAATCTAGGTACTCGAGTATATGGGCGGCGGAGACCTGCTTAATCTCCTTATTGAGAAAGATGCCTTCGACGAGGACTTTACACGTTTTTATGTTGCTGAGGTAGGAATCTTGAAATGTTCTGGATCCAAGACAAACTTAAGGTCATGAGACAGATGGTATTAGCTATCGAATCTTGCCATAAACATGGGTTTATTCATAGAGATATTAAACCTGACGTGAGTAAACGTACGTTATGCACATTCTTTGTCATTCTCAACGTTGCCTGGGATACTTAGAACTTCCTTTTTGACACGGAAGGGCACATTAAACTTAGCGACTTCGGTTTGGCGTGTGTAATTATGATTCAAGAGATAACGTGTTTATCTTATAATTATCTCACAGGACCGATCTCCATTGGGCACATGATACTTCATGTGGGTTAGTATGCTTTCCACGTGATCTATTGATCATTCTTGCAGATTATGAGCAACAACGTCTTCAACTTTTGCATAAGCATGGTATCGATCTAGAAGACGGTAACGGCATGACAGATGGAAGGAAATCGGAGCTTCTGAAACGCAAAGAAATTGAAGCATTGATGGGAGACGGACCTGGCCAAGACGGCATTTTCACTTGGCGAGAGAAAAACAGAAGAAAGGTTTGCATCCTGTCCTGCATAAATTTCGATTATGATTTAACTTGACTCAAGCTGGCTTATTCAGTGTAAGTTGGTATTATTAGTGGAAAGCTAAGCTCCATTCAATACTACAAGATGTGGAACGAACTCGTATAGTGAGATTAATCACAAACTCCGCAATCGCTAACTCCTGAATAACAGTGTCGCCTGAGGTAATCCGTGGAAATGGTTACTCGTATTCTTGTGATTGGTGGAGTTTGGGTGTTATTATGTTTGAATGCTTATTTGGGTTTGTGCAAACTTTTCCGAGTAACAAGGGAACAAACCTTGCCTTTTAGGTATCTGCCATTTGTTAGCAATTCGGTAAAGACCTTTGCTGCGTGTGTAATGTTGACGACACCGCTGATGTGTCGGATAGAGGCATGTCACTCGGCAGAAGATTCTGAACTGGAAACAGTCGTTGAAGTTTCCATTTCGACCCCGGGTCTCCCATGAAGGCGTGAAGTTGATGCAGCAATTATTATGCGAACCGGAAGATCGCCTTGGTTCACAAGCATCATTGTCGATCAGTAGACCAGATGCCCTCGTCGTACAAGCCAGGCGAAGTAGTTTCATCGCTCATGGCAGCAGATCAAACGGTGTCGATGGGGCAAAATATATCAAAGTAGAATGTTCATCTGTGTATGAGAAACGAACTAATTCAGTTGTTATCAAGTCACATCCCTGGTTTAAAGGCATCGATTGGGTCAACATCCGCAGATGTCCTGCACCCTACCTTCCCGAGCTTCGCAGTCCTGACGACACAAGACATTTTGACTCAGACATTCCGCCTGAGGTGCGTTCTCAATGCACCTGCACAGTCCGATCTATTGCGAAGCGTGACGTTTCAGCCACTGGCACCCGCGAACGGCGTTCCCGTTGATGCTACGCGAGATCCCATCCTTCGAGACAAGGTTCACGGGGAAGAGATATTAAACGTTCGCAAAGCATATGCATTTGCAGGTTTTACGCATAAGAGTCCCAGGGCGATCACCTATTTACGTGTAGACAAGGCGTTCAATCCTTTGCCACATACATATGGAAAACCGGAAACTATAAGGGGTCGCTCAACTGTCCGCGTGGAGCGAGACATCTTGAAAGGCCGGGCGATCTCCATGTAACTGATTACCATGTGCAGAACAAGTCCACGGGATTCCTACTTCACGACCGTTGGTCCGCGCTTGTTTGTCTCTTATTCCTGTAATTCAAGCAGGACTGTTACTTTGAGCTCAATTGTGGCCTCAAGGATACAAGTCGTAGCGTCGTTCGATTCTAGACTACAGTGCGAGTGGCGCACGTTAAAGCGTCCGGCAGAGTCAGGGCTCTCGGCGCGTTTTCAATGAGGCAAAGGGCCCACCTACAGTATCTCCTACACGCCAGAGCTAACACTTACGTCGAAATCATATAGAGAAGTTAATCTACCTTATCGTCACGCACGATGATCGCAGTTTGCTATTAATGAGAATCGAAAACATCGGACAGCAGGGTAAACTTTTGCCAAAGAATTAGACGTGGAGGAAAGGTTCTATCGAAGAGAAAAGTGAACGACTGATTTATCAGGCGTCGAGCCCAGTGTCCCTGCAGGAAAACGTAATATACACCGATTCCTTGTGCCCAATAAAAAATTGCAATGGTGGACCATGCTCAGTGGAGCTTTTCGTCATTTTTGACTTCGCCTGACGGAACCCTGTTGCTTTCCCGTGAACTGCTGGACACGGAAGTCATAGTGATCTAATCTAGACGAAATGCCATTGATGAACTTCCCGTGAAACGCCAATTTACTTGCTTTGCCACGGGAGTGCGGTTTTGCAATAATATTAGAGGATGCCTCGAGGCTAACTTCGTCATCGGCTTCAGGGTCCTTCAAACGAATTCTGTGTGTGTACACGAGCATGCCGTCGCATATTGGAAAGAACACTGAAACCACGGCGGCAGTTCTCCACGGGACAGACAAATGCTGTGGAGCAGTTGAGAATCATGCGAATTTACCAAGTCGTACAACACTCACGTTTTTCGCCCGTGTGGCTATTGAGATGGATCTACATCAACGCTGTTCAAGCAAGGACAGTTCTAAGCCATGTGTCCGAGACAAACCTTAAGACTGCTAGGACGGTTGAATCCTTTGCCACAATAACTACACTCATATTTCGATGGTAGAGTCCCACTTGCGCCTTCGGAACCGGGAGGATGACTTTTATAACGGTTGGAAAATTGGTCTTCATCACCTAAAATGTGGGCCGACGCAATTCCTGCTGAGTGCCAAAGTCCAGGTAGGTGATCTTCATCATATGCTCGAGGCACGTATCGAGGGCGGCCTTGACGTAAAAGAGGAGGCAAGCAGGCGAGTCGAGAGCGGTGATCAACAGCCCTGGCGTGCTGCTCTACGAGTGGCACCTTGATGGCATCCCCTATGTTACAGAATAGCAAATGATGGACGTTTGGGCCTGACTGGAGAAGATTACGCGAAAACTGACTATTGCGCGATTGTTCAGGTTTCCCCCTGCTATCGTAATGTCTTTGCATCGCTATATGACGCGGGGAATATTGTGCGTGCGGGGTTGCTTGCGGGGTTGCCCATGTTGCCTGATCATGTTCTGAGTGTGGAACCATTGAACAGAATGAAATTCTTACCCCATGCTTTAGGAACGGGTATGTTTCTCTTCCACCAACGATATTGCGTACTGAATTTTTGTCATAAAACTCGTCTGGTACATGAGCTGGAGTAAACCCTGTTGAAGGGAAATCCCGGCATGTTCTTGAGAGTTCATCTGAAATAAGATTAGAAGACGTTATGAAAGATAGACTGAATGAGGTTTAAACCTCGGAATATATCGCGGATAGACGGAAGCGTTATGCGTTCTCGATGATCGTCACTGGAACTGCGTTCTCTATGATCGCCACTGAAATTGCGCTCTCTATGATCATCACTGGAATGGGGCATGTTCGGAAATGTGGGACATGACCTTCAAACTGTCTATTTAACAACCAACCAGATAGAGATCCACTACAACCGTTTTCGGGGTTAAAAGGGTTGCACAGCACGATGGAACATTGCCGATGAGGGGTCTCGGCGTTCACGGCCTGAAGGTTCACTGCCTGATGCTCAGAATCGGGTTTCTTTCAAAAATAGTCGAAGATCATGCAAAACAATGATGGCCCGTCTTCCGTTACCTAGAAGTGAGATGAAAATCATGCACCCAAATTACCATTCGCTCCTTCAAATGTTTGAGGATCCAGTGCAGATGTGCGAACACCGGATTATGTAGATTATGCACAAATCTTGATTGATCCTGTACATCGACATTTTAAAGCCTTTTTAAGTCAAATCTCTTCAGCAGCAACTTGTTCCGTCTCTTTAACAGTTTTTGTTTTTAAAGACAAGGCATGTAGTCCTTGGGAAAACTCCTCCGACAGAGCGGCGTAGACCATTCTGTGCCGTTGCATAGTCGTCTGTGAAACTAGTAAGCGCCGTTGTAGAAATCACGTAGAGATGGTGTACCTTTCCCTGAAATGTGTCCGATACGACGTGAACCGTAAAATCTAATAGCAGATTTGGAGCAAATCACGAGATGTGAGTCTGAACGGCAACTGACGTGTTTCTCCAGAGCCACCCCCTTGCGCACGCATGGGTGCATGATGACGATGTTGCCACGAATCATTCTGGATACTGATAGATATTGGTTGTAACGACGACTCCAACTGCATTGAGTTTCAGTACAACGAGCGTAAGCGAACGTGTTGAGTACTTTTTGCCATATGGATCTTTCGACAGGTCCAGGTGAGCCAGTGTTGACACTCATGACACGACTGAACGAGCTGGCCCAGCAAGCAATCTTGTGAGCATTGTTATTTGGCTCTGTTACAGCTGTCTGCTTCTTGTTCACAGCTACACTACAGTTGCCAACATTACTGATCTCATTTAGCATTTCGGTTTAAGGAGCTCAAGCTAACCCATCAAACCCGACGGCCTGATCGTCGACGAAGAACACCACTGCGTGACGCGTGACGGCGAGACACTATCCACATTAGATGGCACCAGCAACTGCTCATCGTCTGGCTAACGAAGCGCGTGGACGAAATGGCCTGGAAATGAGTTGGAGACAACAAGCCATAGTTGACACTTGTTTCGAAGAAGGCCAGTACGAATCGGCGATTCTGAATCTGGAACAACTCCGGTCACCCTCGTATATCATGTCTGTGTGGGTACTTTGTCATGAGATATCGGTTGCCTGACCTCTTAGAGCCTGAAATAAAGTTCGCATGTGCGGCAACTGATTTACATTGCGTTACATCCCATATCTGAGGCGGTGTCGGAAAAAACAACTAAATCCATTTATGATTCTCCGAGCAAAATCCATCAAGCCGTGAAAACGGTGATCTCGCCTTCGGCTGTCAGAGAGGCGCAACAATTACTGTTCTCACTCGCCACGACTCAGTTTCCCGAGAGTCTAGCTCGTGCACTTCCAAGTTACGAGTCTACCGTCGATGCTGCCACAAATGCAATCGAAGATTTAGGCGATTCTGACATTTCTCGCGAATCGTTGTGTGTAAAGGGAGCAAAGGATTGTTGGAGTTTACTTGCAGAAGGATTTCTATCTAGAGTAAAAATCCTCTTCTCGACGGCAAAACGCAAAGGTAGACGTCGGCCAGCGGATATTGATGAAATGTCACCCGCGGACGACCAAATGGAGGCAAGCTGTAACGTTGTCGCAGATTCAGCGTGGTTTATGTTTGACTGGTTACTGACGGTGTTTGATCGTGACGAAGGCCTTTGGACCTCCAAGGGAAATCGTGAGTCCTTGACAATGAGACTAATACGATGCGACGCCTCACATTCATCAAGCACGTTACTCTCCGCTTCTACTGGCTCAGATCCCCCCGACGCGCGATGGGGCGAGTAAATGGGATGTTGCTACCCCGCTTGCGGTAGCAATGTTCAGCCTGCAACAGGTAGATCCTTTCCACCAAAGGATGGGGGTACAATTGATGACACTGGTAAGCTCGTCGTACTCTTCATCGTGCCAACTAATCATTGAATTATTCCAGCTGATAAATCTCTCATTAACACCTCATCTGAACTTCTCTATGTTCGTAGCCTCCGCCTTCGGTTGTCTGTCGTCAGCTGCACCAGAACACTTGTACTTCTTACTTTCCGCTCTCCCTCCTTCCCTTCAGGTCCACCAATTTAAAGTTGCGCTATGTTATGGGTTCATAAAGGAACTTGGCATGTCAGGAAGAGCATGTACCGACAATCACCATAAACCTCTCGCACGAGCTCGGAAAACACGTTTACCAAGGGAAGGCGATCAGATGCAGACGTTAAGGAGCCCCGTCTCCGCATCTGGCAAAGTTAACCACATACCACCTTGTCAAGTGATCCTCGATGCGCTGGAAACCAAAATCCCAGAAATGATGGATTTGAGGTTGTTTATACAAGTTAAATTTGAATTATTACTTTCATATGGTATGATACAGAGCAAGATTCCTGCAGCTGACAAGGATGAGGAATGGACGAACGCCTTACGAGATAAGGCACTGTTCGGTACTCTTGGGGTTGCTTTCGACCCGGACTACGGGGAAGATGCTGTACGACTGGGCAAACTGGCCCAGAGTATTGTATCGGCATGGGCGTAGATATGGATATGGACATGGAGGGATATGTTACATCAGTTAATACTGTTCGACAATGACTCTGCCGGTTACTCCAAGTCGCCTTCCGGCTTCCACCCCCGCACCACGATAGAGATGAAGTGGTATGAATCCGATGTAGTGCTCACTGATTACATAGTCAGCATATCAATAAGATGTGATGTGCAACAAAAAAGGTACACACTCTCCGAAGCCACCCACGAAATATATACTCTAATGAGTGGATGACAATCCTGTATCAATTTCATTTATCATAGACTTACCTGAGGGTCAAAGCGGGCCCAATATGACTGTACAACAATTGTGGTCATGAGTTAACGAGGCAGAACATTAATACGACAGTGTGTGCTGCATTTTCGTCTTCCGGCAACCACCACCTAGCATCGGGATGCTTATCAAGGTAGCAACGACGCATGTACCGCAGGTCAGGCACGTCTTGTGCCTCCTTGAAAATTGTGATATTGCCCATCAAAGAGACTCGTGCATTGCGGGCCGCTGGAAAATCTGATGTAAAAGACAAAGAAGCAGCGTGTCCTGGTGAGTGCAGTATATTTTGGCTATGCGTCGATATTGGCAGGAATAGTAGAGTCAGCGATCCATTGTTGTGGCAGCTGCGATGCTAGTGGTTAGTACTGTGACCTTGCTTCAAATGCAACTCACTTGGCGTAGTATTCCTGCAGCGCGAACGGATGGCCTATCGAATATCAACATCCGTTTTTCCTGAACTGCAAAAACTGATGATGACACCACACCTGCTAGAGTAGGATGATCAGGCGGAAAAACTGTTCCCATTGTAGCCACAGAGTTCACCGATAGGTCAACGAGCTTTCGCGCAATGGAGGCTAGGTGGATCAAATTCGTTATTATGTGCAACACCATACAGTTGGCAGCAAGGTTAGTGTAGTACGCACCAGCATCGTATACGGTTTCAATGCACCGACCAAGATGCAAAAACAGGCTAGATAGCCAAAGTATAGAACACAATCCCTTCATTGCGATATCGTCCGCTACAGTGTGGCGCTTATCTATTATCTAATTATACATAAGTCTCCGTTGCTGACCTAATACACAGATGACCGATCTGTTACAGATTAGCCTCCTCGCTGTCCAGATCGGCAGAGCTTGTAGCCATGTCAACATCTAGAAGTCATCATTGTTTACATAGTCCTTCCCGCTGGTAGATGGCTGTGACTTCCACATATCCGCCAGGAAAGTAGGAGTGCTCGCATATTCGATGCCTTTGTCTTGCCTGCGTTCAATGAACCGCGGAAACCGTACGCTTAGACCCTTTCTGGCATCAATCAAACCTTGTGCTGCGGTAGATACAGGGCTAATCGTTATACTGCGGATTACCGCGTTAGAACACAGAGCAACGAATTGGTCGTGGAGCTACTTACTCCGCACCACGTATTTCCCACACTTCATGTGGTCTGAAATAAACTTCAGGTCTGAATCCTAAAAGCTTGTTGAGCTATTATCATAATGAAGAAAAAATCTGAAAACATGCCCCCAATGTCGCACTCCCATACAGGCTGGAAGGAGCAATTGGCGCCATCGCCCGTCAATGAATAATGTTCTGCCAGTGTCTAATCGCAAATAATTAGCGTGGAACGAAAGCAGACTGTTGAAGGAACCTTGTAAAACGAATCCGTAAATCCTTCAGGACCTTAGCCTAGGAACTTCGGCCGAAAGCAGAAGGCGTACCTGACATACACTTACACACAGCAACCGGCCGACCATTATCTGGATCCCAAAGGGCCAAGAGAATCGGACTCCACCATTGAACTTTCCTTCCATTGCCATGCCATGCGCCAATGGGGATAAGATCCAAAGTGTCTCCTATTCCCGCGACATAGTCCTTTTTCAGTTTCAACCAGGCAGTAGTCCTCTTATCGGGTTGGTATGTCGCGGGCAAAGGCTTTCGTCGAGGCTTATTCTTCTCTCCAACATCATCAACACTGTCCAAAAGCTATAGAATGCAAAATGAATCGTTCTGGTCAACCTAGTCATTACTGCTCACTTTGATCATAAGCCCTTCGCACCGGCTTTCAACTGCTTCTTTCCAAAAACGTTGAACGGTACTCTCCCCCTCTGTGCTGACGCAACTTTTGACATGATCAAACTGAGCAGCTCCTCCAACATCTGATTTGAACGGCGGAAACTGTAAATGGAGCAGTGCTCTTCGCTCCCGGAACACCCTCTCCAACAACACCTAGGCCGTATCCGAATCAACATTCTCTTTGTAACGCTGAGAACTCACCTCTCCGTTATAGTACATCAAGTCAAACGCGAAAACGCAAACTGAAACACGAACCTCGCGTAGCTCAACGTCTTTCCGAGCACGATTGGACAATTCCTGAAATGATTTGAGTTCCCCAGTAAGTGGGTCTATAGCAACAATCTCGGAATCTATGATGAAGGAACGTATGTGTGGACGCTCTGTGAAGATGCCTTCTACAAGAGACACGATGTCCGGATACTATGAAGATGTTTGTCAAGTTGCCAGGGACGTACGTGATCATACCTTGGTAGTCATGTCCTCTAGATGACGGGAAAATATCTTGATCCTCACTTCAACATCTTTAGAAGCATGGATTTGCGCCCGTTGACCGTCATATTTGTACTCCGCACTGAAGGGAAAGTTACCGAGTACATCGTACACTTCACGCAATGAGCGAACGGGAGAACCCAACGTCGGATGCAAAGGAATGCCTGATGAGGTTACTCAATCGGGCTGAACATCATTCATTCATCTAGATTTACCGATTGTGAGTGGAACCAATTTGCTCAAGCCGGGCAGGCCACCTTGCAATAACGCAACTGCAATGTGGTCAAAATTTGGATGCTGTACGAACACCCGTTTGATCAGCTTTTCGGCCTGTATAAATTTATCCACAAGTTGTGCCTCCTCTTGCCCTCGCTTAGCTTTTTCGACAGACGTGCCAAACACTTGGTCTGCTGTACTGTGCAAAGTTTCTCCTGTACAAGGTATGTTGAGTTCAGATAAAGGTGTCATGACCATTGACCGTGCCAAAGCAGTCAAAATTGAAGTTCTGACTGCTCCTACTCGTAAATTCTGGCACAATGTCCTAGTAAGATAACGACTTTCTTCTCCAGTTGCAGCCACTAGCAGTCGTTCAACAATTTTTTCTTTTTGTTTTGCAGCCCCTTGTCCTTTACAACTAGCGATCTTCAAAAGGCTTTCGTATACGAACGTCACGAGCAATGGCGGGTGGGGTATCAGCGTGCGCAGATTCGACTTTGCTTCAAACGCCACATCGCCCGGATCTCCTTTCGAGTTGTATAGACGTTTGAGGGCGGCTGCCGATAGACCCGATATATTCTGTATCGCTCGAGATATGATAGAAGGGCCTAAACCAAGTTCAACCGAAGTATATGCTGGAGCAATTGAATTTGATAACAGGTACAGCGAAGGAAGTAGAGAATCGCAATGATGATTAATAACGGTTCTTAGCGTATTCGTCAAGATGTTCAAAATATGTATTCTTGAACGCTTCTGTGACATAGTAACGAATGCATGGGCAAGGAAAGAATACGGCACGCTCGACTTTGGAAGAGGCTGAGAGGCAGGATCATAGCTTAGTGGTTCCAGGTCCAGAGGAGAGTATGCTGGCGCGCGCGGCTTGGGATTGACAATCGACAAACCAACCTTTGCTTTCCCTGATGAGGATGGGACCGCATCTACTTTGGTATCCTCGAAGTCATCAACATCGATGATTTCGGGACCAGGGGATGGGTCAGGGGCAAGTAAATCTCTCTGAGATCTTTGAGAGAAAAAAGCATGTAATCGAGATTGATATTGATTGTCGTGTTTGACAACGCTCCTCTTTTTTCTGGGAGTGTCTGGTCGTATGGCTACTCGCTTCATGATGAGTCCGTGGCAGTGCAGCCGGATTGTCATGACGTAAACAATCAGTTTACGATGGTAACCAACTATCATCCCAGTCGTGCTCCCGAATTCCATGGATTTGTCGCATGGACATCCACAGTGTTACTCTTTGCGCTTTACCTCCTTTGGGCACTGCTTCCTGATGAATACATCATCTGGCTAGGTATACGTTGGTACCCCAACCGGTATACTTTTTTCTATCATTCTTAGTACCCTGACTGAGCAAACCTTCTCCAGGGAATGGGCCCTGTTGTTCCCTTCTTGGACCGTCGTCCTGGTTCTGTTCACATATTTTGCGTACTCCATGCTAGCAATTGCTCGTACCCCATCGTTCAACGATATCAGTTCAGTCAGTGGTATGTCCATCGTACCCGATAGTGCCTCCTGAATCTGAACGACTGCAGACCCGCATTCTAGATTACAGACCCCCAAGAACCAACAGAACCCGTTCATGACAGCGACCATGCCCGATGCCGCTCCTGAAATACACGACATGCCAATTGGAATGATTAACCGTGTTTTGTATGGGAAACCTTGTGTGCGACTGCCGGAAGACCGAATCAGCTGATGAAGTTTCCGAACTTTCTATCAGTGAGCATTGTTTCATCTAAAGATAAACCTTCTCATCTTCCATTCCGCAGAACCATCATACACGATGCAGCGCTTCCGCTGACAAAAACATCTGCGTTCAACGACCGAAATTTTAAATCTCCTTCCAGCACTATTCAACGCACAGCCCACCCGTGTTTGAAAGGTCACAGGACCTGATGACATGTGATAGCTCCATAAGGCCTGCGCCATCTGTCAATGCCTCAATACCACGATAGATCAAAACCAACGATTTCTTGGCCGACTCCTTAACGTGTTGGTGCTACGGTTCATCGTATCAGTTACAACAGGTTACCAATTTTACGGGTTGGGGAAATCATTTAAATTTCCAGAACATCAAGCGCGTCACCGAATTAGCGTGGAGGTAATGGGAACAATGATGATGTAAATACACAATCATGGGATGTGCGGGTCCGCCGTTCTAGTAGCGCTATTTTCACTCTTCTAACTTAATATATGAAGGTGAGAGCATGGGACGCCACGAAGGTAAAAGAAAGGTGCCGCAAAGGATAGGTTGCCGGTTGCAGGGCACGCAGTCTTCTTGCTCGTCTTGGTATTCGTGTTACGAGACGAGTTACGTGCATGGAAGCTGAGATTTACTCCAGGAACACATTTTTTAAATCATTTACAGTAACATGTATAATACCGAATGGAGTAAAACCTAGTTCCTGAGGTGGACATGGCGAAAAAATGCGATATGGTATGCGTCAGCGAGTGCACGTCCCACGACGTTGTACGGAAGAGTTCACATTCAACTAATTTTTCATGTTCCAAAAAAGTGTTAGTCCTGGAGATAGCAACTGGAGATCGCTTGAATTGCCGTAGATCGGCTCAACTTGGTTCTGCGGGACGCCAAACATTCACCCAATACGGTTCTAATTGGTTCCAACTTATAGTCTGACAATGTAATTCAGTTTGGCTTTCAGGAACGATTGTCTGGAAAGGTGCAAGCACTCTATCCGCTAAGAACGACGTCTGCCATCGCGTTTAATTCGGACATATGCTATATGGGAACACTCAAGATACTTATTTATCCTCAGCCGACAATGCTTACCACCATTAAGTATGCCTGACCAGCGACTCTCAACCCATTCTGTGGCAGCCACTCACTGGAGTGATATTGGCAGTATTTACGGAGGAAGTACATACCTGCCACCAGCATCTCAAATCCAGACACATTCCCATTCAGCTCGTTTTATTGCACAAGGAGCTCAACACAACCCTGCTGGTATCTGTCGAACGCTATATTCGAACATATCAGAACAACATGTACCTCAGCACAGCAGCTTAACGACGTCGGATTATTCAAGTTACTCACCCACAAACTCAACGATTGCAGTGCCTTCCACCAGTGACTTCCACGATCGTCGAAACCAAGGTCCACCCGCGACGGGCACGTATCGTGATGCTGTTTCGCAGTCCACGACACTGCCGTCATCCTATCCGAATAATGTGTCCCATTCATATTCGCAGTCGCGATGGCATACAAACCCGCATATGCAGGTAGCGCATGGGGACCCAGCAGTGACACAGATCTATCCGCACCAGACACCATTATCCCAGGGCACAAACTCCTCACTCCAGTATCCGGCTTCGCCTCTCCGGCCGTATGCATGCGATCTGTGTGCATTATCATTCAATCGACAGCACGATTTGAAGCGTCATCGAGAGACACATTCAGGGGAGAAGCCATATCTATGCAACGGGGGATGCGGGAAGACGTTTACCAGAAAAGATGCATTGAAGCGGCACCAGGTAAGTGATACGATCCTTGTACATTCCTTCGTTATTCAAGCCATTCGCAGCTTGTTAAAGGGTGTGGCAAGTTGGTCGACATATCGTGAGGACTCAATTGTCGTTAAATGCTCCTTCAGCGCCAGCGTTGTCCTGCCATTTCAACCTATCTCAGTAAAACTTGGATATAATTGACGTGGCTAACCGCATAGACAGTTTCTAACAAAATCACGCAAAGATATTCTCTAGGCCAACCCCCTCTCGAGCACCCATGCATCGCTAGGTGATATCTTCTTGTAGTAGCTTTTATGAATTTCAACCTCCTTAAAACCATGTCGCTCGTAGAACATCTTTGCAGCGTCATTTGATACTTGCACGTGTAGGTATATCTTGTGTATTTTTGGTTTCATGTGAGCAATAGCAGCAGAGATTACGGACTCCAGACACTGAGAACCAAGGCCTCTCGATCGATAAGGCTGCACCATCACCAATACAGATAATAAATATTTCAATTAAGATCTACGCACGGCAAGGATCCCCATTGTCATCAAGTACATGTTCGTCTGATCATCTTTAGTTTCTAATCGGCAGCAGATTGTCCCGACCTTAGTTGCAAAGGTTTACGTGCGGTCCTAACATGAAGATAACCACATACTGGAATATCGTTGTAATATACTACAAACCGATATTCAGCAACTTATTTGGGGCAGTCAAATTCGAGCACTCACTGAGTTTACAAAAATCTTCAACATCAGGTTGCAAGATGTCCCGGTAAAACTTCTCACTGTACTTGATTGGGAATAGCACGGAATTGAGTTTCCGAACCGTCCCTAAGTTGTTTGGGGTAAGAGCTGCGAAAGATATGCGAGGCGTAACGGACGTGCTGTTCGTCATTTGCAAACAGAGGCTCGTGGGAACTAACGTTCCTGTTCACCGAAGAATACCGTCGCCTCCACCATGGAGGCAAGTTGTTCCCCAATTCCTTTGTCATTCCCGCGATCACCGCACTGGATTTGACATTCAGTATTCAATATTGGTTGAGACCAGAGATATGATTTGGATCTTTGAGAGACGATTTGAGTGCCCAACGTTGGTTGGTGTGGCCCGCACATCCGCCAGGACGTTAGACATGTAATCTCCTGCAGTCCGGCGTTGTCTACTTTCGGCTAGATGCAGCACATAAACTAACTTAATCAAGTAAGTACTATCTCAGCTACTTCCCATGCCAGAGTCCTCTAAAATTTCCACATTAGAACGAGGGTCCTGATGTTCGAATGGAAAGGTTTCCTTAAGTAAACCATCTGGCCCAGCCAACTCCACGGCGGTCATCCCTTGAAGGTAACTGACAACCTAACCAAGTTACTAACCACATTCGTGAAGCTTTTGATAGATCAATATTCAAATTTCAATCCCCAGCTGTCAACTTTTTCAGAAAGTCCTGACAGTGGACACGTGTCGTAAGCGGATAAGGTGCGGACAAAGGATTCCAAAAAGCTCAGCAAGTCAACTAGGTTTGAGGGTTGGCCCGGATCAGAAGACCCCAAAATTTCACGACAACTCTGCGAAGTCAATCTATGCCCATACAGTGCATAAGCATGAGGAGCCTATCTGGTATCCCGCTTTCCACCACGCCAAATAAACAAACACGTGCCGGAAAGGTCTGTCGCTCAGACCTACCAGACTTTGGAGATGATGTCCTATTGTCATCTTTATAGAGTCATCACCTCATCCGATCGGGCATAGAACTAGCTGAATGTGGGTGATGAATGCTTGGATTAAATATCCGGGCAATGGAATCCGACCAAAAGCTGAATTACGTTGCTCAATCCGCATGGCAATCCATGACTGAATATTTTCTGCTGCCGTCAAATCCATTGTGCTGAATGAATATTTTGGCGGACCGAAGAACGGATCATTATATAGGACAAGCTTTGTGGCACTCAAATTTGACCAGAGTGCGCATGGTAACTGGTAGAAGGATGGATACGTGAAATTTGAAATCATAACGTTCCAAGTATTACTATAAAGCGAGAATAGCGGAGACATATACCTCCTGAGTACTAACCCCATTTACTTGCCTCATCACCGCAAACCATCAGCAGTCTCCTTGGCCACGTCTTGGACGAGCGACGTCGATGGCGAGCACAAGGCTGACCGCTCCTGCCAGGCCAAATGGCCCGCGCAGCTTTTCTGCGCGGTCGCCATCGCCCCTTCATCATCATCCAGATACGCCGCCCCTCAGAAATGGGGATACTTTCCAATACTCACCAGCGCCTCGCCCACAAAGACCATCTTCAGGGCGTCGCCTCATGCCCACTCTGCAGATTCCCCGCGAAAATCCTTCTTATTACAATGGACAGTCTGGAGAACTCGATGCGCCCGATGCCACAATTCGTGAGATGCCACAACAGCCAGCACCCACCAAGCGCAATCTGCTCTCTCTCCAGATTCCTGACGAGAATCCTGTATATTATAATTGGTCGCAAGTGCAACCAGAGACAACAGACCTTGCGACATTAAAGCCGGATTCTTCGCAAGCAACTGTGATACCGAAAGGTCCAATCGGAGACATTAAGACACTGCTTCAAACTATCAACGCACGAAGTGAGCACCAGGTGGTGGACGATCGTGATACCGATTCAGTCCCGATTTCTACCATCGTCGATATGCATTGCACGGACGATGATTTTGAACAATTGGACATGTTGGGTGAAGGCGCCGGAGGTTTTGTGCATAGAGTCAAGGAGAAACGATCTGGGACGATAATGGCGCGAAAAACGATAACTACTCGCGAGGCGCCAATGAAACAACTTATACGAGAACTGCAAATTGTCTCTTCGAACAAGCATCCCAACATCATCCACTTCTATGGGGCTTACATGTCGCCTTCTACAAGTGAGATCAAGGTTTTGACGGACTTCTGTGAAGGAGGAAGCTTAGAAGCTGTTGGAAAGAAAATCAAAGAGCTCGGTGCTGTTGTAGGCGAGATCATTGTTGCTCGCATTGCTGAAGGAGTACGTAAACTGTCTACCTCCATCAATGTGCAAAGGCTCAGTAACGGCTTCCATATTCCAGGTTCTGCAAGGTCTTGCCTACCTGCATTCAAGAAAGACAATACATCGAGATATCAAACCATCCAATATCTTATTATCTCTAGATGGTATTGTGAAATTATGTGACTTTGGCGTTTCAGGCGAGCTCGTTGACTCGCTAGCCGGTACTTTCACCGGAACAAGCATGTACATGGCCGTTAGTATTAAATTTCTAATCTACCATGAATCCGAGCCTTAATTCCTCACAGCCAGAGCGAATCAGTGGCAGGGATTATACAATTCGATCGGATGTGTGGTCGATGGGGATCTCTTTGCTGGAATTGGCTCAGAACCGCTTTCCCTTCCCAGGCGATCTTCCACCCATTGACCTGATAGTGCATATAACGCGAGGAAAAGTAAGTGGTACACTAATGATTGAGTCGCCGCTATTCCTCACCATCTTGGACAGCCACCTAGATTGGAGGATGAAGCAGGCGTGAAATGGAGCGAAGAGATGAAGAATTTTATTCAACAAGCGTAAGATCTCGTCCCATACCGTCGATGATTCTTACATCTCACAAATCTTTTAGTTTAACCCACGATCAGTCCAACAGACCTGCACCGAAAGAGATGCTTGGCCATTCATGGATAGCGAAAGCCATGAAGGAAGATGTCAATATGGCTAAATGGGTTCGTCTGGTATGGAAGGGAAGAAGGCGAGAGACAGGTACGCTTGGCGTATGAGACGTGACATGATTTCTGAGCTTGTTTTGGCGGCAGCTGATTCCAATACCACTTCACGCGATGGCCAGTCGCAATTATAATAACTCACCAATTCGGACATCTTTTCTTCTGTCAACATTTCTTGTCTGTGTGTTCCATATAACGCGTATTGTTTCAGTAATGTTGTCTGCCTCATCTCACTGCCTACATACGTTTTTCCCTGTCTGCGAATCATGTCTGGACTAGTGACGTATCGTGCAATAGTTAGTGCCTTGTACCAAGTTCATTGAGTTTTTCGGGTCATCGCACCGACGGACCGAACGATGCTAGCATTGCCACCCAGTTAATGTCAAGGTCATTATGTTGCGATCCTGACCCGCTTGACGGCCAACATTCTGTCAAGACGTGGGATGCATCGCTCTGTATGGGGTAGATACTATTCGACTTTGTCATTCTGTCCCGCTCACTCTGTTCAAAACCAGAATCAGTACATAATAGCGTCGAGGTTACAGTGGCATCGCAGACAACGCGAGTCGGTGTATCCCTTCGGCTGAAATAAACTACTCTCGACTAGAAGATTGACAGGATCTGTCGATTTGCGCCTGTGTCTGGATTCAAGGGTGCGGTTATTCTGATAACGTTGTGATGGGACATCGGTGCGGTCACCGGCGACGATCCCAACCATTCGGGGCAGATGTATCATCTGGGGCGGCTTCTGTCGAGGGTTTCAAATGGAAATCGTGTATTAACAGTACATACAAGTATGTTGTGACCATGCTTTAATAGAGCCCCAGAATGAATGGCAGCGCGATAGCTCCAGCAGTTTTGAACACCTGATGGTTCTCTTGCCTTCAACACGTCAAAAGTGAAAATCAATTGAAATGACTTCTGTATCGCAAAGACTTCTCCGTTGGAGCCACTGGTAGAGGGTAAGGCGATGTCGTGTGCTACGAGGCCCCGCCTGCTGCTGTCCTAACCTTGGAGTTGGACATCCGCGAAGAGTTCCTGCGGTACATCATGATCGAAGCTTAGCACCAAGTAAGCGAGATGAAATACTCTTCGGCCTACTTCAGCAATGAGCCGCAGACATGAGACGGTAAGAGATGGTAGCGATGAGC